>JACBWW010000020.1:19095639-19139492 GCA_020086605.1 Lanius collurio | reverse complement strand
CCCCAAAGCTCAGCCTGGAGCTGGCACTGCAGCCCCTCACAGAGCTACCAGCACTGAGTGAATTCCTCAATGGGATTCTCCATGAATTTTCCCAGTACCGGCTCTGTCTGTACCTATCTGTGCCTGTGTGGACACACTGATGCAAAATGTCTGTTGTCACCATTTGTACAGAAGACATGTCACATAAAAAACTTAATTATGCCTGATTCATTTAATTCTGAGGTTGTTTGTCCTGCACGTTTGTGATGCACTGGAGCTGGAATGACCAGTCCTTTGTCAGCATTTGTTGTATCTCTGCAGCACAGCTCCTCCTGATGAGTAAGTCTTTTTATAGAGTTATTTTACAGCACCTTCTGTTATCTTTAATAGTAATAAGGTGCCTAGATACCAGCTGTCTAAAAATACCTAAGACAGTCTGATAGACTGAACAGGCACAAAGAGTGAAGTCACGAAGACAGAACTGAAAAACAAAGTAAAAGATTTGGAAAGTGCTAAAGTAAATCAAGTATTCCAGAAACTGCAGTTTCATGTAAAACCTTGAGGAAAAAATCTAGAAAGTACATGGAAAAATGAAAAAAACTTATTAAAATAAAAAGTTATGGTAAATAATGAGGAGTTCAAAATGTAAATAGACATGCAGGAAACTGTTAAAATATGAAGCAGCTGGCTGTACATTATAAAGGCAGTATGGAGACACTAAAAACATAACAACTACAATCTTTTAGTTCTGTCTTCTTTAGCAACATTTAACTCTTTACTGAAATAGAGGCCCAGAACTGGTTGTTTTCTGGAATTTTTGCATTCCTGCATTTGGTATGCTGGTGCCTGTGATTCTCATATTCATCAAAGATTGAATATCATATGTTCTTTTTGATCAATAATAAAATAATAGCAAGAAACAGAAAAAAAGGTACACATACATTTTATATTCAGTCTTCTTTAAAGAGATGCCATTAGTAGATCAATTGTCATTTGTCATAACATCTACTGTACCTTGTTGCTCTTTATAAAAAATATGTTTCCACCAGAGCATAAAATATACAGTTTATATATATGGACATGTGGTCTTTTGATCTGTATCCAAACCTTCTTTGCTAAGACTCCATAGCTTGATCCTAACATGCTGTATGCTATCCACACTCTTGGCAGATTGAAATGTATGACTTAATCATATTCATTTTTAAAATGCTCAGAGGCTTGCCAGTGAGCAGACTGCCTGTGATCTCCACAGCTGGTGGAACATCTCTTTGGTCAGCAGCTGACTGCTTCCTATCCGTTTGTGGTAAAACTGGCAGACCCACCTCCATTAGCAGGCAAATCTCTAAATGCTGCTTTGCTCATTCGTTAGTTTTACATTGTAATCTTTGACCACATTTATAACCTTTCTTCTTAGCTCTGTATCTGACTGAATATCTGTTGTCATTGTACAGATCCTGCTTGCAAACTCCAGGAAAAAAAGCCCCATCTTTTCCTTTGGGTAGTACAAAATCAAAAACTGTTGTATAAAGGACATGAGCCATCATTAGATAGTTTAGCTAAAGGGAAAGAGAATGAGGAAGTTGAATATACCATTTTGTGTTTTACCCAGGGTCATTCAAGGACACTGTGAAAAGAAACCAAGCAGTTCCTTGATGGAAGAAAATATTGTGTAAAAGCACCAAAAATTGAGATTATCATGTGATGATAACAAGCCTTCAGACAATTTTGCATCAGTCCCATAGAATTCCAGTGTTACAGCTTTTAACTAGAAATCTTTTCCTTTCTTAAAATTTTTGCAGATAAGGGAAGACAAGCAGACCTCAGAATGTGATCAAATATTAAAAAATTAGCTTGTAGAAGATAAATAAAACAGGCAAGTGTAATTGCACCTATTTACATGTAGAAGCCTGTAGGATAACTTAAAATCCCTTTATATAATCCCATTACATAACTTTATATAATTAACTTCTTAGGGGTCTTGGAAGGTTATAAATCATTCAGGGACAAATTGCAAGCAATGTTTCTCGAAATCAGGTTGCATTTGTCAGCTGATATGGGAAGCTCCACTCGGTTGGCAGCTCTTTAAAGTGAGTCTTTGTTTACTGTACACCTAGAGATCTTCTAAGAAAAGTGAAAACCTGCAGGTGCAATTTAACATCCACAAGGCACTACATGTTTCAGGATTCCCCACAGAAACTCAATTTTGGAATGTGCTGTAAAGGTTTCTCCTAGTGAGACATTGGTATCCCACTGAACTTTAATGACTGCTTGTAGGTTAAAACTGGAGGGGTATAACAACTCTCAAAAAAAATTTGAATCAACTTATCAAGACTCCTGCAGATAAAAGGCCTCCTACTTATCTCTGATAGACCTGATTGTGCCTTATTGTTTCACAGCTTTAAATATTCCCCTCATTAATGGTAAGATAATTATCATTCCACCAACTCTGACAAAGCCACCATTTTTCAAAGTAACATTCCATACAAGATGTGAAGAAAAAAAGAAAACATTTAGACAAGACTATTAATAAGATGAACTTGCACGTGAATTTTGGGGGCACGAGTCTTACTCACTTTCAGTTCTAGTTTAATTTAGCACCACTACAATTCAGCAGAAGTTTAATGCATCTTAACCAGTCCAGAAAAATGCACAGTTATTTTTTAAATGCTATGTACAGGTATGCCTGATAGACTGATGGATAAATGATAACTTGAGTATGTATAAATATATGTAAATGTATGTACACATCTACACACAAATAAATGCACTTTGGGAGGTTTTTAAAAGACCTGTAGATGTGGAGTTGAGGATATGGCTTAGTGGAAGACTTGGCAACATTAAATTTCTATTTAGACCTGATGATTGTAAAGGTCTCTTCCAACTTAAACTATTCTATGATTCTAAGACATGCAGATGACATCATGCTGGGGACACCAGCTAGTATGCTCATGTGCAGGACTGCCATCCAGAGGAATCTGGACAGGCTGGAGGAATGGGCCAATGATACCCTTAGAAAATTCAGTGAAGGCAAAGTCCTGAAGTCCTGCACTTGTAAAGAAACCACCCCCTCCAACAACACACCCTGGGCTGGAGTAGCTCTCTGGAAGAAGCCCCGGAGATGCTGGTGGGCAGTACCCAAGAGGCAGAGAGGGCTACCACCCTCCTTATGTGCATTATCAGGGGCACAGTCAGTTAAAGGAAGGCATTATCTCCCTCTGTAGAGCACTGGGATCACCTTCAGGACATTTTCCCCACCTTTGGGCCACCCTGTACAAGAAAAGTGAAAATCTAGAGGACAGTGACCAAGCTGGGAGGGACTGGATCACTAAGCCTCTAAGCAGAGGCTTCATGACCAGAGCTTGCTCAGCCTGGAGAATTTTTTCCAGTGTGGGACTTAAGAGTAGTCCCCAGGATGTCATTGAGAAGATGGAGCCAGCGTCTTTGTGGTGGTGCATGGATGGGAGACAATGGGTATAAACTGAAACGTTGTGAGATGTTCAAACTGGTTGTAAAGAAGAATGTTTTCCCCACGAGAAAAGTCCATCAGGTCACCCAGAGAGGTCAGGCAGGTGTGGAGTGATTCAAGACCAGACTGGGTAAACCACTGAGAAACTTGAACTGATCTCCCATCTGAGTTATGCCATGATAATATAATGTACTGTATATGTAAGCTCTGTATTAGTATCTGTATTATTACTAGATATGTTAAAAAACAAATAGGCTAGACTAGATGGGCTATACTAGTAGAATACGATTAAGTTATATAGAGAATTTAATTACAAAGGCAATGTAGGAAAAGTTCTTAAACCAGCAGCTCCCCCTAGATCATGATTTCTACAGGTGCTTGGGACTAAGAATAATTTTATATATCTATAACATTTACTGAAATCAATAGGACTACTCAAAATTGAAACTAGGCACTTGAGGGCATATTGCTAGGCTGGTATCCTTTTTGTGCTCAATTCCACAGAAACTGTTTCTGAGCAGCAGGATGGAGTTAAATGCTTGCCTACTAAAAAATTGAGAAAAAAATACTAACAAACGCTATGAAGAGTGCTCACATCATCAAATGGAGATATTTTAATTATACAGAAACAGAATTTTTCTACATGTACTTTTTCATAAAATGATAAAACACATATGAAGAGTATTGTATTTGAAATTTTGCATATGGTGTTTTAAAACATCTCTGATAGAAAATCAAAACTGATTTGCTTTGTCTGCATAAGCAAAAGATAATTTCCATTTTCTTCCAAGAACAATGTCAATAAATAGTCAGCCAAGCCATACTTAGTAGGAAATGGCATCACTTTTTAAATATCCATGCAGATATAAATAGAATAAATTATGTATTCTCTCGGCTTTCACTAAAACATTATGAACAGGTCTAATAGATAAAAAATTTACTTCAGTACAAAAAAAAACCCCAAAACCTCCAGGTAATTTTATAAGGCAGAATGCTGTTCTTTTCACCTCTGTATTGTCCTTTTCATTACTTTTCTGTGATCTAGTTTATATTCCTTGCAGTTTATGCCCAATGGCTGAAATAATGGAGCTAGCCAGAAGGCAGTTGCAAGAAGTGTTTAAATTAACATATTTTGGCATGTGTATAAAATCAGTGGCAAGAATTATTGTCAGAAAGTATTTTAAAGCAACAAAAATCAAGATACAGAGTAAGTTTAGATCTGGGTGGAAAAACACTCCATTTTGTAAAATATATTTATATAACTATGGATATAGTCTTAGGACCACAGGACAAAATCTTGCTCATAGAGTGTTGCATTGTTTAATTGGGATTGCTGGGAAGTGATATGAACAAGAAGCTGGTGGATTATGCTTTTGGTCTACAAAAAGAAAAAAGTTTCTTATACATCATATAGATTTTTTTTTTAATGAAAATTAAAAAAACATTTGTTCAGAAATTCAATGAAGTTTTACACTCTGACTTATACCAATCTTATTTATTTAAAAATAGTGTAATCTACACATCGTTAAATGCAGACAAAACTTCCTACAAGAATAGACTGTATTAGATTGTTCCTCATGAAGGCACTGCCTTCTTTGCCATGGGAATCTCTTATGACATTAATGTAAATACTAAAACCACAGTTGGTCAGAAATCAGTCTTAGATGTCTGGTCCTATTCTGTTATCTCTGGTTCAGAGAATATATAACCTTGAAAATATGAGCATAGGCATCACTTTCAGAAATTATCGTCTTTTTTAAAGACTTCTTCCTTCAAGCTTTTAGGTATAGCTTGGCATTCTTCTCTTTTACAAGAGGGAATAGACAATCCATTTACTTGAAACAAGAATTTAATCAAATTAAAGTTTGGAGTGTCACCTAGACTTCTGTGTGTTATCCCTTTTAAAAGGTATTAAACAGCACAAACTTAAAGGATTCCTGTGCTTGGGTTTTTTCATGTTAACTTGTCCCTTGTAATATTACACTTGGGTTCTTTTCCACAGAACACTTATACTTAGTTTGTTCATTTAACTGATCTTGAACTGAAGAGTAGATTCAGTGTAGATAATGTTTTTTTCTGACCCACTAAACTCTGAAAAATCTGAACAGTTTAAAAATAAAATCAAAGGTTTTGTTTTGTTTTGTTTTTTAAGGATTCTGTCAGAGACTACATGTAAAAGAAATGAAAAGGCAGGATCCAGCAAAACCAGTAGTTTCATGATTGAAGATGACACCAAGGACAGAAAGAATCAATCCTCCTAACTGGGATGGAAAGCATGGATAGACTGTCTTGGCATAGCCAGTAATTTGATTTCCCATGACAGGAGGAAAATCTGAACATGCCCTTTGAGTAAGGTGCAGAGGAGGGGAGCAGAGCTGCTCCACCTGAGCCAGTGATCAATTCCTAACACCAGAAAATTCAGTTCTATACTACAAACTTGTCAAAGCTGACAAAAATTGACATCCTGAACAAACATTTTTTGGTAGTTTTGCATAAGTATCTGCTTTCTGCTGGACAATGGTAATTAAAGGATTTTTTTTCTGCTATGTTACAACACTAATTATGCTACTGGGAAAACAGACGTCCATGAGGTATTGTCATGACAAGGCATGTTCTTAGGACTTCTTTGCACTTACAGGGCTTTTGGATGTCCAACATCCTTTACTCTGGTGTGCTTACTTTGTCTATAGATCCTGTCAGAGATCTATCAGATTTGTGGGGACCACTGGCTGTGCTGCAGCTACAACAACAACCCTATAGCCAAATGTAACATATATAAGCATCATGCTGTAGCATTACTCATTTTCATCAGTGGTAGTTTTAATCTCCAATAGTCTCAATACATCCACTGAGTATGTACAACATGACTTTTCAGTCAGCAGCAATGTTCCACTCATGCTCTTTATTCCTCTATTGAGAATGGTTAGGAAAAGGGAATGTCAGTGTTTTAGGAGTTTCTCATGTAAAGATTTTGTTTCAGGTTCCAGTGATGTAGACATCCCATCCATTTCTCCACCACTTTTACTACAAAGTATTTTTTAGGTTGTCTATCTCTGAATTTTTACCCGACACACACAATGAAACCCAGCTGCCAGTGGAATTTTAGGGTATGTGTAAAATAATGGATATAAGCACCTCCAGAATTCCTGTTTATCTGAAATAATATTTCTTCTTCCAGACTCACCTAAGTGTACTGCTAAGTGCTTGAAAAGTACAAAGTAATCATCTGTCGCCTATCTGACATGCTCTAGTACACAGTGTAAGACAAGAAACCACTCTCTCTCAACAGCTGTAAAAGAGCTGCCTGTACTCTGACTGGTTAGCTAATATTTAAAATCTATTTCAAATTAGATGAGAAATTGATTTATACATCCAGTAATATATTTTGGGTATTTATTTTTTTCAAAAATATTTCATGTGTCCCTGGATAGAGATGGAATAAACAACAAAAGACGAATTTCATTCTTCAGAAGTTCATGCACTGTTTTTAGCTAAATATTTGTCAAAAAGAATCTTTCTCACTGTTTCCTCCTTCAGCTAAACTCACTTTGCCTATCTTTTCAGTTCTTTACCCCTGAGACATTCCATACAGCTTGGAAATTCCTTTGCCATAGTATTTGTTATCTGTTCCAGAAACAGCTTTGCTTTTCCAGAATCTTGTTTCAGCATCTTTATGAAAGGACTGACTCCATCAGAAGCTTCTATTCTCTCAATTTTCTCCAGATGGGAAGATTTAATTATTCCTTCATTTAACCTGAAAGAGAGCTGATCTAGCATGCTATCATCTTCAGTGAAATGTGATTGTTGATAGATTAAGTATGTTGTTATTGACAAACAATACCACTAAATGCAGGGAGAGAAGAGTAAGAAGAGTATTAAGGGCTCTAATTTTTTGAACTAGAAAGCAGAATAAAATGCTTGGGGCTTTATTATTATTATTATTATTATTAGTAGTAGTAGTAGTAGTAGTAATAGTAGTAGTAGTAGTAGTAGTAGTAGTAGTAGTAGTAGTAGTAGTAGTAGTAGTAGTAGTAGTAGTATATTGTCTTCTCATAACAGAGACTGTGTAGGTAAGATACTGGCCTTTTGGTACATTTGGTTAAATGGGTACTTTTTTTGTATTATAAAAATATCAATAGACAACACTATGCAATCCATATGTGGATCAGAAAATATCACTTTAATTAAAGAACTCATTAAATAACTACAAGATTGATTACATTATCCAAGTGTGCTTTCACCAGCAATTTTACCAGGAAGACAAAGGAGGAGAAGACAGATAAAAACATAAATAATCACATTATCCCAGAAGGAGTGTTTTCTCTTCTTGTTCGGGTCACAGAGCAAGATGTGTCTGCTTCTCAATGCATGTGTGAGGATCTACTCATTTGACAAGGTTATTACTGGTAGACAAGGTTAGCTGTTCCCAGTGTGTCCGAGAGCTAGTTCACAGCAATTTCTTCGTGCTTAATAATAGGTGTCAGTTCTTGAGAAATTATTCTTCTTTGTCTTTCATGTGACTGATGACCACATATTTATTCATAGTTTAACATCAAGAGTTTGAAACTCAGACCAGATAGCTCCACTGGCCATATAATACGGATTCAATCAGGAGAGCATCATTGTTCTGGCTATCACTGTTAGCATGTAAAATAAACTTCTGGGAAGAATTTTCTCAAGAAACACAGTGTAAATGTGCACCAAAGAATAGCAGGACATGAACACTATGGTTTCTCATATATATAAACCTCCTGTACACACAATTCACAAACTTTGATTGTCAGGGTCTGTGTCAACACAATGTACTATTTATTTTCTCTACACAATGACTGTAAGGTATTTGGAGTAGTTATATCTTTCACAGAATACAACAATTATCTTGGATTTTTTCCAAGTATGATTAAATTTCTACAGTTATTCTGGATTTTTTTTATCCTCATAATGTCTTTTCTGACAAAATATTTTATTTCCTTTCCTTTTTTTTTTTTTTTTTTGATGTTGAGAATGTTTTTTCAGATAAAAATTTTGATATTTTTTGTGAATATTTACAAGATGGCATTCTGAAATGTAAACAATGACATTTTGAAAATGTTTTAGTGGAATCAATTTTTAGAAACAAAGCATTTCACTATCTTCAGTGAACTCCTTCTAGCATAATTTTTTGGCATGTCAAAATTATTATATTTCAAGATAAATCAGGTATTTCCAAAGAAGTCTTTATGGAGCAGTTTTTCACATAGCTCTATCTCTTCTCTTTAAACATCTTTGTGAAGAGTTATCTCTCCTGAAAGTTTTCCACCTTTTTCTTCCCTATCTCAGTGTTTCTCCATTGAACAGCAGCTTGCTAAGTTATAGTCAGAATTGCTGCTTTAGTTTCTGACCATAAGACCTCTAAACTCTGTGAAAGTCTGAAAAATCATTCTCTTACAGGGGTAAGAAAACTGAACATCCTCAAATATACTTTTTTATACAGGCAAGTAATTTCATGCTCTCAGTGAGTTCCATCATAGTTGATTGGTTTACTTATCTCAGTAAAGTTGTATGTATGTATATTTCCAAGATTTTAGTTGCTGTACAGTTAAAAAGTCCAACCTTTTAGTTGAGAAATGTGAAGAACAGGAGCTGTTTTAACGGTGTCTATAAAGTTTGAAATTTACCACTGTATTGTATTATCTTAGTTTATATATTTTACATATTTTTATGTATATATATGTTCTGTATTTTTATATACTTTAATTGTATTTGCATACAGTCTGCTAGCAAATGCTTCATGAAGACAGAAATAATCCAAACCAGCACCACCTCCACCAAAAATCTCACTACCAATAGAAAAAATCTGGCCTTTTCAGGACTTACTCCCACATGAGTTTAGCAAGTCTTCACCATTTATCAGAGTTAAAAGTATTATTTAGTCACTCCAGAGTAAGTGAGGTTGTTATTTGAGTTAATATGCCATATAACACACCTCTAAACTAGAAATGGTAAATGTTTAGGCTGTAAGTTTCTCCTAGTCAGGACGTAACATTATTTGGAATAGAAGGAGGATGATATTTTAAGAACTAGCAGGGTTCAATGAACACTAAGATATATATTTTTTAAATTGGTATGTAAGCAAAACTTGCTGTTGAAACAACAGGAGATAGAAATCTTTCAATTATACTATGTGAACCATATTTTTAAACACAGATTTTCCTTTAGCTCAAGATATTATTAAGCACCAAAATAAATTTATCGTTCATATCAAAATAAAGGTTATAAGACATAAAACATTTTTTATTAGTAGATCCTATGGGCATATTATTAGCATAAGGCATACTATCAAAGTAAAGGAGCAACTGAAAGAAAAAGTGTGACCAAAGAATTATATTTGCCACATATTTAGATCTCTTTAGTGTTGACTGTGATGCTTTGGATGAATTATTGCATGTAAAATATTAATTTGTCTGGCTTGAATATGGTTTAGAGTCATGGGTTTTGTCATTTTTCTTTCCTAAGTTCTGATTTTTTAAGGGAATGTATATTATTATGTAATTCTGGTTTAATTGTTTAAAAAAAAGCAAAAGCTTAGGAGTAATCTTAAGTTTTAAACTTCGTGGACTCTAAGCTGTGCAATTAAAATTCAAATAGCCAAAGAAACCCCCCAAAACAAAAATCAAAGTTACTTCTCTTCTGAAAAATATTGGACTATTTTCTATTCTGTAGAAACTAAGGACGTTAGAGTTTCTTAGAAATATTGATTATTTACATATGTAATGATCCATGTCTTTGAACCCTTGCGATTACAAATGGCAGAGAGGCTTAAGTACCCTCAATTCTTGATCAAAGTCACCTCAATAAAACGTGTTACCTGGCACTCTAATTAGGAAGGGTAAGACAGAAAGAAGTATTTTGCTGTTCACAGCAATTTGCCTAACAACATTCACTTCACTGAAGCAAGAAAAAAGACAAGGGTCTTAAAGCAATAAACATTAATATCATACTAAGATAAATTCTTCAGACGCCTCTCCTACCTTTTAATGTCTTTCATAAAAAAAAGAAAGAAGTTTGAATGACAGTGAACTTTGAGTATATTCTGTATATTCAAGCCCACATAATTTACTTGAGTTATCTACAATACAGTGATTTCCTTAGAGAGGAGTTACACATGACTTTATTGATAGAGCACTACTTCAATACATGCTGTCACCTGCCTCTTTTAAACCCAGTCCTCTGGTCAAAAGATAAATGAAAAAAGAAAATGAGAGTAAAAGAAACAAAACCCCAAACCAAAATAAAATCCCATCTGCTCTTACCAAGGAAGACAACAACTTCTTCCAAATTTCTGCAAGTTTTCCACCTGGGCTGACGGATTTGTGAGCAGATATATCTTTCATGGATATCCTAGGTGATGCTGATATGAGTAGGGCTGAGAGAAAATTAAATAGATTTAAAAAGCATACTTGTTTATTCTGTGCTTTCTCATTGTTGGAATTAATTCAACATTCTTGAAAATGCTTTGTATCTTTCAATATAAAGCAGATTCTATTTTCATGCCTTGCACTGCAATCTCTTTGACACATGCTGGGTATCTGTGCCCAGAATGGGCAAAGTCACTGACCCATACTCCTTAGTAACTGATGTTCAAGCTTTCTATTGCATTCTTAAAAATGAATGTATTTCAGTCCTGACCCTTATCACTTGTTCTGATCCCAGCCCTGAACCTTTTCTAAGCAGAGACTGGCAGTCATAAATAATGTGCTACATTTTGTAATAGTTTTTCACTGTGAAAAGAATATCACATAGAAGTTGAATGAGATCACTGGCTGTATTTCTACTTGTGCTGACAGAAACATGGTTCTCAAATCTGAAAGTGCTTTATATCCTTTACACCTAGTCCACCCAGGCCAAGCACTAACACAGCTGTTACAAATAAATCTTCTTCATATGTAAAGAGAATGAGTAATGGAAAAGTTAAATACTAAAACCTTTGTTAGGATAATTCATAAAGAAAAGGTCATAAGAAAGTACCTGGGTAAGCCCTATGTATGATGGCTCTTCTCTACAGTGGGGAGTCTTAAAGAGCTTTTTATTATCTTTATGCTGATTCTTAAGAAACAGGAATAGCATTCTCTGTTTCCAATGACAACATAAGATGGTGTTACATGTTTGTGATCTTATAACCAATCAGAATGTTCTAGAGCATACTGTTGTATGAATCATTTAACCTTGATCCAGTAATTACATAAGTACATAACGTAATATCTGTATTCTTATACCTGTACATATGCATAAGCATGTGCAGAAATGTGATCATGTTCATGTATGAACTTACATTTCGCAAAGGTGAAATACCAAGTTAGTAAAAAATACAGAGTTATTCAACAAATGAGTTTGTATATATTTCACCAGTATCTACATCTACTTCAAATTCAGACATCCTCAGATAACTTTACAAAGTTTAACAACTGTACCCTTTTTCCTAATGAGATGAGTTCAAGACATTTGCTGTTCTTTAACATCAGACTAATTAGAAGCCTAGGAAATACAAACACTCTTCAGATAACATTCTGACTTTTGAACTGAGATTAAAAAAAAAAAAAAATCTTGGCATTTTCTATAGCCATGGAAATTATGGAATATATTTTAATCAAGTGGTTTTATCTTACATGAATCAATGGTGTTGGATGCTCTAAGGTTGCAGAGATATATTAAAACTGACTGTCTTCCACAAACTAATTGTACAGTTGAAGTATTAGAAAACCATATAATTCAGAAGGACCAGATCATAGTTTGCATAAATTAGAGCTAGAGAAGTTTCATTGCTGCTGATTTATTGTGGCCTCAGGTAGGTCTTATGTGAAACACAGGCAAGACAATGGTTTTATAATAGCTCTATTCATGGAGCTGAGCTCTGCTCAAGAAAGAGATGCTGTAAATCAGCAGCTTTTGAAGTGCCTAACCCATTACAAAAACACATGAATAAATCTAAAGCTTTGCTAGATTCATAGAATTATAGAATCATGAGATTGTTTGGGTTGGAAGGAACTTTAAAAATCACCTAGTTTCAACCCCCCCTTCCATGGGGCATTTCACTAGACCATTCATAATATATAAGAATATTGAAGTTTACGAACTGCTATTGATAACTTTCTCTATTTTAAGTCAGATTTATCTTCCTGGCAAATCTTACTTTCTGGCCCAATATTAATCTGAGCCAAAGAAAAACATCTTCTTTGATGGCACAAGCTCCAATTTATGAACGCTTCAATACCTAAGAGCTACAGGCATCTATACAGCCAAGTTTTTTCCTACTCTTTTGTAAAATCAGTATGATTATCTTTGAAGAAACACAAATTAAATAGATTTTGAGGTACAAAACTGCTGAGTAAAGAGGAGTTTATTATTTATGACATCAATTTAAATATAAAAGAAAGACCCAGCTTTGTTGCATTAAGCTTAATCTGAAAATGCAGCTGATAGGGATTCCTTACTTTACAGCTAGTAGCTAGTCCTTCAGATCATCTATGTACTGCTGGTAACAAAAGGCTGTACTCCATAAAAGGTTCTCAATGCTCCCTTCTAATTATCTGCAAAGACTTGATGTTTTTCACAGAACTTCTTCCTAACAGTCTGTATAAGCTAGTCATTCCTCACGTTCTGTCCTTTTTTTCAGGTTCTCCCTTTGTTATTTGTTATGTCCAACAATTTCTGTTCTGTAGTTTCTCATTTTCTGCTCAGTAAACCTCAGGCCAGGATCCCCTGCCTGCGCACTTTAACAATGTTCCCCCATGAAGAGGAAAAATTAGTAAGCTAAAGAACTGCCTGTGGTTATCTGAGCTCCCTTAGACATTTTCCAAAGAGCAATTAAGTCTAGTCTTCTAAATTTAGCTTTAGGTGACAACATTACACTTAGGTAATAAAATTTTGTACATGCTTTTTATTCTCCCTCAAAAGAAGGAAAAACCCTAGCCTCATCCCCTCAGTCCCTAACATCATCAAATCTACTGGTAGAAAGTCTGACCTCAAGAAACTCCCCAGCCCCTTCATGTTTTCATCTGTCTGATGCAAAATATCTTCATTAGCAAGTGAGCAGAGGGAATTGATTGGAGGCTCCTTCACTACAGCATTTATTTAATCTTTCACACCTTATATTTAACTTTGCGTGAAGGCACTCTGTGCTATGGCTTTCTTCAGCTGTGACTCAAGGTGAGTGTATCTGCTCAAAACATGCAATAATTCATGGTTTCCAGGGGTGGAAGGGGAGCAAGGTCAGCCCCCCAGTTCCAGTTGACCAGGGACAGACCCTCCTTCCACCATTGAGCAGAATTGATTCAACTAACCTTGAATACAACTCTCTACTATTTCTACACTCATGACACAGCACCTAATGGCAAATTGCAAGAGTTCAGAATTCCCCAAGATAAAGCCAAATGATAACAAGTAGGAACATCTTCAGAGAATGAGAGGGAAGATTAATATGGGGAAAAAAGTAAATATATGAAAATATATGAAAAGAAAAGGAATGGAGAAGTAAATCCAATAGGATATTAAAAATGTGTGAAACAATCAGAAAATTCAGAAGCCTAGAGTAAAGGAGGAAAACATCTCACCTTTCCAGTGAGAAAAGAGGAAAAGAAAGCCCTTGATATTGGAAATTAAAGGAAAAATCTTGCCAAAATATGACAAAAATATACAGAGTGATAGTTGATCAGTAAGGAAGGAAAAATCTTTAGAGAAATTATTTTCAGTAAAACAACAAGCAGAAAGGACTATTTCTATGGAGAAGAGATTATAGTTGTCCTCCTAGTAATAAGGATTTCAATAATGTTTCTTAAAATCTTAATAGAAAATATCACAGGAAATTAAGCCCTAATTAAGAGATG
This sequence comes from Lanius collurio, assembly GCA_020086605.1. NCBI lineage: Eukaryota > Metazoa > Chordata > Aves > Passeriformes > Laniidae > Lanius > Lanius collurio. The sequence continues at coordinate 19,125,185 of JACBWW010000020.1, read as the reverse complement.
GAGGGTTGCTTTAATTTACCAGGGAAAATTTTACAAAGCTTTCTTCAGAACTGAGAGTGCGCTCAGCAATTTTTAAATCCAGATTATAAATGTAGTTGTTTAAGAAGAGTTTTGAAACTGAACATTCATTATCCAAGTTTCAGAAATCCTTTAAGACAGTTTAGCTCACTGAATCTTGAAAATGTTTTTTCTATCAACTTGTTTCAAACTTTCCAGTCAAGTCAGAAGTTAGGTGTCATGATGAAGCACACATAAGAATCATGCTTAAACAGTTCTGCTTCTTATAGGCAAAACGAAATTTGTCAGACTATATAGTCTAAAAGAAAATAAAATAACAAGGTGGATTAGGCCTTGGGGGACCTATAATAAAATATTAATTTTTTTAAAAGACTTGTTGAGTAATTCTATAAAAAATGTAACAGCAAAACTTATTTATCTTGCTTTCATGTAAACTTTGTTTTGCAAGACAGGGTTTTTTTTTTTATGAGAAAATCATAAATGCTTTTAATTTCTGTCTCGGGTCAAGTAACTTCTTTTTAGCCTTGAAAAGTATCTTCTTCACTGCTACATTTGCTGACCATGCCTAAAAGCACCATCCTATTTGAACAGCTAGTTCCTACAACAGATTTATCTACTGCAGCCAGAAGAAGGCAAGTGTGGGAGATGGTACTATTTGCTCTTATACAAGTCAGAGCTCAATTCTGCAAACATAGAGACTGAGGTGTGGTTTAATCCTGGAAGTTGTGTCGCTCCACCATAGTTTTGAAAGGCCTTGTGTACCTTGGGGTGTGTGCTGGAGGCAGGAGTGTGTGGGGCGACCAGGCTGACCAAGCCTGTGGCACTCAACACGCAGGTGCCTGACCCAGACTGCAACTCAGACAGGACCTGGGACAAAAGAGTGGCCTATGGGTGGGCATCAAAATTAATTTCTACCTTTCTTCCCATCAGCACCTTACATGTGAAAGGGAGATAAGCCAGAGACAGACTTTTTTTTTATGCTGTGCCACTTAAAAGGTTTATTTGAAGAGGTTTACAGACCTCAGAGGGGTTTCGACCAAATCACTGCCCAGCTGGTCTGAGCTTCCTTCCAGTGTACTTGGCTGGAGGTATCTGCACTTTCTCATGTAAACTATTTGTTGACCATAGAGCTAAATAATTAACATTATATGTTTAAAATCTTTCTTTAAAGCTAAGAATCAATGTGGCTCCAGTCCATGATTTGAATTATAAACTGTTCTTGGAACTCAGTAATATTTACTAAGTAAATATATTTTTTAAAAAGCACTTTAATAGTGTATACACAACCTTATACCATCAGAAGAGTGCATTTAATTTTCAAAATATCAGAGAAAATAGGAAAAGATCTTTTTCTTAGATGTGACCCGCTACTTTCAATATCTCTAGAAAGCTGAGGAAATGTTTTTTATTGGACTCTGTCATCATCCAAGAAAACACTATGAATTTTTTCATATTAGGTAGCCAGAGATTTCATATTGAAATCTGAATGTCCAAAAACTCAAGAGTTTTAGCTCTCACTAAAGTTGATTGAATTTGCAAATGACTAAGTAAACAAAAATATAGCACAGCTTATAAAATTTTACCCTTTTTTTTATATCCCATGAATATTATTTATAATAATAAATAAATAGTTACATTTTAAAATTAAGAAAGTGGAGGAATTAAAAATTTCAGCTGTGTTTGTGTTTCATGATTAAAGGTACTAAGGCAATGTGGACATGGTTCACTGAGAAGAGAAGTTATATTTTATTTATAGTAATACTCTGTTTCTTTAATAAATCATGATTTTAAAATACACAGACACACACAACTTTATTTATATTTGGGCCTAGCTTCCAGTCTAATTTCTCTGACAATGGTGCCAAATTAATCTGAAAGCCATTCTGAAGAGTTAAAACACTGGAGGTAGAGACTCTTTTAGGTTAACTTGACTCCTCCAGGTGGCAGTGAACCGCAGGCATCACGGCTCCTCAGGGCATCATTGAAAACCCAGTCACAAATATAGGGGTCATGTGTGAGAGTGCGCAAAAACGTTTTTTTCTTGGCAGACAGCCTGCCTGCCTATTGAGTAAAGAAAGTTTAACATTCAAGGAAGGCAAATCTTTAAGGCTGGGACTCTGGAAGGAGATTATGATGACTTGTCAGTGACCCCATTTTTATTGCCCCTACTGAAAAAGTCTTCTAATGGCTTGTTGAAACCTCTTGCACTGAAACAGAGACAAGTGTGCGAAGCCTTCTGCTGCAGAATTAGAGGGGTATGGGAGGCTGCCGCCACGGCAGCAGCCTGCATCAGCATTGCTGCCGCATCTTGGCTCCAGCGGTGCTGGCAGCGCCGGCCCTGCAGCTGCCTGCCGAGCCTGCCAAGGAACCAGCTGGGGCTGCTGGGGCTGCTGCTCCTGCTGGGACTGCTGCTGCTGCTGCTGGGGCTGGGGCTGCTGGGGCTGGGGCTGGGGCTGCTGGGGCTGGGGCTGGGGCTTCTGCTGCTGGGGCTGCTGCTGCTGCTGGGGCTGCTGGGGCTGCTGCTGCTGCTGCTGGGGCTGCTGGGGCTGGGTCTGGGGCTTCTGCTGCTGCTGCTGCTTCTGCTGCTGCTGCTGCTGCTGCTTCTGCTGCTGCTGCTTCTGCTGCTGCTGCTTCTGCTGCTGCTTCTGCTGCTGCTGCTGCTGCTGCTGGGGCTGCTGCTGTCGCTGGGGCTGCTGCTGAAAACACTACGTGCTGATTTGTTTGAAATAATAGAAGTTATTAAAAAATTGAGTACATTAACGGTTTCCTTAGCTATTTGCAGCAGTTAAGGATGGAGGGGGGAGAGGTTTGCTCAGTTCAATCCTAATTATTTTGGCTGTAATCTGCCAGTAAAAAAAGGCATCTAAACCAGGTACTAAATCTTACCTAGTCTTACCTAATCACTTTACCTAGTGATAAACTGAAGCAACTTCTAAGATGCAATCATAAATCCCCCCAAACCATCTAAACAAATTCATAGCTAAACAAATGTTCTGAGGAAGGACCCTCATGCCCAAATTTGGATGCCTGAAGGATTATTCTGAATTACAAAGGTATAACATTTCCACCGACTCAAAGTTTCAAACAACCCCCCCAACTGGCTCATTATTAGGGTCGAAAATGTGAATTTAAGAACTGAATTCTAGACTTAGTTTTACAGGTTTCCTTTTTTTGGCTTGGAGGTGCAGCTGCACTCAGGAAATGAAGACATAAAAATAGCATTGTCTTAGTCAAGGATTTGGACCATATAAGTAGGTATCTCTTCCAGCTCATAATGATGTATTTAATTGATTAAAAAAAAAATCACACAAAAAGCTTCCCATGTATTCCCATCAAATATATTCCAGGAAAAATGTGTGATAAGGACATGCATTTGTTTCTATTCTGTGTGAGTATGTGTTAACTCAGAACTATCTGAGGTACTACCTCCAGACTTGCTAGTAAGTACAGTCTTATTTGTCTTATTGACTTTGGGGCTATTGGTATTTTTTTGCAACAAAGCTATGCCCTGACAACAACATAGGACAAATGAAGCTGTCTATCATGAGAGTGAAGTCCATAGGTGCTGAAGATGCCTCATTCAGCAGCAGCACCCAGGCTTGGCAACTCATTACCAAGGGAGATTAGGATGAACACAAACCTCCCTGGCTTCAGAGCAAAGCAAAACATTCACTTCCTTATCTTATTTCTCCTGTCACTTTTCCAAATGAAGGTGAGAAAAAGGAAGACGAGAATAAGGAAAAAAAGGGAGCAATGAAAGCAAAGAGAATGAGGAGATGGGGGTAAGGTAGTGAATGCTCCACTTCTCCTTAAAACTATCCTCACTGAGAAATTAAAACCATGAAATACTACACAAAAACCATTATCACCCATGAGATTCAAAACTTGTTTGAGAACATTAGAAGGTGTCCATAATTTTAGCAAACTAGGATATGAAAAGAGACAGATTCCCACACTTTTGGTTTTAACTGTGACCTGACAAATTAATGGGTTTCAGGACCATAAGTGACCATTATAACCATTTCATTTATGCACAGTTTAAAACAGACTCATATCACTTGAATGTCCACGCTGATAAGGTCCATCACTTTGGTTTGATTGGCAGTGTGACCATTGGAAGACCATGGGGGATGTATCATGTTGTAGTGCGGGGAATCTTTACAACAATATAATATATAACAATATATAAGACGGTGATGGAGTTGGAAGGAAAGATGAAGCGGTATTTTTGTAGATGTTCAGAGATGATTTTATTCCTCCAGCCACATGGCTGGAGTTCCCGAGCAGACTCTTCGACCCTCCTCTCCGCCCCCAGCCCCCAGGCACCCAAACCACCCAATCAGGAACAGGTATGGGGCACACGTGACATGGGAACAGGCACCTCCACAGTATCACACACTGCAACTAGACATGCGAGATCTGACGTGCTCTCCTCTTCTGAGCACCTATGGTTTGGACCATTTTTTGTGGTCTAGAGGATGTACTTTCATTTGCATGGCTGAAATTTTTTTCCCATTGGTTTTCATCAGTTATGCACAGTTCAACATCTGTTACCTTCTAAGTAGTTTCACAGACTTAAGCCAAGCACTGCATCTTATTAAGAAGTATTTTAATTTTTTTGAAACATTCAAGGTATTTCAAATTCTCTCATCTCAAGTGCATGGAGTAATTATCAGATTGGTGCATAAGCAGAAAACCACTTCTATTTTCCAGCTGTTGGATATTACACTTTACTCATTAATGGTCTGTTGATAGAGGGTTTTTCTGGATGTAAAATATAATACAATAATTAACTAGGTCTCTATCTCTTGGACTTCCCTGGCATTGAACAGATGAAATGGCAGTGTCTTTTGTCTTCTCTCCTTTACATGTCCCAATTGTTATAATAATAAAATAGCCAATGAAAATATTACTGCCTTGTTACATAATTATTTTAACTGGCATTTAATTTAGAGGATGTTGCAGGGGGTGGTCAGGAAGGCTTCAGCTACAAGAAAAATCAGTATTTCTGATTTAGAGGACAACTGCATCTTCACTGAACTCTACACATTAATTCAGAATAGTTTGATCAGTCACTCTTTTCTTGTCATGATCTAAAAAAGGGGTTTTCTTTGAAAATCCTAAATTCAGTTGAAAGTCTCACATTTTCAGTTTTTTACTTCACTGGGCAAAGTGACAGTATGGCTCTTTTATGAAGATTAAATGTTTAATAATTTAATATATACAACCATACATTACAAGCAAAGTTAGCTACATATGTATAAATACCTACTTTTAAGGCTGGAACTGAAGACTCAGAGAAGATAAAAGCTTTTACCTAAAGGATTGCAGTGCCGAGAATGATTTTGCATGTCAGAAAGTATTCCCAGAAGTGACTCTTTTATTCTGTCAAGTAGATTGTAGCAAGGAAGTTTACAGTGTGCTGGCCTGGTCAGCCATGGAGACTACATACAAGCTGGATGTGATTTAGATCACATCAGTTGATGTTAATTTACTTTCAGAGAGCAAGGCATCAAATAGCAAGAGTTCCTGCCATTCCCACTTCAGCTGGCTTATCCTTTTAAAGGCAGACTCTGATCTGATCCTCTTCTTGCAGGAATGTAAGTGGAATGGTTTGATATGATATTTTAATTATTAATACTCATTACTCTCTCCCACTTACCGTAGTTGTATGACTATGCAAGTAATATTTGACCCATGCTATGCTATGAAATGCACAATGATTAGATGTTCCAATTGCTATATCAGAACTTCATTATTCCTATCACCCTAAAGATGCAAGAGCAGTCTGGATGAAATATTGATTCATCAAGTAATCATCAGTTAAACATAAGCAATAACTCTCTGTACTGCAGAAAGTAAACATAGCAAAAGAACTTTTATACCCATGTCTGTGATTTTTCAATCTATTTTTCACTGATCTGACTGTAATTAAATCAAAAAGCAATTCCGAGTGGTAGTATTTTCTTAATGTAGAATGATGTTGTGAATCAAGTTTCTACTTTTTCCATCAGTGAATAAAAATATTTCTTGGGTGCTGGGAGCTTACAAACAGCACATAAATTTAGCAGATTGACATGTGTGCATCTGCCCTATTTCTTATCCATCACACTTTTTTTTTCCCAATTTCCTCTTTATGATTATCTATAACCTCTGTTGAATTACTTATTCTGCATATTTTATTTCAGTATTTTTCACTGAAACAACTCAGGGCAAGTAAGTTCCATGATGAAGACAACAATCTGAGAAATTGTTGTCTCCTTAAAAGCACAATATAGAGATGATCATCCCACTGTATTCATCACTGGTGCAGCCTTACCTTGACTACTGTGTGCAGTTCTGGGCCCCACAATTTAAGAAGGATGGGGCTGTCCAGAGGAGGGCAACAGAGTTGGTGCAATGGCTGAAAGACCTATGATGCGAGGAAAGGCTGAGGACTTTGGGTATGTTTAGAGCAGAGAAAAGGAGGCTGAGGGGTGACCTCAGGGTTCTCTACAGCTTCCTAAGGAAGGGATGTGGTAGAGAGGAAAGGACTGAGCTCTCCTCTCTGGTATCCACCGATATTCAGTATGGGAATTGTTAAAAGTTGCACCAGTGGAGGTTGAGATTGGCCATAAAGAGGTATTTCTTTACCAAGAGGGTGTTCGAACACTGGAACAGACTTCCTAGAGAGGTGGTTTATGTCCCAAGGCTGTCAGTGTTTAAGAGGCATTTTTACAGCACACTTAACAATATGCTTTAGCTTCTGGTCAGGCTGTTGGACCAGATGATATTTGCAGATCCCTCTCAACTGAAGCAGTCCATCCTGTTCTGTTCCATTCTATTCTATTCTTCCAGATGAAATCACAAAGTATTCTATTCTAGTGTGAAGCAAGGTTTTATTCATATTTTATATTTTGCCTCTCCTAATTATGTTTTACATTTAGAAAGGGATATCTGTATTTAAAAGAAGAGAAAATTTGAAAAAAATTCCAAACTATTCTGCTGGGTTGGAAATTAAATACTATCTCTGCACATTCCTGAAAGTAATCTATATTATAGTCTTATGTAAATGCTTCTTACGATCATCCCAAGACCATTGCAAAAACCTTAATATGGATTTGTCTTTTATTGTATTTAATAACTATCTCAGTCTTAAAGAGACATTTTTGGAGATATTAATTCTGCTATTGTTTATCTGAAACAAAGAGAGCTCAAACAATACAAAACAATATGGACATGAAAGTCCAAGAGCATGACAGTTTCAATTTCAGCTAGAACATGAAGTGTTCAGAAGTTAACCCACATTCTGAAGTAAAACTGACACTATGAAAACAGATAATTCTCTTAGAAAGGAATGGGTACTCAGATCACAGGCTTATTTGAAGTACATTAACCATTACCTTTTAGACTTGTGTGCACATGCATGTAGGTCTCCAGTAAAATAAATTCTCAGTTCTTCACTGTGACATGAAACAATTTCAGGTCATGTGCAGTGAGGTGCCTGCCAACCACTCAATCTACAGCTGCACTATGTAGTACAGCCCAGCAGCAGGAGATGGGAACAGTGCTGAGGAGTGACATGCACAGTACATGCTTTTCAGAATTTTATTTTGGGTTAGCTGTAGCCTGGCCCTAAAGGACTGAATGCCCATCAGTAATTGGAGGGAAGAAAGGTACTCTTGGAAGATATTTTCTAGTTTCTCACCACCCAAAGGGGCAAGAGAAAAAACACTTCAGGATTTCCAAAGGAGCCAACTGGAATGACAATGTTGTCACCATTGTCCACAGGGCACTATATGGTGGCTCTTCAAAAGCACACCCCCAATCCAAAATAAAAAAGTAATGAAGAAACACCTGCAGAAGCATTATTAGGTGCAAAATTTAATCCCTCCTGACAGTTGAAGGGAATGAATTGGGGCCTTCACAGCTTGGGTTAGTGATGTAATTAGATAAAACAGTGGTAGGATCAGTGGTGCTCTGTCTGGCTGCCATTTCCTGAGAGAAAACCCACTGTGCACCTTAATGAAGTCTTCTGTACAACCACTTTGTGTGCTATTTGGTGCCTGCTGTACTTAAACTTCAGAATACCTGCCAAATCTGGCTGTTCGCAGAATTTAGGCATATGTTTTGTGATCAGATCCTGAGACTCAGGCCCTGCAGATTTCCTGTGAAATTGGTTCGGGAGGTTTTCCAGTTGGTGGGCAGGCTCTTCCTGCAGCCTTTAGCAAACCACTGCCCCAAGCAGGTAGAAGGTGTTGTGCCACCTCCTAACCAATGGTTATACAGCCATTTATATGGTGCATATGCTCCCAATAAAGAACAGGAATGGGGAATTTGTGGGTTTTTTCCCAGAAAATATAATTTTCTTGAACCATTGCAAGGGGGGTTGGAATTAGGTCACTTAAACTGCACCAGGAATGTGTGTTGAATCTGTCATATACCTTCATCAAAACTCTGAAATGAGATAGGCGAGTGTGTAACAGGAGCTTTTCAAGCATTTGAGACTAAGCTTTACAGACTGTAAATAAAAAGAGACAAGCAGGAAGAAAAATGAATAAAAGTAGCATTGAAAAGGAGGTAAATCTTCTGTTATCTTTAAGCCTGGATCTACTGGAGGTAAGCAGGGGCTTCTGTGACCAATATTTCAAAAATGAAACATAATTTCCTGATTTTTTTTTCCTAATAATATGAAATACATTAGATCATCGCTGAGAAAAATCACAGTGTATCCAGGCAACCCAGAAATCTCATCTTTTGTACTTAACATTGGATAAATATTCAATGGGTTATCAACATACAAAATGCAAATATTTCCTTACTTTAGCTATATTGAAACATTATAGCTTCAGCCAGCTTCTTACTTTTTAACTGCTTGCTGACATTGTAATTGTACTTAAAAGTGCTTTTTAATGTGGTTTTTTTTTTTATATATATTTAACAATGAATTGAGGGTGCTAATCCAAACATTATCATTGTTATTATTATTATTATTATTTACATTTATGTCAAATCTGTCATGGAAATATCCACAAAGAACCCCAAAGGCATCACCTTCACTGGTTCAATTATTCAGTGAAAGCCTTTAAAATCATTCCTGGCAACTGCATGACACAAAGGGTCTGTCTTTAACTATTTTCATATGCTTGTAGCTTTAAAGTTATGTTAGTAAACATTGAAGGTCTCAGAATGAGATCTTGGTTTGTTCTTAGAACTTAAAAATTTTTTTGGACACATATTCAGCCTAATGAGTAAAATACGATTAATTTCTAGCTATAGAAAGTCCTTTGGGCTTCTGATGAGTTCTGTATTCCAGAATTTCATTTTAATTAGTAAGAGCCATGGAATGGGCATACGGGAATAAACGAGAACAGAGCAGCTATTGGGCATATATAGATCAGCATATAGACCTCAGCTGCTAGGAGATCACCTTTTCCAAAGACCTAAAGAACAATAACATCAGCAAGACTCTATAGATGTTAATTCTGCATTGCTGCCTTAGTGGACAGCAGCAAGCGAAAATGCACATGATTTGGATAAATAACATGTGGTAATACAAATTGGAGATGACATGCTTTTACCTTTTTTTTTTCAACTCTTCCTTTTTATGAAACCAAGAAGGTAGTTCATTTATCTTGTGGCTGTGAACGTATACTTCAAAATGATAATGAACAGATATTTTCCTGCACTACGGATGATTATCCTATGGACCTCTTTATTGTCTATTTCACCTATCTCAGCAGAATCAGCTCACCTCAGAGCTTCAACAAATAAAGTCTCAAACACACTGATCAGGTACACCTTAAGTAGCTATGATTTATGATACTCAGTTGCTAAATTCAGACAATGTATATTATGTTGTCATTTTGTAGACTCGGGAATCTATAGTGACACCAATAACTTAAGGAGTTCATTTTTTCACTCAATTGGAGATTTCATATCTGGAAGCTTTCATTATCCAAAGGCAATGAGGAGATGAGGCTGGTTTAGAAGACTGCAGTCAAATTGTTTGAATTGCTAGTTTTGTTCAAGATAAAATTGAAACCTTTACAGGAAAGGTAAGAAAGCTGGTTTGAAGAGCAGCTGAGCTCAAGAAAAAAGCAAAATAAAGGAAACATGGCTATGTGATAGTGCTGGGAGAGTCACAGCACTCATTTCTGAATCAACATCTGTCACAGATGGGACCCCCTCAGAGGGAAGTTTACAGCAAAGTATTTACTTCATCAATATCATTGAATTTTAGTGATGACTGATGCTGAGAAGATAAAATATATAGACATATAAGGCATAACAATAGCAAAATATAAGGAAATTAGGAAAAAATGTTCTCATGTTATTAAATGAAGAAATAATTTCTGACCCATCATTTTAATAGCATAAATTTACTTTTTCAATATTCATATTCCCAGAGATATGTGTATTTATGTTTCAGTAATGTTTTATCAATTCATAGCATGATAAAAACAGTCTAAAAAATAAATACATATCATAAAAACAAGAGGAGATAATGTATTTTTAAAATTCTGTATAAATATCCAAGTCAACCTAAACTGTTAGAAGGGTTCTATGAATATTATCTCTATAAATAATGACATATATAAAATTATATGTAAAGTATGAATTTACCTAAAGAAACAGTTATTACTGCCCATAATTTGTTTCTGGCTGGGACTGCACAGTTCTACATCATCCAGTCTCAATAATTATCTCCACAAAGATTAAAAAATGTGGACCTTTGTTCACCACTAGAGATGTTACTAAAATATACTGTGAATGTTTCCAATAAATGTTACAGTAGCATAGAAGTCTCTCTAGTCTGGAAATTCTCTGATTTCTATAATCAAAAATCACATTGACCTTTGTAGGGAGTGTGAACATGAATGGTTAGTTCATATGTAAGAAAATGTAAGAAATATTATCTCCCCCTCCTTCTTGCTATATTCCAAAACTTTTTCTTTTCCTGCTTCCTAGGTTACAGTCACTGCTCTGCAAAGAACTATTGTGTTCCTCTGTCTCTGACATGCAACAACATGCTTGATGGAATTAAATACATTTTGCTTGTTTCCTGAGAGCAAACGATTAAGTTACTTTCTGCAATATCTTGTCATTATCAATGAAACTTATTGCTCCCCAATTTTCATGTGAGACCTTTGAGTTGCACTTGTCATATTTTTATGTTTCCTTGAAATTATTGACAATTTAAACATGGAGATAACAAGAACAGATTTCATAAGAACTTCCCTTTCTTCCAATGTGCAGACATACACCTGTGCTTTGGAAGTAATCCAACTCAAAAACTCCCTTCTCATCACTTAAATAAAGCTTTTTCTAAGGCAGATCATTACAGCCATTTAGTTACTCAGTTTAATACCAGTGAAAAGATCTGGGGAAAGAAAATCCCAAACTTACACAAAAAATTCTTCCTCTCATTAAAGTGGATGTTGCTTTCTAACCTCTAATATTTTTTTTTTTTTAGTGAATGAATCTTACCAGGTTAGTTAAATTCATATTATTTCAATATGTTATTTATTTAGTAAGTTCAATAGGGCAAATACAGGATGTGCTTTTCCAATAGCTTATTTCTCCCCATATTTAAAACAAGACTCAGTGAGGAATAGGATAGACTTTAGGTAATGTGATCAGTAAATAATCTATCAAAACAGATTCTCTTTCAGATGCTTCAAAAAAAGCTTTACTTAAAAGAATCACAAATATTTCTGTCTTAAATATTTATTTTTTAAAAATCATAGTCCAAAGTGGATGCTTTGTACAGTAGGAAAACTTGCAACTCAGAGTCTTCTGACTAGTTCTACAAAAGGCACTGATGATTCTTAAATTTTAAGGCAGCAAGAAGCTTCGGGGTTAATTACTACAGGAGTTTTGAAATTTCCTGTCTATTGACACACCTTCAATATGATGATTTATTTGGAGGAATGAACTCACCAAAGAGGTAGGGTTTGGACAAAGGTCAGCAAAAGAGAAGGCAAAGTGCTGGCAAGAATCTCTCTTGTATGAAAGCCAGCAAACCTCACCAGGTCTCAGAAGTGATGTAGAGTGGATGATTCAAGTGAAAGGTTAAAAGGAGTAGAAGTATAAAAATGTTGCACCTCTCTTAGTACAGTAACTGAGTTGTTGGTAACCAGCAGGTAAGGACTTTTTGTTCTTGAGATTCTTCTCTGGACATTTCCATTTACTGGTGTTTGATAAGCCTATCATACATTAATTTCCTAATTCTTCTTCTAGTCCTTATATTGAGCTCTATCATTCCATGAAAAGTGCGACTATTTTGTATTTATTTATAATAAGACTTTCTCTTTCATTTCTTTTAAGAGTTTTCCCTAACAATTTTGCTATGAGTTAAACTTTACATGGTTATAGTATTTGCACTGTTCAAGATTTTACATAATCCTGTTATACACTTCTCATATCAGCCATCTCGTTTCTAAAGCGAAGAGTATTTTTAATCTCCACATTTCTGATCTGATTTATCTTCTGCCTCTAAAACTGCCCTAATTCTGCTGCTTTTTTTTAACAGGGATGATCAAAATTACATCCACAAGGCGTAGACTCACCAGACATGTATGGTGTCATAACAACAATTTCTGTTCTTTATTACTTTCATAATATTTCCTAAATTCTATTTACCACTTTAACTGCCTCTGAACATTTAGCTGATGCTTTCAAAAATCTACTTATAATGACTACAAGATCTTTTAGAGCTCATTATTGTGCATCTATAGTAGGGTTATTGTGCTTCTCCCACCAAATGCATTATTTTGCATTCATTGGCATTGAATTTTATCTGCTATTTCATTCCCATTTGCAGAGTTAATATCACAAGATATTCCTGCAGGTCTTCACATTCAGCTGTAGATTTTAACTCTCTATTCTAAAGATATCTTTTATCCACACCACTGACTCTGTCAAAGGACTCCAGCAGATTTAAGAATCAAAAATTATGGTGCAAATCACATTCCATTTACATAAAACACATTGACCTTTTCCAATGTTCGATAGTTACTTCACAATCTAATAAGTCTATCTTTCTCATAGCATTTATTTACAGTCTCATTTTTAAAATTAAGCACCTAGAAATATCTGGATATCTACTGCTGCCCTTCAGAGAGGCTAATTTGACTGACAGATTGGTTACCATAGGCAGTATTTCAGCAATTTGATATTTGAATTTCCTTAGTTCTCTTAGTGAAGAAATTGCATTGATGGCTTGCTACAAGGTATCCTATTGAACTATTCTGACATATGACACTTTAATATGAGACAGTTGCTCCCTCCTCTTCCTCATTCTTTGTGTATTAGTGAAAAGAAGGAATTTAAATTTTATGCTATGGCCTTGTCTTTCTCAATATCAGTCAGCATATTTCAGCTGTCGATTAAACTTTGTTTCTGGTTGGATTCCTGCTTCTGATATGTTTGAATAAAACTGGGAGTTTTCATTTTTATGCAACTAACAGCTTGTTCTTTGAAATCTCTTTTTGCTTTTATTGCTAGAGGTTTATATTTAGAAAAATAAATTCAAATTAATGTTTTAAAGTTTCTATGTTATTTCATATTTTTCTTCTTCTAGGAGTTAATTTTTGTGAAAATTCCTTTTTTTTGTCTAAGACTTATTTTTACTTTGATGTTTTAGTAAAATAGGTGCTTTGCTTGATTGCTTACTTCAATTTTTAAGAGGAATTTTGATAAGCAAAGTGCAGGATAATATGTAGTGCTAAGTAGTCTTCACTCTGTCATTAGCATTTTACTCTTCTAGCTGTTCCTTCTCATACCTCTTGTTTCCAAACTGCTGCAGAACCTAAAGGTTCATTCATGGAGAAAAACCCCAAAAGAACAGGGGCAACATTTAGTGATATCTCCTTGGACTCTAAGCATTGTGGGTCTTGGATTTCCTTAACAAAAGTCTTTGTATTTATCTTTTGCTTTTCTCCACATATTTGTCAAGTACATTTTTAACTCATGTATTGCCTCCTTTTCTATGCTTCAGACCCTCAGGTACCGGGTTCTACTTACAACACATTTCATTAACAAGTATACAGATGTCTGCACAGTTCTATCTTTCATGAACAGCATTTTTTTCAAAAACCAGTGAGAGAAATGTTCTGAAGTTTCTGCTAAGGCAATAAGTCTGGGTGATTTGGCAGGATTAAATTTCTATTTATTTATTTATTTGCATAATCCTGGGTATTGAAAGATGTTTGATCTAATGATTGTGGCATATTCAGTTGAGACTGCAATTTACTCCTTACATGTGGATGAACAGAGTTTAAGACCATGTAAAATTGAGATAGTTTAATAGGATTGCTGAAAGACTTCTTAACACATTTTTTATTAACTTCAAAATATGGGATTATTTTGACCATTGCAATTTTGGGTCCATTAGGAATGTCATAGAAAGATTATGCAAATGAGGACTGCTTTTTAAACTCTTGACTTCTCTCTGAGTTAGCTCATCAGGTTTTTGAGGCTAGTGACATTCAATCTTTTGGTCACAATAGATTTTTTTTTTGTTGAGGAATGGAAGAAGGGTAAATGTTTTCAAATTCAGAAGCTTATGAGATTTGCTTTCCTCAGTGTAATGATGAATGGGTTAAAAGATATGAATTTTTCAGCTTTGAAAATTATTTTTTTTAAATTTATGCTGCAGCACCACTAGGCAGTGTGGGCAGCAGCCAACAGGTGTGGCTCCCAGGGTTACACTGGGGAGAGGGACTCTTGTGATTTCAGAGGTTTTGTGCACCCCCTTTCTGGGAAGAGGAGGCCAGAGGGAAAATCTGAAGGAATTCTGGAAATGTGTGTTATTCCTGCTTTGCATTTGGGTCGTTGGAATTTTTTGATCTGATTTACTTCTCAGCTTGCAGCATTTGGTTTGCAAGTTACCAAAGCAGAATTAGTAGTAGAGCATGAGAAACTCAGACTTTCTTCTTCACCTTTGGGTATAAAATCATACATTCTGCTGCTGGGATTCGGCTTGCATCAGGAAACAATGGTGTAGAGTTTCATCACAAAAAGAGAGTAAAAACAGTTCTGTGGAGTCTTAACAGAATATTTGAAATGTCTAAAGAACTTCTGTGGAGATCCACAGGCAGAATTAGAGATCCTCTGAGAGCCAGGTTTAAATATTTTATCATCAGAACTATCATTTTATGTAAGGATGATGGGCTCAAAAACTACACAGACGTTGTTTTAATGGCATCTTAAGTGAAAGATTGCTTCCATTCTTTCCATAATGTGACTGATCCTACATCTGGGATAAATCCAGTGCTTTTTCCAAAAGAAATCCTCACAGTTCTTTCCTAATTCCAGTAAAGGCAGTGTAAGAAGGCAGGCACTGCTACTAGGAGGCATCAGAAAGCACCAGATGGGGGAAGCATAGAGAGGGGAGGCTGAATTTCCACCTGTAAACTTGAAGTGGCTGACTGAGCTTGATTATAATTTATCTGAGAAGGGGGGGAATATTTATCTTTTTGCAAAACTTCTGGGTTTATTCTCTTTTGTGTTGACTTTGCATTTGTTAAAATACTTTCTTTGGACTTTTGGGGCTGTCACCTAAACTGTGGGAAAAACAAAACTCTCCAACAACACTTTTAGTGTTAGAGGATCAAGGCATTACTTTATTCTGGGCAGGATGTTGTTGACTAAAGTTATACAAAAAATTTTAAACTCGTTGTCTTTTCTAACAGGGCCTTGATGGTTTTGTTTTGCATTGGTTGATTTGAGGTTCTTTTTGCAGATGAAAATGTTTCCTTTAAGCTATTAAACCACTGCCAAAGAACTGGTTTATTTATTCTCCATTGCAGTGGCTTCTGTTTAGCTCACTGAATGGAAGCCTGATTCCTGGCAGCTGCCTTAAATCTGCATGACCAGAAAGGTTGGTAGGATAAGAGGGAGTGAAGAGCCCCATGTGCTCTTTTAGAGGTAAAATCTATTCAAGTTTTGTAAATTTTTTAGGCATGAATGCATTTGGAATATAACTAATTAATCTATTAATATACTTCTGCAATGAACCAAGAAGTGCTTATTTTCTACAAGCTATCAGAGCAGTTACTACTTGTGGTCTATTTTGCATATTACAGGAAAAAGGTTATACTAAAAGTTTTTACAATTCGGCATTTAACACCTTTTACATTTTTCTTTTCATATTTTAAATTATAAAAAGTAGTTAAATGAAAAAAGAAATATTTATATAACTTCCGTTCAACATTTTATAATTTAAATGAAAGAAAAAAATCTGGTTTTAAAGTATAGAGCCTATACTCAGAGAAGCTTGTGACACGTTATGATAAACTCACTTGCTCCTGCATCAGGTCTTTTCATACAAGCACCAAGTCTGTGACGCTGCACAAACTCCTAGAGCTCTGCTTTGAAAAGAAAAACCCCTTCAGAGGAAGCTGGGAAGAAATCCTCTATGCTTTTGCCCAGAACAATGAATTTGAACCCCTAATAGAGCATATCCTGATGTCTGTTAGGCCTCCTCATCATGACAGTTCCCCTGTTTGGCCTGGGAAAAGAGCCTGATAATTTTGCTCTTTTGAACCGGTAAGCATAATAGGTACCTAAATATCTATTAAGTGCCTATTATGTACCCATTAGGTAGAATAATAGCCTATCTGAATATGGCCTTAATTGCTCCTGTGTAAATGTTCCAGAAATTTGTGTGCTAACAACAGTAGAGACTTCCACTGCTGAAAGAAAACCTATAGCAAAGTCACAGCTCCTTGATAATGGGCCATTATCCATTAACTGTACTCACATAAAAAGACATCTCTTTTGTAAAATGCCCTTACAATGGGACTGCAGCTGAGAGATGATAGTTCCTCTAACAAGTGTTATCTAATCAAACAGAGGCAGCAATTTGCAAAGGCCGGAAGGGCAACACAGAAATTATTCGGAAGGCCCAAAAGGTGAGTTGGGTACTGGGAAGATGCCTGTAAAATGAAGTAGGAAAAGCTGATGGGTTCTTTGGGCAGGGAAACCTGCAGGAATTGGCCAAGGCAACATAAGAGTCTCCTAAAAAAACACAGTCTGAAAAAAGCCTGAAGAGAAAATTGAGAAAAGATTAGCTGTAACATAGGGGAGTGTCCATCTTCAGGCCTTTTCTTGCAATAGGGACTACATATATTCTTCCTCTGCGTTTTCTCATAATTTTCCTGCTTAAAAGAAGACAAATGAGAGCAAAGAGAAGCCTTTTCACTGGATATGAAAGAAATGCATTTTCTTTTTATATGACCAGCATTTTTCAAGTCCAAATCCATCAAGCCTTGTCTTTACAGTATCCAAATTCACTCACAACATTTTGCATGCAGAAGTTGAACTCTTAATTTCTGTACCAACAGAGGAATGGCAGTCAGAAGACTCCAAGCAGAAGCTGAAGGCAAAAGCCAAGGAAACAGAGCCTAAATTTTGCACATGCTTTCCTACACAGACATGCTACAGCATTTCTGTATGAGTTTGACACGTACAGTAGGTAAAAGAGGTCTGAAGAAGTTTCCCTTCTCCTCTCAGTTTTCTTCTCTCAGAGATATGGGGGACCAAAGAAGGAGTGCTACTATACTTGAGGAACAGAGGAGTTATCACAAGTCCTGTGACACAGTATTCCACAGAGTCTTCATGTGTTTCTATTGTTTGGAGTGAACAGAAATCCATAGGAACATTTCAATGAGATAAAGAGCAGTCTGAAATTTTTTGTGTTCAAGTGATAAGGAGTTCTCTGTATCATCATACATGTATCCACAAGTAGTTTACTTATCATGGCAAATCCCAGTATTATATCTTGGCTAGGAAACTGATTATTTTCATTTTTCATCTAGGGACTCCAAACAACAAGAACTAATTAAGCGTAAGAGTGATGAGAGACTGGCAAGCAGAACAATTTCTTTTTTGCTTCTGACCATTATCTAATGTGATTTTTTTCTCTTTCTGAAAAAAATAGAATGATCTTTAATTAAAAATTGCACCATTTGAATGACTCTGGATGACAGTGAGGTTAAAGAACCTAATTTATGGCAGCTTTAATCAGAAAGCCATGAGACCACCTTACATGAATAATACAGTCAAAACAACAGACTATGTGCTAGTAATAATGAGTTAATGTTTGACACTTGCTTGCTTAATTTTGTTTGTGTTTATGCAAAAGAACTACTACATCTTTTGCTAGTGGCATAAATAAATACATCAACCTCCAGCTCTCATTCATATGGGATCTGCAATATAGTGGAGCCCTTAATGCATTACACTGCTGCTGCCCAACTCCTGGCATGCAGGTTGAATCTATTCCCCAAGTGATTCATCACGTCATAAAGTTTGTTTGTTCTCTGGTCCATGAGCAACACACTGTAATAAAATCTGGCTATAGCTGTCAAAGAAGTTGAAGAGTCCTGCTTTATATCACCCTTAGGCAAGCTAAGTTACAGTGAGCATCACTAAGAATGCAGAGTTACCTTGTCATCAGACAGATTGAGAAAAGATTCCTAAAGTAGTCAAATTGTTTTCTGAGATTTTTGATTCAAACATTATTACATAAAAAACTAAAACTGAAATTGAAAAAGTTCCTTTCCACATGTGAAGAAATTTTTCTATTTTGTTAATTTAGGATATTGACTTGCACAGCAGTGCATAAGGAACACACATGGGAGCTTTTTTCTTGACAACATTCCTCTAAGAGGTGAGGAATGACCAGGCAGGGTAGGTAAAGGATGTATTCTATTGAGCCATCACTTCTGGTTTTTTTTCTTTAACAAGGGGAAAAAAATCTAGAAAAATACCAAGATATTAATGAGCATATTTTCATCATCAGGATCTCTTTTAAATTAATTTATTCCAGCTGAGGAAAGTTTGCATTAATTTTTTTAAAGTTTCTATTTTTATTTTAAAAAATTCATAAATGTATACCTTCCTGTAGTCTAACACATCCTTCTCCTGACTTTAAAAATAAAGGGGTGCAAAACAGAATTATTTTCTTTATTCAATAGCTCATTTAATGAGGTGCTGTATTGAAAATTAATTATACAGAACTGAATGCAACACAGTTACAAAATAATCTATGTATTTATAAAGCCTGCTATCTTTAAGAATTTTTTATCAAAGTTATGAAAAACCAGACTTACATCTGATTGTTGTCTTGTTGTCTTTCTACAAATTTTCCACTGTATTTTGAGATAAAAACTGGTATAGATTTTATACTGAACAGATTTTATAGCTTCTTTTTTTCTCATATGTACTGTTATAGCTCAGACTGAATAAATGATGGGTGAAGCTAATAAGCAAAGTAGTTGCAGGGAGTTCAAGAACAATTTTAAAAACTGTTAAAGTCAAATTTCTATCAGGAATTTCAAACCCAGATCCTAGTTTGGCTAATGCTGTGAAAGAATGGTCAGAGACAAAATAAGGGAAATGAAAACTGAGGGAAGATCTTGAATGTAGCAGCAGTGAATACAGTTTGCATCAACAAGCAAAAAAACCTTTCAGAATATCACGAACTGAGAGAGGAGAGAGTGCCTTTTGGAAAGGAGACTTAGGAACTCTAAGCAGACAAACTCTCCTAAGTTCTCTGTGTTAAGAGAAACAAATCATATCTATCAGCTGATGGTAATGACAACAATGGGTAAAAATATCTTAAACCCGAGTAATTCCATCATCTTATTTCTTTGATATAAGCAGACATTTTTTATTTGGGAAAAAGATCCTAAGGCTTTGTAACTCAGAAACAGAGATTATGTCAGGGAGTTGGCTTTTTTCCCACACCCAAAACTTTATCAGAACAAACAACTTTGAGTCCTGGAAGCCACTTCTCCTCCTAGCAAGACCAAGGTGGCCAGTATTTCCCACTTGCAAGAACCACCCAGCTTCTGCTCACTCCACCTGGTTTCCATTGCTCTGGGCAGTGCTGCAGGACAGTGAGAATACATCCAGCACATGTTGCCACTGCCACTGCTGCCAGGGCTTCCCAGGCCAGGGAATGTCCTCTGCTGCCAACTGTTTTGGGAGCTGGATGCGTATGAACAGGGAACATCACCTCCAGGTGAAGGAAGTAGCAGCATTAATTGCACGAAGGGTGCAGTACAGAGTGTTTGCCACACTGCCCAGCACCCAGCTGGAGCTGCAGGTTTGGGAGAGTGCAGCAGGTCTTGGCACAGATCCAGCTGCTCCTGGTTGTGTGAGGAGGAGACAAAGCCTGGGAGATATTTTTCTTGAATAACAGGGAAGGTTTCCATAGAAACTTCTTTTTTTATTTTAAACAAATTTAAAAGAGAAATTTAGCAAACTATAAAATCAAGCTTCCAGAGCCCAATTTCAGCTATTCCTTATTGATTGCAATACAAATGAACATAAAAGCCTGCAGCCTGGAACTGACAGCGAGAGACAGGCTTCTGCCAGCTCCCTTGTTCCTTCCATCAGCGCATAACCTCTATTAGTTGATAGTGGCAGCGACACACACTTTCTAGCACCCTCCATTTTATAAAAGGAGCTTTCTTTAGAGCATCTCATCTAAAGCTTCTTTGTTCATTAATGAAAACACATTTCTTGGACTTAACACGCAATGCAGGCACTTCCCTCATTCTGAACATCTCTTAATTTAAATTCAGTTATTTACAAACAAGCAGAGCAGATGCAAAGTGACCATTTCACTGCTACACTACATTTCCTGTAATACCAAAATGCAGCACTGAGGCTCCACATCCCTCTACTACCTGGAGGTCTGGGAGATGTTATCCCTCTTAGCAAGTATCTGCTGCAGTAGAGAAGGTATCCAGAGGAAGATATTAAATAAGCATCTTGGACTTAGCCACACATATGGCTTATTGCAACAAAAGCATACTAAAGTATCCCTTTGACAATAATTAAGTTTTGCACATAACATTTTAAAGCCAGACCCAATTGCCCTCCCCCTCACAGTTCTTTCAGCATCTTCTTTAATATTCAACATACAGTGCTAATAGAGCCCTTTGAAATATCCTTATTTCCTTAGTACTTAATATTTACTTAATTCTTAATTGTCAGGCTTTTAATCAATGTTTACTGCAATGATAATGGTACAAGTTTTTTGGTGAGGCATAACTACAAAACCTTTCGTGTTGTTTTAGAGAAGCCTTATACGCTGGCAGTGCCCTGTGAGCTCCACTAAATGCAATGCCACCATCCCATTCACAACTGTCATGAATGAGTGGTTTGGCTGCTTAAAGATACATTGTCAAAAGTACTGGCAGACACAGGGTTTAAAATGAATTTGGGAAAATGTGACTTTAAAGAGTTTGATGGCAAGGTTTGCTCCATTACAAAGCATACAGATCAAAGCACACAAAGGATGATCAAATTAGATGCAGCTTGGAATGGTTTGCATGGAACCTGGGAATGCAAAAGGGGATAAGGGTGAAAAGAATATAGATGTAAAGATAAGGGTGCAAAAGGGTTTAGCAGCTCTTAATCATTGAGTACTTTAACATTTACAAAGCAATTTGATAGGGTTCACAACAATCATAACAATGACTTAACTACAGATTTGTGATAGTAACATTCAAATCACAATCAAATCACGTTCATACAATTAAAGCAATATGTACACCTATTTTTTTTGTGTAGAGGTACCTATAAAATATTCTTCCTCAGGTTCAATGAAATACATCAGTGTCCTTTGCATTTTTGTCAACAGGCAATGGGTGGCAGCTCAAGGAGCATGAAGATGTGGCAGGGATATCAGCCCAGGCCTCATCTTCAGAAACGGTTTGTTGATACTGCAGACTTGAGGGTTTGTGAGCTCCAAGAGGCATCCCACTCAGAGGGAGATGCTTGTGCAGCCTGCAGCAGTCCAGGAGAGCTCAAAGAGCCTCTGTGCTGCTTTTAGGGTTGCAAGATGACTAACTTGGGTAATCATTAAGTTTCCATCCTGGTGACAACCCAAGTTGGTAACTACTGCACTTTTTTTTTCCCAAAGTGCAGTGACAGTGGTACAGTTCCTCTCAAATTGCAATTCCCAATAGTGCTCCATTCAGGCTATGATTCAGGAAAATGGTTTACCAAAGCTACAAATGTTAATTACTTAGTTACAAATGTTAATTACTTAGCCTTTGCTTCCCACCTATGTTGGGCAACTGATGTTTCTGATTGTTCCCACCTTTAGCGTGTGAGAGCTCCTGGTACATCAGGGAATGCCTCTCAGACTAACTGGTATGGCCAAGGAATTATTTACTGCTCAGCTGGTTTGGCCAAGCCTTAAGGGAGCTTCTGAGATCATGGAGGAGGCTTGAGGATGAGGGGTGTTTGACATGCAGCACCACAAAGGCACTGCTCTCTTTACCAGCTTCATATAAAAGTGGTTACATTTTCCTTAAATACATGATGGACTATTCCATTTGGCATGACAGTCATGGTCACACAATCCTCCAGTGACCTAATAAAAAGGTTGTTCTGCATTTTAGTTTCTCAGAGGAAAATTATAAAAACCCACATGCTCCATAAAAGACAGGCTGCTTTTGATCCCGGAATCACCCGTATATTGGAGGGTAGCACATTTTCCCTGTAGCACATTTTCTCCTATATATAGGAGCTGCTTTACATCTGCTCTGACAAAAGAGGAGTCTAATTTTGCATCTTCATGAGTGACACAGCCCTCAGTAGGCTGAAAGGGCAGATGGCACAACCTCTCAGTTGCAGAGAGGGAATGAAGGATGGGATTGCCTGTACAGCCAGTTCTTTGTAAGTTGGCACTGCTATGCTTCTGCTGCTCCCTTCCCTTCGTCTTGTGAAAGGACCCTGAAAATTGGAAATATTCCTACATTTTGCAAGGATAAAACAAGATACTGGTCAGAATACTTCTTTTTCTTTCACTTAATTTTAAAGCTGGATTTCTTCCCTAGAAGTCTGCTGCCAGGTTTCTGATGTGAGAATAGCTAGAAATAACTGAAAGATGAGGTAGCAAGAGTGTAAAGGGGGGTTCTGGTGGTACATGCTACTTGTGTTCAGGAGGAATCATCTTACCTGTGTATGATGAAAACAGCCAAATAGACTTAACATCTCAGAAAAGAGCAGTGCAGTTCAATCTGCTGTTATTCCACTTTTTGTCCTGTGTGAGCTTAAATCTTGATTCCAAGTTATAAAAGAACAGGTTGGAAATCACATATGCTGACTCACTGTGAATTGCTATGAGTAACTTAATAGCTTAGTCATCAAACATAGAGATACATTTGCAAAAATATTGAAATCTGGGAAGAGGAATGAAGTGTAACAGAGCATAAATAAAATGCTCTTTTGTTTTTCTGAGATGAAGGTTTTGATTTTCATCTGTTATCAGACAATTGTAAGAGAAGTACTGCCTCAAATATTGAAAAATAGTAGTTATACAAAATAATATTTTCTATTTTATTTCCACCTAGAAATGAAAAAAGACACCCTGAAAAAAATTATTCTCCAACATTTCAGTTACACCTCATTTAATAACAATTTATAATAATTTTTATATAATAAAAACCTATTGAAAGAGATAATATTTTTGCAAAAAGTAAAAATTACAATATTCAGAATTTCAGTATTTTTAGCCATTTCTTTTAAAGTTAAGAATCAGTAGACTGGAGACATATAATTATGAGCAAAGATCTTGTTTTCACTATCAGTTTGTGCCCAGGCTATGTGTGAGATCATGTGTTCATAGGCATTGCTTCAGAAGACATATGCATATTACACATAAAAATAACTTCTTTCTACATTTTTGCTCCATCTGTAGTTACATGAAAAAAACATAAGCAAAAGATCTTCATATGGGTTATCTTTAGATGATTAACATTTATTTTCAACTGGACTTACTGAATAGCATGTTCTACTGGTGCAAACAGGAAAAATGATATGTTAGGCCACTCAGGCACTGCTGGCTGGACACTGGGTGGGGGACAGATAAAAGACTGGATGCTGCTCTTACAGCCACCTAAGAAGGGCAGTGTTTCAGAGCAAACCAGCTACAACCACTGACCATCATGACAGAAACACTGAAAAGTGGTTCCAGTTAGCATTTCAGATGGAGGAACTCCGGAAGGTGCTACGTATTTGTGTTATATAAATATCAAAGAGGACCATTTCATATTTGTTCATAACACATTTCAGTATGTAGATTTGCATGAAGTCAGAGAGTATTTCAGAACACTTATGTATTACTATTATTATTATTAGTTTAGTTGTTCTTAAAAAATGGAAAAATATATTCCTTGGATTTAGAGCACTAAATTTAAATAAGATGCAATGAAAAGAAGTAGCAAAAAAAGAGGAAAGAGTAGAGTGGGATGTAAAAAATTTCTAAACAGGTCATTAAAATACATAGTTTAGACTAATTCACATCTTGCATTGGGTTTTCTATGGTGGGGTTTTTTTTTAAGTTTTGTACCTTAGCACAAACTTTTACTTTGAAAATAACTCACAGTTTTGTTCCCTGCAACTCCTAACTCTTGCCAATATTCCTCATACAAGGCAGTATTAATCCCTTGGAAAAGAAGTGAGAAAAAGTAGGCTAGAATTATGGAAAAATATTAGCAGTATTATAGAAGTTAGTAGCACAGTTAATACTCTGTCATTTCTGGATTTAACTTTCCAGATCAAGCTTAGTGCTGTTTTCTTTTAAAAATGGATGACTACTATGATCAATCTTTGCTGTCAGAGATAACCTCATGCACACACTCTATATATTAGGACCTGAATGAATGACTCATAAAAATCAGATAAAAGAACAGATGCTAATCATTTATTTAAATATAGCCTTCTTGAAAAGGTTAACTTGTCACATTTCATCTTCAGTCATAAACTCCCTATTTTTATAATCAGCAATATTGACTATCTGCCTTCCTTTTATTGGATGGGAAAGAACACACAATAAGTATTAAAAATAGCCTAAAAATTGAGCCTTTCTCCATTTGTGGAAAATGGTGTCTTGGCAATTATGGTAAAAGTTCTTAACATTTACAAAGGTGCTGTAGTTAAGCTCTTTCTGCCACCTAAAATTCCTTTATTTCCACCTCTTAGTTCAATCCATTCAAACACTGTCCCTCTTAAACTACTGTGTGCTGTGAAAAAATTTCAAACTGTTATTAGAGTTGCTACACATGAAGTGCTCTTGAACTGTCCTGGCATATTATTTACATTTAGTTTATCTCTAATAAAGATTTTTTCATCATTAGGTTTTATAACGTTTAAGTACAAAAGGGAAAAATTCTGAAATAAACTGTGCTATTCAATCCTAAATTGTGTATGTTGCTTTGCTGGCAGAGCATCCTCTCCCATGCAGTTAGATGTTTGGTACTAGTAGGTGGTAATGTTCAGCTTTGTAGCTACTATATTCTTATTAGTCCAGAGGTATGTGCCACATACCTCTCTTGGCAGTCATCAATAGTCATTTATTAGGACTGGGTTTGAGGAAACAGAGCCCACAGTGAACAGTAAAAAACCCTTAGAACAACCCATTCTATAAAAAACAACCTTAGAACATTTTTTGTTGCAAGTTTACTAAACATTGGGCTGCAATGGAGATGGGCATGGCAGCCTTCATCTGTCTTAAGGTGTTCAAGAAATTTGCAGTGTGTGGACAAGCTTGGGAGGAATGGTGAGACTGCAGAGCATTTCCTCATGAAACTTAAGAGTAATGCCTCACAGAGATTAAGCAAAATGGCTTCTTTCCAGACTACATGTCTTAGAACAAAAAGTATCTCCCTCCAGCATTAAGACTTGATTTTGCCCTCAGATATGCACAGAACTGAAAAGAAGAATAATTTATGCGTTGGAAGGGCTAGCTGCAGCCTCCATGATGAACTGTTGTTCCTTAGAGACACTGTCTTCCAAGAAGTGGTGCACTGTGCCAGTTATGCACGGTTGCTGCTGCACTTAAATATTTCCCCAAATGCAGAATAGGTTTGCACAAATTTAATGTTGTGTTTTTATATTTTATTTTTTTTTAATACCATCCTAGATGAATGGAACTTTTTTTTTTTTATTGTGCACCTTATTTTGTTCTTGAAGAGGTAAAAAATACCCAAGATTTCTGGATGTAGTTCTCTGATGGCACCATTTCAGCAAACTCAAAATTCAAGCACTAAGTTGCATCAGTGTGCTGGAATATACATCCAATCCTAACTTAGACCATTAACTTAATATATTAAAAAGATAAATTATATGTGTACTTTTTGTATTGCCTTGGAGGACACTGGGAACTCCAGACTGTGTTTGCCCTCTGACAGGACTACAGGATATGGACAGCTGCATTCAGTCCAGCAATAGAGATTTTTTTTTTTTGGGGTAATAAAAAAATCCAAAATAGATTCATATATTCCCTAATACAATTAACATGCTATTGTTTACATGCTGTATTGTTGCTTGAAAGTATTAAAATAGATGTAAGAGCACATATGTGCATAAAGATTATATAACAAGAATGTAACATATAAATGTAGTAATTATAACATAAAAATCATGTAGCAAGAAGTTATCTAACTATTGAGCCTAACAAAGCCTGTTTTCCATTGGATTTGTCTTATGGTTGACAGACATTTTAACTGAATTAGTCAAAGGTTGCAAGATGATCTCATCTTAACTAGACAGCAAAAAATCCAATGAGGAGATAAAGGTAATTGCAAAAAAAAAAAAGGTTTTTTTCAGGTTGTTCCTTGTTACATAGAGAGGATAAGTAAGAGGCTCTAAGCTTGACTGAGCAGGGTCTGCTCTCATGTCTGATACCTGCATATTTATGCATAGAGCTTCTTATTGTTTTCCTGCAGTTTTCTGGATACTTACTGAAGTACACTGACTTTACCCTGCAGTTGTCCTTTTAGTGAAGGTATCAGCACAGTCTTTGTTCTCTCCTGTTTCAAGATGTTTGCTTTTGCAAATAGGTGGGAGGATCTGTCTAACACTTCAATTAATGCAGTTTGAAGTTGGTCATCACATTCAAAGGTTGCTAATGGGTTCAGAGAGATGTCTATGCACACATATAAACATGCAGTACCTCAAACCGTACAAATCCCTTACCCTCAGAAATCTGACTTACAAATATGTACAGATTGCCAACACACAGCACCCGTGTCTTTCTCGGTATTACTTTGAAATAGCTCTAGTTTATTTCATAACACTGTTATGTTTACATTCAGAGCAGTAAAGTAACATGGTTTTGTCAAAGTATGCTCCTCACTCAGAAATATTATTAATATTTGTGTATTAAATATTAATGTATACATGTATCTTTGCATGGCACTTTCCAGATATTAAAAAGAAAAGGTCTCTGTCCTCAAGAGCTTACAGTCTAAATACCATTGTTGTAAAAAGCACTTACCTCCTGATGAAACTGAACCTACTCTGAAACTATTTTTTTCCTACAGAAATGTCCAGCTTCTCCAAGCAGTGCTCTGGAATATGAATGTTTTTTCCTACATGAAGTGGGAATTCTTTTCCTGATTCATAACATTTATTTTTATTATAGCGAAAGGCTTATAGATTTCTCAACCTGATTATTTATTTGCATATTTACTCATTAAAGTACTCACTTTGCTTGCTAGAGGTCAGTGAATAATTTTGCTAGGAAGTTTAGCGTTTCAGGAATCTGCATTACAAATATGCGTATGGATTATACATTACTAGAATACCTTAAATTATTTGAGATGCAGAAATATTGTGCTTTGCTGTTCTGGAAGTGTGAACAGTGTTTCTTTTTGAATACCCAAACTGTTGGGCTGCAATTTGGATTAATATGTGATAATACTTTGCAGACTCTTTAATTCATATACTTGCATGGATAAATATAAATTCCTTCATCTTACAGTTGTGGAAATGGATGCAATAAGGAAAATGAGTTATTGAACTATATAAGGTCACAAAGCAGGTCATTGACAGAGCAAAAGCAGTTTCTCTATGTCATCCCTTGGTTGGATCGTTCTATGCATAAATTTGATCTCTTGGAGCAATTTGGTAGAAAATGCACTTTTTCATGAAAAAGATTACCTCATTTTTGTCCCTAGTAAAAAATAATTCTTAATGTCTTCATCTTACATTTTTTCTGAATATCATATTGCTTGTTGTGTGTTAACTTAATTGGCTAACTAGGCATTATAATGAATTGTTCCAACAAGTACTATCTCTCCCGTATAATTTTTAGCACATCAGAGAACTGTAAGTTTGATAGGCAGTATTGGAATCTCAGCTCCTAAGAGTGAACATAATCTAAAGTACTTGTAGTAAAAATTAAGTTTCCCTGTATCAGCTTTTAAACAGGCCTTGAACTGGAGTCTTCACATGTAACTTTGTTTAACATGTGAAATTAGTAGTGGAGACTTTGGAAAATGAGAAAGAGACAGCACAGAGATGGAGAAAAAGAAGAATTATTTGGATTGGGTAGAATGGAATGATGAGAAAGGCAAGCACAAAAATTTTGGGAAGTAAACACCTGATCTTTCCCAGCCTAATACAAGTCAAACTACTTCATTTCCCAAGGCTTTCTTGCTATTAATTCGATCTAAATATTGCCTTTACTTCTCTATCTTTGCTATTTGCCTTCAGATTTCATTCATACTTTTCGAAGATCTGTAAAGTGTTCTAGGATGACGAAGAAGGGTGGTCTTGAAAAAGTTACATAACCATCAAGTTCTAGTATAGTGCTGCTGCTATATTTGTTTGTATCCAAGGTCATAATAATTTCAAATCAATGCAAACTCAGACCATCAATCACAATATATCTTCAAATATACCATTTTTTTCTCATTTTAAAAGTATTTCTGCATTTAATGGAAGAATGGGATGAGTGTTAGACCTTTTTGTTACCAGCACATTTATTTTCTCACATGATAATCCTAAACATAACAGCTAAGGGGAAACATTTATTTGCTCTCTGCTCTGTTTTACTTATTCTAGTGTTAGGGTTCTTCTTTATTCTTATCTCTCTTAAGCCCCAGGGCATAGCAATGGTTTACAGGACCCTTTGCAGCCTTTGCTAAGCCAAAAAAAATATTTCTTCTGGCTTGAGATGAGTTCTGAAGCATGGAAGACAGTTTGGTACCTTCAGCCCAATTTTATGTTACTCCAAATACTCTTCCTGAGAGGGAACTACAACGTAACATACATGTACCTGTGTTAGCCTGACGTTTTCTGTTAAAAAAAATAAAAATAAAAAAAGTCATATGTTGTGGAGCAGCATAAAAAAACATTTTCAGGTATACAGATTTCCCTTACAACTTGGGAAAAATTAAGTCATTATGTTTAAGAACTATATTATTATTCATCTGTTCTCATATAATTGTTGCTGAATCTGTATCCCTAGCCTGAAATTTGTGGGTTTAGGAGTTTTGGTGGGTTTGGGTTTCTTTAGAATGGAAATCACCTATGAAATGTATCAAAAGAGTTGTATTAGGTTTTGAATTAGTCTTCCATTCTTACTAACAGTACATTAGGAAAATTGTCCTCTCTACTTTGAAAGGATGAGGAATGAGAAAGAGCAACACCTGTGGCTTCACTATGATATATTCCATAATTTTCCATGGTTTCATAATGATTTACAACTTTTTTTTCAGATGCATATGTGT
>JACBWW010000020.1:19006337-19090654 GCA_020086605.1 Lanius collurio | reverse complement strand
CGGCCGCCCTCCCGCGCTCCCCCCGCGGGAGGGCGGCCGCCCCAGCCGAGCGCGGCTTCCCTTCTGCGTGCGGGCCCACAGCATCGTCATGACAGTATAAATAGTAATAGTGGAGGTGATGATGGTAGTGGTGGTGGTGGCACTGCCCGTGTGCTGTCGACGTTGCACGAGCACAGGGGGCAGCGCCGGGGACAGCTGAGAGGAAGCGGCAACTGACTGACCCCCGGCGTTGCCGGCAGAAGTTGGCTCTGAAGCCATTCTCGCCGGGGCATCTCCTCTTCTTCCTCTTTCTCCTCCCCTTACCGCCGGGCGCGATGGGGAAACCCTTCTCCACCCCTCCACCCCCCTCTCGGCTCGCCCCCAGCGCGGCGTCCGGTTCCCCCAGCCGAGCGAAGCTGAGGCAGCGGCGGTGGGACGCCAGCCCGCTGGCTGGGCCCCGGTTCGGGGGCCGCTGGAACAATCAAACTTTGCATTAGGACGATGCGAGCTGGGAGGCTTGTGCTCCCCCCCGCCCAGCTCTGGCTCCCTCCCCGCTGAAGGAGCATGCCTGAGAGCGCTGAGCATGCTCCTTTGCGGAGATAGAGCCTTCCTACACCTGCTGCCAGCCCTCCCCCCCCGGTCCTGAGCGGAATTTGGCTCAAATCATCATCATCATCACCTCATCATCATCACATAAATCTCTCTACCGATCTATACCCGGTAAAGAGGGTGGCTGGCTCAGGGAGACAGCGGTGAGGGAGCGGGCGCATGGGGCGAGTTCAGCGGAGCCGCCGGGCCGGAGTGAAACGACGGCCGAGCCGGAGGGGCGGGGACACACGTACACCTCGCCGCGGTGGCGGCGAAGGTAGCGCTAAAGAAGCGATGAGAGAGGCAGGGGAATATAGCCTTCCTTCATCCACAGCCATCCGCGGGACACCCTCTCAAGGCGCCGGCTTCCCCGCGGCCGCGGAGAAGGGCTCGCCTCTGGGAAGGTAAACTGGCGAGCGCTGAAGTGCTGGTTGGGGGCTCCTTTGCTTTTCCTATAAAGCAGATGTAAAAGTACTGAATAAATATATTCACCGCCCACTGTTGCTCGGAACTCTTACTAATCTCCCAGGGAAAGGCACCCCAGGACTGCAGCGCTGTTTGAGTATTTGAGGTGACGGAAGCGCAGGAGAGGAAAGACGATAAAACGATTTGCTTGAGAACCACTGATCCTCCCAGCGCTTTCAGGGCTTCCCCGCCGCAAACGCTGCTTGCCTGAGCTGCCGGGGAGTCCTCTCCCTCCTGCCTCAGCCTTCGTAGGATTCACAGGAGACAGCTGGTGCGGGAAAGGCAAAAGACGAGTCTTCCGATTAAGCTGGGGGGAGGGGGAAAGTTTTATTGTACCGGATTATTTTTAAAGGGTCTTTAAAGGAGATATGTTTATGCTACAAGAGGGCAGCATTTGTGAATTGTCCGTAAAGCTTGAGGCACGTCCCGCTGTGAGCAGGGCATCCAGCCTAGGCTAAAGAGCAGGGGCTTTCCTAGTAATCCAGTAGTTATTTGGGCTGCAATTAGGACTCGTGTTGCAGCGTGTAGAGGTTAAGCGACCTTGAGCAAAGAAGGAGCTGAGAAGTAAGCATTGGCACTTTCATCGTCTCCTCCCTACCCCTTCCGCTCGTAAGGATAAGAAGAGCTTCCAAAGGAGGCATTTCTGCAGATGCTGTTAGGGTCTGGGCAGCTCTCTGGGACGAGCCGCTTTGGCACGACGCACCTCCTGGCTTTCCCGGGTGTTTTATTGATGTGTGGCTGTTGGGAGAGATCCCAGGCGCCATCAGGAGGCGGCCCCTCCGGCCGGCAGGGGGTGGTGCGGGCCCGGCCGCCCGCCCGCCGCCCTTCCCGCCGGCAGCGCTGGGTGCGCCCAGCCCCGGGGCGAAGCCGCTCTGCACCTCGCTCCATCCAGCACGGTGGGGTTTCTTCGCAGTGCGAACCGTCCAGCAGCAGAAATACCAGGTGGGGGACAAAGGTCTTGGAGGGTCTCGGAAGTTCCCAGCAGATGACCTTGCCGTAGTTGGGCACGGTAAAGAGCATCTCTCGTATTGCTCCCAGTCGTGAAAGCCTTGATCAGTTTCTGGGTAGTTTCAGGAGAGGTGAAGTACGCCACTTCTTTTCCCCTGGGCCGACATAGCTCCTTGCCAGACCAGAGAGACAGGGCACGCAGATAGCAGGCAGCCAGAGGTCCTGAGGCGTTGAGTGGACTCTACCACACCAGACTGCATGGAGGGCTCGTGTCAAGAATGTCAAATATGGTTGTAGCTTGCCGCAGCAGAGCTTGCCAAGAATTTTGGAAACAGGCTGGACGCTTTCTTGATACTGGGTTTCCTCCATTATGACACATGTATTCCAGTAAACATCAGAAAGAATAGTGACAGCTTCCCTACTAATAAAAATCAAATGTGTTGTCTCTAAAGATGATAGTAATAACGACAGTGAAAACATATACTGTGTTATATATAAAGATTCTCTACACCTCAAATCAGGAGTTAAATACAAAATCAAAATATCTATATTATTTATTGCATTGATTCTGAATTATTTATCTTGATAATAGACATTTTGAAAGGTGATTTTGTGAAAAGCTCAACAGGTATCATGTGTGCAACACCTGCTAATGAGGGTAGTAGGTGTGCTTCCCCTTGCTAGTCCATGGATGAAACCCTGAAGAAAGTAATCAGTATGGAAAACAGAAACTGCTCGTCCAGAGATTTTGAGCTGTTCTGGTTTCCCTTTGATCTTTCTCATCTCTCTCTGACTTTAACTCACAAGCCTATGGGGTTTTTGTTTTAAAGGAATAGTACTGAAAACACTAAATAATTCTGTCATAGTTGCACTGTCATCTTGGGTTTAGAGTTGTGAAGGGCTTTCTGTTACCTAAAGCATATGCAAGTCTATACCTACATGAAGCTGGTTGGGTTGTATGAGTATTATTCATTTTATAGAGTAGTTTGTATATGCGTATAAAAGATGATGAATTAACTTATTTTGTATTTAGTGTATTTAAAAACTATGTTGAGGAGTGTAATCGCTTGAAGTTGTCCAAGCGTCATTTGCAAAGAAGAGTTGGGAGGTATTTGTGTTTGCTGGATGCTGTTGACTTGTGATTTGCATTGACATTGGATAGATTATTACAGATTTTGTCCTTCACATTTGCTAATTCATTTGACAATATAATTCCTCTAATGTGTATCATGACCATTTCTATTACATTTGTTTAGCAACCACAATTAGTGTACAGTCTTAGAGGGAGATAGTATTCCTTGTAGTGTGTAAACCACTGATACTTCTCTGGAGGAAAGTTGGTTTAAAATGGAATGTATGATAACAGTGAGATTATTAATATGATGGATTAAAAAACTTCCAGGAAGCTATTCATTACTTGATGGCACTGGTTCAGTGAAAATTCTTCATTACAATCCCAAGATGTTTGATTAATAGTGTGCTTAAGTGTCTTGAAATTACCCCTTTTAATATGCAAAAGAATTAAACACTTTATTTCTGAATCATCTTGTAAATATTAGCTGATTTTTTTTTATTCAGCTCATGAGAGAATATATATAGCGTGTTTACAGTTTTACATTTCCTGATGATATAAAACTAGTGACCTGACATAGCATGAAACTGGTCAAAGAAGAGATTTTTGTGACAATTCCAGTGCAATTTATGTAATTTGTAAAATATCTGATAAAGAAATTTAAACAAGGAAACCACAAAAGTTTAAACAAGGGTAGTTTTGTGGTCTTAAACATGTAAATCACTTCAGTATTTAAAAAACCGGAACTAATACCCTGAGAATTCTGTAATTTTTTTATTATGTTTTAAAGGAAGGAGCCAGGGAAATTCATGTGCTTGGTGTGGTGTGGGAGGACCTTTTGATGAGATTAGGTAGGTGATTTTACTTCTGTTTAAAGTCAGTCACTCCATAGTGGAAAGTGTAGTACTCTATAACACTCAACATACTCTTATGAAAGTCTGTTTCATTTACTCAAGTCTTCTGCTTGGGACGTGGACATCTTTGTGTGGATATTCAAGGATTTGTCTTTTTAATGCAAAACCTTCTCTCTCTTATCTTTCTTTAGTACGTCCCTCCAAGAAACCTTCGTGGTTTACTAGGGTCCTTTCAGCAGTATTCAATAAAGACAATTAACTTTTGCATTCACAGTCAAAGCATTCGTCTTTTAAACCATTCTTCATGGAAGGTCAAGATGAACTGGTTTTAAAGTAATATACATGCAAATTTCTTTTCTCCGTGTTCCTATTGTGGGATTTCCTCTCCATCTCTCAACATGTATAAAGACTAGACAGAGTCCAGGAGGCTGGAGAGAATTCTATGCATAGGATATAGTTGTTCAGCAGACATAGAAAAAAGGTCAAGACAATGGTAGTGCTCTCACTGTACACTTTAGAAATCATTCCTGTACTATCACTGCAGAGAATCCATATAACCTGTGGCCAAGCTTTTTGACATTGTACATTACAGCTTTGCTAAGCTCAACACTCTTTAAATGGAAAATACATCAAAATCTGAAGGCTTGGTTAAAGGGAAAAAACACTTTGTCTTCCTGTTCTTCGTGGTTTTGGGAAAAATACTGTGTTTTCCTCTGCCACTTACTTTGCACTTAAAAAAAAAAAAGATGAAAGAGATTAGTAAGACCTTTCTTGCTGAAAGAAAGTGTGATGCTGCTGTAATTTCGTTGTTTCTATAGGTCTGAATGTATGATTTGAAGACAATATATAACTCATGCTAGAGTCTTTCAAAGATAAATCTCTAATGTGAGGACATATTTGTGAGTCCCAGCCATGCTTTCCTACTATATTCCTTAACCTTTTGGAGGCTGTTTTCCCATCTTCCTGGTAAGGCCAGGAGTAAGATTGCTTGTAAATCAGTCTTCACTTAAGTAAAGTGTTATGGCAAAAATGTCACGAGACATTTCCTATGAAATCATTTCACCTTGTAATATTTCATACAACTTTTGTAAATCCATACCTGACATAGTTGTTTCTACATCCTCTAAAGAGACAACATTCCAAAGGACAAGGATAAGGATTCAAATAACAATAATAAGAAAGGCACTCTGAGTTACGAGTAGACGCTTTTTTTCTTTGACATGGAAGTTCCCCCTAGAGAAAGTACTGTCATTTTCTTTCCTCCTTCAAAAGAAACCTGGAGAACATGGCTTAGAAGTTGTACCATTTCCTTTATTTTGAAACATTTTGTACATGTGAAGACCTTACAGAAATGTTCTTAATGCCCTGTAGTACTTTTGACTGCAGCCATGTACAATGCACTGTAAAGTCAGAATTACTTAACAATCCAAGAAGACACATTTATCTACTAAGCCATCTGATCCTTTGCTAATTCTGAGATACGACATGTTAACTCTCTGATCCACAACAAACGCCTTCTTTGTGAAGAAAGATGTTGTGAGGTTGCTATCCACAAGCACTGGGTTTTGTTCCTTGTCACAGGGAGGAATGACTGTTGGCTAAGCCACAACAGTGAGACACAAAATGTGAGGCTTTATTCTCAGTAGTATTACTGCAGCTAATGACACAAGGCCAGATTTACAGTAGTACTGAGTAAGTCAAAGCAAGCTTCTGGTGTTTAGCAACTTTAATACAAAAAGTGTTATTTCTGTACCTACCTTCTTATACCTCTAGCTAACACACTAAAGAGGATTGTGTGATATAAACCCTGTGTATTTGCACTGCTTGAAAAATAATAAATGAGGACAGAGTATCTTTCTGCAATTTAAAATTAGCAGTACTTTGTTGAATCACCGCAGTTACATCAGCAAAAGCACATCAGTGATATGCCTAAAAATTGGTGCCAT
Source organism: Lanius collurio (assembly GCA_020086605.1). Classification (NCBI taxonomy): domain Eukaryota; kingdom Metazoa; phylum Chordata; class Aves; order Passeriformes; family Laniidae; genus Lanius; species Lanius collurio. The sequence goes on along the minus strand of JACBWW010000020.1, from coordinate 19,084,802 downwards.
AGGCAGTAGAAAGCCTCAGGCAAAAAAATCTGGCCTTCAGCCATATTTCTCTGTTGTAGCAATTCTCTTCAGTTCATGTGGGCAGCATGGTCTGGAATTTATAGATTCTACTTTCCTGCTCCCACAACTCTTGAACAAATTATGTTAGTAAACAGAGGCTGCCACTACTGAAAAAGCACATCCTTTCCAGTTTGTATTAATAAGGTAATTGTGTCCATTTAATGGTAGCACATAAAGTAAAACCAGAATTAGCTTTAATTTGTGTTTTCTAAATGCATTGTTCTTTGTACCATGATCAGGGTGAAGGGTACAGATTGTTGGATCAGGTCTGCAAAGGCATTTTTGTTATTTTTGCTCTTCAGGGTTGATGATACTTCTGCTTCTCAGTTATGTAGGTCTTCTTCTACACAAAATTGTTCGTAAGTTATTTTGCATGGGATTCAAGAAAGGGGAAGAACTTCCTAACTTCATATTGAACACAAGCACCACAACTGCCCAGATATGCTGGGACCTGTAGTTGAGGAAATAATGCTGTAAGCTACTGTAATTACAGAAAGCATTCTTTCCAAATGAAGCTAATTAATAATACTAAATTTTAATATTTCTAGTTAAAGCTAGTCCACATGCACAAAGCACTCTGTAAAGAGCTCTACCCTTTAACTGATTGAGGAAAAATGAACTTTGTTAGAGGAAGGTTTCATCTTTGCTTAACTTAGACTTGTGTTTAATGAATTTCTAACATGTGAAACAAAACCAAAAGTAAAAAATCAATACAGCCTTTGCTACTTTATGAGCTAGTAATTTTCTGAACATAGATCAACAAATATGACAAAAGTTGAAAGGCAATCTAAAACTTCATGAGCTACCTATAATAAAGGGAAAGAGAGCCAGTTGAATTAAGCCTCAGGATCTGGGTTTTACATTGCCTTCAATTTAAAGCTTGCTATTGGAAAAGGTGTTAAGTCTGAACTCAGAAAGGTGCCTGGCTACCACACATCCAGCAGCCTGCCTGCTCTGTGCTGAGGCGGGGTCAGGGCTGGGCAAACCCCCTCTCTACTTTGTCTTTCCTGATTGCACTTGGGGCTTGGGCAAAAACATGGTTTGGTTGTAAGTAGCTTTGGAAGTAGTCAAGCCAGTACTTGGTTCACTATGAGAATTCCAAGTCCTATTTTGCAGGAACATTTATTATTTCCCTTAGGAACTGCTACAGGGAAGGTGCCTACAATGCAACACAGACTCTGTCCTGTAAAGGAATCCACAAAGACCCCACTTCACCCCCAAGGCACGAAGCACTTCAGTTTTCCCTGGTCATGCTGCTTAGGCACATGAAACTAATTATACATTCGCTTCCATATTTCCCTTCTTGACTTAAGGAGTATTTTATGATTTATCCTGCTTTAGGGCCATTGATATCCATCTCCCAGATGCACTGAATTCTCACCCAATGAGGGTGCTCAAAGATGATTTCTTTGCAAACATGAGTTTACCACACAATAGTGACCGCAATGGCTTTTACTGGGTAAGTGGCCAAATGAGGTAAAAAATGCCTGGGTCTTCCTTTTTTAATGTGATTTTTTTTTTTTACTGTTAGTGTAAGCTGCATATATTTTAAACAATAAAAGAAGACTGTAACTCAACTTGTAGGGGTTGTTTCTATTTTGAAAAAAAAAAGATTGAGGCAGTTTTATGTATTCAAAGTGATTGCTTAGTCATCACAGTCCTGTAGAACTTCTAAAGATGTGTATTGCAGTCTGTACAGAAAATTCTGCAATGGTTGTAAGGCTTCAGGAGATAAGTAAGAATTCAGTCTCTGGGTGTGTGTGGTGGTTTTTTTTTTTTTGTTTGTTTTTTTTTTTTTTTTTTTGTTTTTTTTTTTTGTAATTTGTTTTTGCTAATTCCGGAGTCTCCCTGCTGAGCAGGCTGGCTCTTGTAAATCCCATTCACCACATAATATATGTGTGATGAAGGAAGTTGAATGATCTATTCCTCAATAAATTTGAGAGAATTTCAGCATGCATTACAAAAAGACTGGAAGTTTTCCCTAGAAGATAAATTAGCCTTAAAGCTGAAATTCATTACATCATTTATTACTTGAAATAGTTTAAAAATTAGCTCTGAATAAGTACAAACTTGGAGACACTCACTATAAAAATCCATTTCTCCAAAATGACACAAAATCTTAGTCCTCTCAGAAGTTTAGAACAGTTCAGGCAAAAAGAAGACAAAAATTGGGATCAAGATCCATCTGTGTTTTTTTTAGCATGAGTCATCACCAACAGATGTTAAATACTCCATAGAAATCACTCAGCTGAATTACTCCAGTTTATGGGGTTCCTAAGGCATCTACCCTCAGTCCTAACCTCTAATACTCTTTGTCAGAACCTCAGTTCCCTCTGAAGGTTCTGACAGGTACCAGCACACAGGCTTGTGTGTAACTGTGCATTTAGGTACAGTACCTGATAGATAAATATTGGTAATAATTGTCTTCACTTTTATGTCTTCTGAAACAATAGGATTCAGTCCTAGCACAAGATTGCCTAGCTGTGTCAAGCTTTATAGGTTGTTGCAGAAATAGCTAGCAACAAGCTGGTATTGACTGTCACTTCCTGTAGGACTCGAGTTGACATCTACTATTTCAGATACACATCAGTTTAGAAATACTGTGTGTGGCATTTCTCAATGATTCCTGCAGCTGAGCAGACATGAGATGAATGCAAAAACTGTCCATTGTATAGACTCATGTTCCCACTTAATCTTCATGCAGAGAAAATTATTCTTCCATTTCATCAATGTTTTATTAGATTTCCTTGAAAAAGCTGGCAGAATAATATAATTCTTCAGAGGACTACACAGGTTACTTCGTGTGTGCTGTTTCCCCAACACTGGCATTGACATTGTCATTTCCATAGGTATATCTTGTTTTCAGGGGAGTTAGTTACTGTTTTTAGAACTGATCTCATACATTTCTTCGTTTCTACCCCAACTCACTACGTGCAAGTGTGTGATTTGAAAATGATCTATTTGTTCAGAAGAGACCTCTCTCTAGTTAAGCTCCCTGTTTTGTTCAGTGTTATTTTAGATGAGGTAGATAACAGTCACTGTTCATGCAAAAATGTCTACTCAGTCTAGTGAGACCCTTTGCACTATTGCTTAGTAAAATTATGAGATTGTGAGTAGTGTCTCTGTGTCTCATGATAAAACTTCCATCATACTGCTGACAGGCATAAAACAGAAGGCACCCTTCACTCAGGTGCTGTCTATGCTATTGAACTCAGACTTTTGCAAGCCTTAATCAATGAGTGAATGTACCTAGTAGGCAGAAAATTGCAGCATGATGAGCAGGGCAGAGAGGGAGCACTAGGAGAGCTCTGCTGAAGCCTAGCACCTGATATGTCAAGAATTATAGATTATATTGAGTAAAAGTTATTTTGGTTTTGGGCATATGCTGCTGCATCAGACTGCAATGCTTTATTTTGTAATATTAATTCAGAGCTTGCCAAAGCAGTTTTATAATAGCCAAGTGGAATGTAAAGATTTGAAGCTGAAAAAGGGAAGGCTGAGGGGTGCAATAACAAATGACAGCACAGAGGTGGTGTTCTGAGGTGGTGACAAACTGAATCAAAAGGTCTGTATGGCTCTCTGTTGCTGGTGCCTCATGGACATATCTTAATCATTCACGGGTTACTAGTATACTTTGCAATTTTTAAGACATAGCATAACCCTGTGTTTTGTGCTCGTATTACTATTTAGTAAGTAATGTGTCTGTGGCATATGCAACATTTAAAGCATGTGGAAAAAAAAGGAGTGAAATTTGTTTTTTGAGGTGCTAGAAAACTCAAATGACTTACTCAGAAAATTTGTAGGAAGGCCATGTCTGGGGACACGGATCTGCACAGGAGGTGATTGGGCCAGAAAATCATAGAACCTATGAAAGCAGGTGAAATTCCCAGTGGAATGTTACCACTGAATTGGTATGCAATTTGTTTTATGATTTACTGGCACTTGACAAGGCATCTTTGTACATGGGCTCTTTTACATTTTAAATTACAGATTTCTTTAATAATTGATAACAATGCCAAAATATCCTATAGCATTGATAGGTACTTCATGCATCTTGTGACTCCTCACAGATAAAGGCAGTAGCATGAAGAAGGGAACAGGAGAGATAACAAGATGTAAGTTTGCTGGAAGAAGCCAATAGCACAATGGGAGCCAAATGAGGTGCCTTCCACTGTCTTACCCAAGTCAGTTCAACACAGTACTGTGCTCTTCTCTCACCCTCATTTGACCTGCCAGCCAGTTGCACAGATTGACTGGACAATTCTTCTAGCAGCGATAAAGTGCCACACATTTTAATTTTTGGGGACCCAAACACTTTCTAACGAGATCCAAAGTGCAATACAGCTGACTCAGCAGTGGTGCAGAGGTAGGAGGCTCTGCTGAGGGGGGCTGGCAGTGGCAGCTGGCAGCTGTAGCCTCTTCAGCTGGATCATCCCTCACAAAACAGAATGGTTCTAACAGTGTTAGGTGCCCATTCTGCATATGATATTTTCCAAATATGTGTAGGCTGAGTTGCCATTATTGATATTATTCCAGAATTTGGCCCAAGAATCATGGCGTAAGATCAGATGTTTGGATCACAATACACAAATTGCCTGCTTTCTGTAGACAGTAATGATGGCAGTTCTGGTTCTTGCCTTTTTTATTATTTACCTTAATTTTTTTCTTCTTGCAAACGGAAAAAAAAATTGTGACGATTTTACTATGAAAATATTGTTTCCTACATGAGGAAGTTAAATACTTATTTCCAGTTTAAATAAACCCTACTTTACCTTACCTTGCAATGATTTAGTGTTCATTCATATGTATTTTTACCCCACTAATATACAAAGAATAGTTTTTTATGAAATGAATTATCTGAAACAGATTTAAATGTAACCTTAAAGCATAAAACAAGAAACAGGAAAACAGAGTTAAACTTTTAAACCACTCAATTTTTTTCTGAACACAGCAATTACTTGTGCTGTCAGCAGGAATAAAGTTTACTGCTTTTGGAAACTAGTAAAAAGTCACATGTGTTCCTGTAAAATACCTTGTCAACTGCAAGTAAACCAGACTACACATTTCAAGAACCAAACATCTCCATATTTTAGTGTCTATAAGGTTTCTGTTCTTAACACCTGCTCAGAAGTAGTTACAAGAATGTGAATTGAACAAAGAGAAGGAAATGCTATATTCCTAAATGCAAAGAAATCCTGCTTATTGACCTTCTGAACTGCTTCAGCCAGAATACACAGGATTCAGTTGTTTATCCAAGGGGTAGCCAAGACATGCCTATATTCAATGCTGAACTAAGATTAGTATGGATGTCTTTGTAATTATTACATCTGAATAAAACTAATCCTTATATCAGTACAAGTTGTATCACAATTAAGTCTTAATGACAGATACAATCCCAGCTTTTTATTGAAAAAATACCTTCTGTGAACCTCTCAAGGGAAGAGAAGACAGGAGGAGGAATAATTATTTGTCTGCTCAATTCATTCTATTTTAATCTAGAGCCAATTAAAACAATTTAAAAAAAAAATCTACCTTTAAAACACATACTTTTGAAAAGAGAGATAAAATTGTAATGCATCCCTCATGTAACTGTCTGTATCAGTATCACTTTCATGGGTAGTTTGCTTCTATTAGTACCTTCTGAAAAAACAAAACAAATTAAAACCTCAAAGCTGTAAACTTTCACAATCCAGGACTAAGGATGAGATGGTAGTGCTGTTTACTGGGATAAATCAGGTGCTACAAACAAAATTTCTATACCAAAGGGCAATAATATCATCATCAGTAGTTCTTGAAAGAGACCTGGCTGCCTAAAGGCAACTTAAATACTGAGACAAGTCAATCAGTATTTTAAACACTGAGACAAGTCAGTCAGCCTAAAAATATGCGTTGAGGGATGCAGTTTGCATTCATTAGAGGCTAGTTTTTTTCTTTTAAACCTGTGAGATTTTGAATTCTTTTGTTTTCTTTTTCAGGAACATAGGCACCAAGTGCATTAACTTATAGGGTATGGGTCTTCTTGTTGCTGGTTACTGGGTGGAGAAACAGAGTTTCTATGGGAAGTACAGGACACAGAGAAATAGCCTTCTACTCAAAATACTGTGCTTTCTGTCCTAGTGTTAAAATGTCTTTGTCACAAGACTGTCTGGAGGTAGGGGTATGTCGATGATCTGGAAATATGTCAGCTCAGCCAGTGTCCATTGACTGTGACCTCAGAGGTTAGAAGGTGGGCCCATTTCCTGTTTTTACATTTTTCAGTATCAGAACAGATAGCCTGTAGCATTTTAAGTGGCTAAGGGCACAGTGGAAAGCAAAATACTGAGATATCAGTAAAGCTATCTCAGTGCTTTTGGGAACACTGTCCTGGATCATGACTAAATGGATGTTTCTGATTCTGACCAAATGCCAGCAATTTTGGCAAGACTGTATCAAGGACAAAAAAAAATCTATGGAATTTAACTTTTTATTTTTTAATTAAAATGTCTTTTATGAGCTCCAAGTGTATTTTTTGTGTTTCATGGTGCAGGGAGGAACCCATTTTCACTTGATACTCTGTTACACCTTGTGCTTTGAATATGCTCTGATTAGATTTATTATGTAAATATCCACATAGGCTTGTAGAGAAGGTATATCTGCTCATGATCACAGGGTAAATTATGAAAATTTTTGTATCCTAGACACCTATTTTGACTGTTGACCTCAGAAAGAAAATAGTTCTTGTCCTTTTAAGTCATATGGAACTATATGATTTATGGATGATACTATAGTTACCTGTTGACTCCTAGAAAGAAGTACAGAAAAGAAGTACAGAAAACTTGATTTTAGATCTGTTTTAAAACATAATGAATATGGGAAAGTTACAGTTTTATCAAGGGGATTGGTCTCAAAACTTTTCAGAAGAGTTGTCTTGAAATATTGTCACTACCTAGGCCAAATAATTAATACTGCAGCAAAGTATCAGTGAAAAACAATAGTTGGTGACAAAATACCATATCACAGCATCATAGAATAGTTTGGATTGGAAGGGACCTTTAAAAGTCATCTAGTCCAACGTACATCTAGTGCAATGAACAAGAACATCTGCTCTGGGCCCCACTGAACCTGACCTTGACTATTTCCAGGGATGGAGCAACTACCATCTCTCTGGGCAACCTGTTCCAGTGTTTCCTCATCCTCTTTGTAAAAGACTTTTTCTTCATATATTGCATCACATTTTTAAGAAATTTAAAATTTGCTTCTGGGAAAGACTTTTGTATCCTCTCTTCTCTAGAAAGTCAAGATCTGCTTGAGACATTTGCTTTATCTGCACAATTAAAGAGAATAACATGTTCTGTTTTCCAAATGCATAACCAGGAAAATGCTTATCTTCAATAGCTTGCAGTTGATATGGATAAAGAGAACAAAACATGATTAGTATACTACAGGGTTTTGATTCTGTTTTTTTTTTTTCCCATTGCTTTTTTGTACCTTGCCTGTTCTGATTTAGTTTAGTGGCCTTTCAGAAGCTTTCTGAGAAACTTTTCTTTATAAAAGATTTTTGCTGGGCAATCTGCTGAATTAAGGTACTCTTATTAGCTGAACCAAAGCATCTTTCTCTCTGAATTCTGCTTTCCTCTAAGTATAATCATTCAGTCCTCTTCTAAGAAGTATACGTATTAAAAAGTGTCTGTATGTATGTATAGGGCCATATGTGTGTACAACTTTTATAGGACTGTATTTTTCACTTTTTCTCATTTCAAGTTTTAAACTTCTTTTTGACAACAGTGCTGTAAGAGGTGTGCTATTCTTGATTGGCTTCTGATTCATAAGTGCTCATCAGAACACTCTCATTAATTTCAGTAAAAAGAGGGAATATTTGCTGAGATTTTTGAGTCTTCAAAAGATGTGCCTTGTATTGTGATATGTTTTTAATAGAAGAAATAGTCACAGAAACACGTGGGAAAATTTTTCCTCTGTCATGATCAGTGAGATCAGTACCAGATTTATGCATATGGACCTTGTTGATGTCTAGAGGCCTTCTCATGTTCTCCTTCATTGATGGCAGCAGGAGTTCAATCAACACACAGAATCAGGGCAGTGTGTGGGGTCAAATTCCTGCAGCACTGTGTGTGTATGTGACAATGGGCATTTTGTAGCCAGGAGGAAAACAACAAAGATAGTAGGCATCAAATTCAAAGGTCTCAAAAACAGTGGGCAAGAACACCTCAGTGTCATAGCCAGTAATCACAGTGAGCATATTTTGATTTAATCTTTTCTCAGCCATTATCTTCCTGAACAGGCAGGGGCTCTGCTACCTACCACCTCCTGTTCTGCAGCAGTGCCAGGGACAGACCGACCCCGGCTCCTGGGGAGGTGTTGGAGCGCAGTCCTGGCTCTGCTGCAGCCATCTCTCCCAGTGCTGCAGTGCCAGAGTCTCTTCAGCTGGCTCTGCTGGGACAGCAGTTCCCTTCTACACTTTAAAAGCATCTCTGCTGAAAAGACAGTGAGGTCTCAGGCCATATTAGTTTCCCTTATGATATCTGTAAAGAAAAGCAGTCCCTGTTGCTGTGTTTCATTTGGCTTGAGTCCCACGAAGCATTTTCCTTCTCAGAAGACTAAGCTTCAGCTCAGCTTCAACTCAGAAAATCAAGCCCAGGCACATATTTTACAGTTCATAAGTACTTACAGTGGATGGAAGAACATGTAGGCTAGTCATCAAAATAAGGGGCAGTGTTACAGCTTTTGCAGCCATGTAATAAAAAATATTCTTTCTTTTTTTGCACTGAGCCACTTGCAGTCTGTAATACACTGAAAAGAGATTTTGTGTTTCCTTTTTCCCCCTCAGTTTCCAGCATGGAAAACAAGTGCTCTGCTTCAGCAAGTGAATCCACCCATGCTTGTGATAACATACAGGCTGTGTGTGAGAATTATACCAATAATTACTGTTTAGAAGTGCTCTGCATGCAGATGCCACAATAGGGCATTGAGAATATATCAATCACACAGTTATGGGAAACACAATAGGAATCTTTCTGTGAGTGGAATAATTATATTTTAGCCACGTTGGAACCAAATAATCTAGCTAGCTCTAAGTCTTTATTCATGTGTAAAACGATTATTTATGCATTGTAATGCACCCTTGTTCAAATAATTGTGCTGGAATATTCTATGAAAGTTCTTGAACAGCTCTGTAATAGCCACACTATTGGGTGACAGCAGTATCATTAGTAACCTGTATAAGTATTTCTAACCATGTGCAAATTCATCTTTTATTACGCTGTAATTTTTTCCCAGTGTTTTCACCTTCTATATATTTCAAGATAAATGATCTTTACTTGAATGCTTCCCCAGTGCAAGCAGCTCCATGCATAGGTTAGATAATCCTGTGTTGATGTAGGAGAGCAGTGGCACCATGTGCTGCTCAAGGCCCACCTGTGCAGGAAGACAGAGGGGTTCAGAGGAGAGCCAAAGCATGGGGAGGATGCTTTTTAAGGTCTGTTTGTCTGGAGAGGCAGTGCTGGGTAAGGCAACCAGAGGCAGCTCTCAAAGATCTCATGTGCCCATTTGAAATACTTTTAATGAGATCCTTTAGCAAAGGTTCTTAAAACCTTTAAGCATAAACAGTAACTGAATAAAAGAGAGGACATATATTCTTCTCCAGGAATGGACATTGATGGAAATATCCCAAAATACTTATCCTGTCTTTATAGGGTGTCTCCAAGTATCCTCCTGCAATGACCCATTATTTGTCTGATCTGCTGCAGCTGTTTTTGTGGTCATAAATAAACAAACAACATTGCTTCTAGTGCCTGCATGAGTATCTTGAAACAGGAGCATCATCAAAAATACCCCCTAGTGAAAATCTGAATAAGCTTGGCCTGTTTAATTTAACAAACAAACAAGCAAACAAATAAATGAGACTTGATAGAATGCAGGGTAACTTCAGAATATTAAAGGATTTGATTGTAGTGGAGAAGGGCGTAATAATAGTGCACAGGGCATGTACATATCCCCATCAGGCAAACAAATTTATAAAAAGAAGCATGATTAGCTGCTGGAGTAAACTTACCAGGAAAGAGATGAATTGGCAGTCCCTTGATGTTTGCGGGTTTAGACTGAACGCCTTTCAAGATGATATGCCTAAGGCAGTCATAAATTATGCTTTAGTCTAATTTATGTTACCAGCTTAATGTGAGTAAGTAAGGTAAATGGGTGAAATAAACCTGTGACATTGAGAATATTCCAATTGTTCCGTAAGACATTAAATATCTGGAAAAATGGAGTAATCTCAAAGTCTCTGACTAAATCTTTAACAATATGAAGCAATGTTTGCCAGTGCCATAAGCACATTTTCAAATGAGCTGCAGAGTTTTTAGCATGTACATGCAGAGATTAATTTTCTCACTTTTTATTTTGTCCCAGGGTTTGTGAAAAAGATATACTGCATTTCTCAAGGTAGTGTAGCCATGCCAAAATGAGTTGCACGTTTGTGCTATAGCACCTTTGAGAGGTACATATGTATAGTATCCAAATGGCAGTCATGGCTTGAATTTTATTGCATTTATTGTGAAGATCATCTTCTTCCTGACTTTTTCATAGAAGTTTAGTTGTACAAAGATTTAAAAAATAGATTTGTAGGATATATTCCTTAGTCAAAAAGGCCTAGCATCTTTTGTTTGGAAAATCAACCCTTCTGTCCTTCTAGAAGCTATTAGACATTATTTTCAAATAGTAGTAGTATTCTAAGCAAAAATCCAGAGTATTATATATGCTGCTTGAGACTATAATGTAGGAGTTGTAATATATTCCCTAATTAAAAATACCATATGCAGTAGTGATTTTATTATTCATTTATTATCTGAACCATTGAACTAATCTGAAGAAAAGCAGCATTCTCAGGGGCACAAGTGAAGAGGTTCCTTTCTATTTTTCCAGCAAAAGGGACAATATTTTTTGTTTGAAAAATAAGGACTTCCCATAACTTGCTACACAATTATTGTTAGACTTTAGCTAAATAAAGGTTATATTTCTTGTCTGAAGGAACATTCAGGATTACATTTGTGACCTTTATGTTTTGTGGTATATGGATAATACTTCATAAATATAAATAAATAGGAGATTGAGAAGCAAAAAAAAGTAGGATATTGGAAAATAATGTATAAAATCTTCCAGTCCTTAACTGTGAAACTAAAGGTAATTTTCAATCATTTGAAGGAAATTGGAAGACTTTAAAGCTAAAAAAAATCAGAAGCAGTTTCTCTCTAGTTATTTTCTTGTTGCAAGCTTACAAGTATAGGCTTTTAGCTCACATATATTGTAAGTTTCTGTCCATGTCAGTGACAAGTGGAGTCAAGCTGTTACAGATTCTGGCTGCGGAGATTTGGCTGTGAAGCGGTAGACGCAGATGAAGTCTGCAGGTCCCCAGTTCAGTCCCAAAGTCATAAATTGACACAATCTCCTAAATGACAGAATACACTTCTGAATACTATACTGCATAGAATATACAGTGTTTAAAAGCCACTATATACTTTATAACAATTTGTCCTCCTTTTCGATTGTATTGTGGGGTTTGATGCATGATGTTGGTCAGTTCTTTCCTTAGGCATTTTCGCCTACCAGTACTACTGCTTTTGTTCTTCTGAACTTTCAGATGCTATCTTTATTTCAATAACACTAAACTATAAAGAACAAAGGTTTATTTCTTCCAAATTTTATTAGATCCACTTTACCTTTTTCAGCCTTCAGCCAGATCGTGGGTTTATGAATTTTTGTGGCTTTTTGTCTACACATCTTTTAAATATTTCCTACCTTTGCTCTCCAAAACCTTGAAATCAAGAAGTCAAAAATCTCTTTACATAGTAAAACATGCAGTCCATTTTTAGTGTTTAAGTAAACTTGTATAGAGTAGTACTGGACATTCAGGGCAAATAGTTTGGAAAATTGAAGCCTAGACCCTACAACTGAGGGTTGTTTAATTCCTTTACTGGAATTAAAATGAAACATCAAGCATGTATATGTTTCCAGACCTCTTTCTTTTGGAAAATCACATTATTTTTTTGCAAAAATTTCTGCTCAGTTCATTTTGCTGTAGGTTTTTTGTTGTACCACAGGTAATGTTCTTTACGTTATACCTACTACTTCATTGGTCTATGCTACAAAAATAAATATAATTATTTAATAATAACCAGATTAGTAACAATGTGTATGTAGCTGAGTTCTAATTTTGATTTTGTCTATCTGAAACCAATTCATGTTCCAAACTAACTCTTCCAGACTCTATTACTCATGGCATGGTGTTTTATTCAACAAATGCAGCATAAAATGTAAGGATTATGTAGACAAAGCTCAAAGGTAAACTCAGTGTTCCACTCTGCTGACAAAACTTACTTATTTATCTTAAAATTCTGAGCTGTTATACTTCAGTAATTCTCTTTTACAGAATATATCTGGAGTATTACACAGCATTTCTAAATTTTCTATGGAACACAACACAGAAATTGCATTGTCTTTTTATTTGCTGAGTGCTGTTTCACAAAGAGGTAATATGATACAGAGAGAAGATAGCCTGGACCCCAGTGTATGGTTATGGCCTGTAAGCCCTTTGGTTTTTCTCAGCATGAGTTTGTTAATTCTCATAATTGATTGGTGTTCACATATCGTCACTCTGCCATTAGGAATCCAGTTATTTTAATCAAGCACAATTTCAGGAGGATTATCTCACCATACTTTTGGTTGGCATAGGATACTTTTCCTTTCCTTGAAGAAAGAAAGTAAGCCCATACAATACTGGAATAGAAATTCTAGTTGTAAAAGGTTACACAGATACATGTGTACCAAAACTTTTTACAGTTTGTGGGCTAATAAAATGAAATAAGAAACTTATGTACATATCCCTTAAATCCATTACTACATACAGCTTTACCTTCATAGAAAACCAGATTAAGCCATTTATTGTTGTCTAACACTAGGTCATAAACAGCAGTTTTTTCGCTTCATGATAAAGCAACTTAATCCATTAATCCTTATGAAAAATGTGTTTATATTAGTCAATTAGAACAAGGCTTTATTGTGCTCTTGTTCTCTTTCTCTTTCAATATATACCTGATCTGTTATTCAATAAATTTTGTCTTTTAAATTTTTTCTTTCTGCACTGTAACTTCACTTCTTGAAAATCTAGATATATTTTCTAATTGTTACTAGGAAAAAACAAGTTTTATTTTGGCTGTAAATTTTAAGGAAGTGTTAATACTTTCAAATCTGAATTTCTGCCTATTTTTTATTTTTCTAATGGAATAGCTAATAGTTATTGATTGAAGGTTTGATGTTGTTCCTTACCCTAGCAGCCAAAATACACAAGTAATTGCAATGTCACCTGCATTAAGCTCTCCAAAATGCAAAACTGTGGTGAAAACTAATACCTCAGTGTGGTGAAGTGAAAAATTCTTGCATAATTTTTATTAAACCAAGGGAAGCCTGGAAGAGTCATCTCAAAATGGTTTAAGTGATGTATTCTTGTATATCAAGTGAAGATGGAGGGAGGCATATCTGCAAATACTTTAGAGGAGATCTTTAAGATCTAAAACAATCTTGTTAATTGGTGATTTGGTCTGAAAAGCAGGATGCAGTTCAAGCAGGACAAATGGAAATTATTGCACTTCAGTAAGAAGACTCAGCTGAGCAATGAAAGATAGAAACTGCCTAGCTAGCCAAAGGTTGTAGGAAAAGAAATTGAGATGTTTTATTGCAGGCAACACCAGTTGTCAAATTCATATTGTTGTAAGGGGGAAAAAACCCAACCAAACCCAGCAGCTGGTATCCTGGTTTGGTTATTGCACTTAAAATAAAACATTGGCCAGCTGAAGAGATTGCAGAGAAAAGCATGGAGAATGATCAGAGGTCCAGAAACACAACCTGAGGAGGAGGGAAATAATCTGCTTCCTTCCTCCAGTGACGTGAAGGAATGAGCCTCTGTAGGAGCAAGGGGTGTACAGACACTAAGAAATATTTTCCAAGATCTAGGGCAGAGTGAAGAGAGCTGCTGTGGAGTATTCAATGATAGATGTTTTTGTTGAATGGGCTACACAAAAGCCTGTGAGGGTGATTTTGGCATCGTTGATTCTGACTTAGGAGGAAGAAACAGACAAAGTTCTTATGAGATATTTCCACTTCCGTTTTGTGTGGTTAGTAAATGTGGGTATTCCAGAATGAAATTACATAAAAGAAAGAGTAATCATACAAAAAAAAAAAATAGAAAGGCAAAGAAAACCTGCTACTTTTAATTATTGACATGTTTTTTAGTTTAGGAAGTTTTAATTTATTTTTTTCTAATTATGACCCTCCTTGAATAGCTTCACTTCACCTTTCATACCCTCTAATTCACCTTTTGTTTTGTCAGTTAAACTGACATAAAAAGTTACTGCACATTTTTCCTACAGATCCCCTTCTGCATTATAGGAGCTAACCAAAAAAATCTGTAAAGGCATTACTTGATCTTTCCCTGCATCTTTGCTTAAAACTTACCCAGGCTCTGAAACTTACCAAGTCTTCAATAAATTACATCCTTGAATTTTGTTAGAAAAATTGTTATTTTGTTGTTTCCATGGAGAGAACCCTTCCCCCCACCCTTTCTGCATTTATTACTTGCAGCTCAACAGTATGTCTTTAGATGCATCAAGAATCTGAAATATCTTTCAAAATACTCTCTCAGGCCAAATGCCAATGTTCTGGCAGGAATGCCCACTAGCTTTTATCAATATTGCTATAAAATCCAAGTCTCAGTTCACTTGAGTTTGTTTCTGTCAGCTGATTTATGTCTCTAGTCAAAATGTATTGAAAGAATAAAATGGAGCTGAATGGCCTTCAAAAAAAGTGGCATAAAACTGAAATGCTGAACATAGGAAAACATTTCTAATCTTACAGTCTCTTTCAGACTGCATTATTTCTACATTTTATTTTTCACTGGCCAGGTTTTTCACCTCCTTAGGTCTTCTTGGCACTTTAGAAAAATAACTGTTTCCTTTGCAAGATTACCTTGTGAAATTAAATTTTCATACACTTTTCTAAAATTGACTCACATAGTGCTTATATTTTAGATTGCCTATAATTTTCTATTCAGAAAATTCTAGAGAAATGAAACAAATGAAGGGAATTTCCATTTGTCAACCTCTCTGATTCTTTGAGTACTGGCATCTAAATAACCCTCTCTGGTTCTTTACCTTACTCTGTTCTCCCAAGGTCATTGTAGTTCTTCTTTCCTTATGCTGCACCCCAGCATCTTTGGAATTGCAGCCCAGTTCTTTGTCATTCAAAGCCACACCCACCTCACATTTTCCCTATTTTGTACATCATCTGTGGCCCTATGTTCTCACGCAGGAAAGGAGGTCCTAGAACTAGGTCCAAAAACCGTCTCTCATGCATCTCAGCATCTTCCATGCTTGCACTTCTCTTCACGTATTTTGTCCCAGGTACAACGCTTACCCAGCTATGATAAATCTCTAGGCAGAGGAAATATACTTGTCCAGTAAGCCCATGTAGAACGTGTCTTTTAGAAGCATATTTCTGGAAGAAAAGGTGGAGAGGAGTAATAAAAAATATGGGTCACAGGGTTGCTGATGCAGAGTAGGACTTCTGTGTTACATCACACATATAGCTGGAAGCCAAAAACGTTTTGCTTCCCAAGGCAGTGAGAGTATGATATCAAGGAAAGAAAGGGAGAGGACAGTTCCGTTTTTATGGACGTCATGAATAAAAATATTCCACAAGACTGAATTTCTCATTCGTGGCCTCTGTTTTCCAGATGGATGAAAAGTGGATAATTATAAGTGAGGAAGACAGAAGGCCTGGTGCTGTAAGAACCATTGCTGTGAGTCATGAGCCTGGAGCACATTTCTTTATGACAACTTTGTATATCTTACTCTGTCTGTGAGGTTATTCATTCCACAGCAGTAATCAGCAGCACATTGGGTCAGTGGTGTTCCGAATATATTCTTTCCTAGTACAGAAGAAGATGATGTCATCATGGACATGCCTTTCTTTGACTTTGGAGACTGCTTTAACTGATGATAAATATTGGGCTTCCGTTTCAGACATACAGAAAGAATGAGAGATTGGAGAATGTTTTTGTTGGAGCATCAATCTGTACTTACTAAGTCTTTCTGGGAAAGGGAACTAATCAGCAGGCCCATTATCACAAGCACTCTCTCCCCTTTCACTACCTAAGTGTAATTTGCCAGCTGGTTGAAAACTTGATCCTCTGCTCAAAATCTATTTATTTTTATGTTGTGGGGCTTTTAAAGATTTTTTTTTAAACAGACTGACATATTTCTTTCCACAGTCACAGATACTGAACTAGATTTTTGGGGCATGTACCCAGGTTCAGTTTCCAGCCCATAAAAAAAAATTTTCTCCTCTACTGGAAAGGGTCCTACTGCTCTCTATTTATGATCTCTTTATAATTTTATCTCCAATCTTGTCTGAGTCAAAAGCATCACCCTGGCTTCTGGCCCCATGTATCGTCTTTGTGTGGCAAGGTCTTCAGAGCAGAGGATCTACAGGGGTAGCTTCTGTGAGAAACTGGTAGAAACTTCCTCTGTATCTGGTGGAGCCAATTGCAGCTGGCTCCAAGATGGACCCACTGCTGGCCGAGGCCAAGCCCAGCAGCCACAACAGTAGCACCTCTGGGGTAATGTATTTAAGAAGAGGGAGAAAAGCTGTGCAGCAGCAGCCAGAGAGAGGAGTGAGAGTATGTGACAGCAGCAGCTCTGCAGACAGCAAGGTAAGTGCAGAAGGAGGGGGAGAAGGTGCTCCAGGAGCTGGGGTTCCCCTGCAGCCCATGGCGCAGACCGTGGGGAGGCAGCTGTGCCTCTGCAGCCCGTGGAGGGCCACAGTGGAGCAGAGACCCATGTGCAGCCCATGGAGGACCCCATTTTGGAGCATGGGATTGCCTGAAGGAGGCTGTGAGCTCTTGGAAAGTCTGTACCTAGAGCATGTTTCCTGTCAGGGCTTGTAACCTCACAGAGGACCCACATTAGAGTAGTCAGTGCCTGAAGGATTGAAGCCAGTGGAGAAGATTGTGGAGGACTATATCCTGTGGGAGAGACATGTTGGAGAAGAGGGGGTGTGAGGAGCCCTCAGCAGGGTTGTGTGATGACTGTAGCTACCATTCCCCACTCCTCTGCCCTGCTGGGGGGAAAGAGGTAGAAAATTTGGGAGTGAAGTTGTGCCCAGGAAGAAGAAAGGGGTGAGGGGAAGGTGTTTTAAAATTTAGTTTTTATTTCTCATTACCCTACTCTTATTTTGGTTGATGATAAAT
This sequence comes from Lanius collurio, assembly GCA_020086605.1. Classification (NCBI taxonomy): domain Eukaryota; kingdom Metazoa; phylum Chordata; class Aves; order Passeriformes; family Laniidae; genus Lanius; species Lanius collurio. The sequence continues at coordinate 19,067,452 of JACBWW010000020.1, read as the reverse complement.
TAAACTAATTTCCCTAAGTCAAGTCTCTTTTGCCCATGATGATAGCTGCTGAACGAATTCTCCCTGCCCTTATCTTGACCCATGAGCCTTTTATTATATTTTCTCTCCCCTGTCCAACTGAGGAGAGCAGCTTTGATGGCATGCAGGTGACCCACCACACCCCAAACACCCATGAATTTGTTGAGTTTGACTGAGGCATCAGTAGGGATTCTGGAATACTAATCAATAGAACAAGTCTATTAAAGAGATAGCGAGCCTTTGTTTCACTCTGTTCAATCTGTATTAGTCAGTTGTAGATTCAAAAATAACTTGCAAGACATAATTTTGCTAGAATCTATATTGAAACAATTTAAAAATCAGAATGTTTGATAATGTTGCTGTTTCTGGTGAGATTTTAAAATAAGGTGAATCAAAACAAAGCAAACTCTACAGTGCACTGCATTCTTCCACCAAGGATTTTTAAAACCTAAGTGTAATTCCTTGCATGCAACACACTCATTTCTCACAATGAACCTATGTCAAAGTTTTTGAAATTATTCTCACAGTTTACCATATTATGTTTCTTCTTGAGTATTTTCATGTAATTCAGTAACACTAGACAAATGACAGTGACAAAGATTATTTCACAAACAGTGCACCTTGCTTCTCTTGATATTTTTTGTTTTGCTGTTTACCCCATATTTAGACCCTAGACTTGTCATTGAGAAAGACATGTTGGAAGAGCTCCATTTCTGAAGTTCTTTTTCTCTATAGAACAATATATACATCCTTTTGCTAAGGCAGATCTTGACTGGCATTCACTGTTGGCTTATTGGTCTGTATGGAGCAGCAGAAGCTCCACATGACCAGGCAGCTGCAGGACAGACACACTTGAGCAACAGTGAACAGCTTGACTTTAGTGTCAAACAGTTCATTGACTCTATAACGCCAGAAGGCGAGTGGAATATATGCCTGAATAACCACGGAGTCAAAACTTTGCAAAAGTGTAAAATCCACATTTATTGGGATAAATGTGAAAAGACAGCAAATTTTAGAGTTAAAATAAGTTCCAGAAACAAACAAACAAAAACTTCTAGAGATTACTCGGCACATTGCACTTGACGAAATTTATTTTCTCTAATTTAGGAAAAAAAAAAGTGTTTGTTTAGTTGTGTAGTCAAATATGAATTAATCTAATGTATAATTTATAGGAAAAAGACAGAAGTAAAGAGATAAAATTAAATAGGTTGAAATATATACATAATATGCTTCTTGTGGAAAGAGATGAAAAAGGCTGTTTTCCCCACTATTGGGGGTAGAATAAGATTATCTTATCCAGGGAGAAAAATTCAGTCGATGGTATTTGCATTACAATTAGCAAAAAAAGAATTGCAACAAATAAAATCATTCAACCAGCTTGCTCTGCATTAGATTCTTCAATGATAAAATAAAATTAGGAAGCTGCAGAATAGTGTGAATTCCTTTGTATCCATCTTTTCATGCTTAGCATATATTAAATGGCCAGTTAATCAAAATTTTCTACTCTCCTGTTCTTTAAAGAAGGTGCTTTTAGTTCATCAGCTTATTTTAAGCCTGTAAGTGTACTTGAAAAAATGATGAGAAACCTTTTAGCTAGACTACTTGCATGTTTTACATTACTGTTGATTTGGCAATTGACTTCAATTATTATTCTTGTTACAATTTTCAATGTAGAATATAATCTGTTAATGCTGCCTGCCTAATGTTACTGAAAGCTCAACTGTGTTTTTTTCAGTTTGTTCAGTCACTGGTGAGACATTTCATTATGGTGTCTTTTGTTAGGTTCAGAACTCAAAATGACTGACATGAAATGGCAGAAATTTTTTATAAAAGATGTTAAGAGCTCGAACTTCTGTTTTTGAAAATGAGTCCGAAAGTATCAAAACACTTACTGGGTGTTGACTTAGAGCTAAGAATTCTATGACTGCAATATCCCAACTCTTAAGGAGCTCAACATTTAAGGTTTAGCTTGTTCTCAGTGAACTTCTCTCTATGGGAACAATGCTGATAAATTCGTTGACTCCTTTGAACTACAGTATGTGCGGTGAAACTTACGTAAGTTTTATTTTACCAAGTTCTAGTTCTTCTGTCACAGGGAGGATAAAAGGACATTCCTCCTCCCTGTCCCTTTTATCTTAGCTGGTAATTAATTTTATATAATCGGTTGTTACATTTTAATCTGAAGCCGCAGGAAGTGTGATCAATACTTCCTATAAAGTTGTTTCTTTTCAGATTACAAAAGAGCTCTTCAAAAGGCCTCAACAGGAAAAGAATGTACAAATGTACTTGTTAATTGCTTGTGGTAGAAATGAGTGCCTAATTTCTAATTTTAATATGTGTCACTTTAGCTTCTAATCTTTGCTTCTTGTTTCATTTTCTCAGCTAGATTAAAGAGCTCTTTACTGCCTAGCTTTTTCTTTCTGTGAAGATACTTTCATAGAGTAATCAAGTCATTCCTCATACTTTTTGTTAAAAGAAACAGCTTGAACTCTTTAAATCTTTGACTTTGAAATAGATTCTTAGGTATTTAAATTTTATTTGTGTTTTTCTTTCAACACTTTCCTAATCCTTCAGAATCTATTTTGAGACGGGAGCCCTAGACAATTGATATTGCTCTGATGAGCTGAAAAGATACACTGCAAGGTCTACCTCAGAGTATATATTAATATGAAAATATATTTTATATATATATATGTGAGTGTGTGTGTGTGTGTATAGGTGTGTTTATGTGTCTAGTCAAAGGTTTTATTAGTCCTTTTTGAGTAGGAATTTTATGGATGGCTTGACTTCCTGAACATATTTTCGTTGTTGGCCAGAGCACTAGTCCATTCTTTTCTCTGTTTAGTCTGTATTTAATTTGTATCTCTTGTTCCTAGGTATGTATGTGAATTCTGTATTAGTTAAATTCACACAGTCCATGCCAGGATGGCAGCTCTGGAGGTGACACACCACAGCTGTGTGGTACAATGTACATCATTTATCCCTGGGCATTCTTGATCATGTAGACCAGGAGGCTCACATGGCATCTTCTAGTGGGGTACCAAGTCTTGACGACAAGGAAAATGAAAAGTATCAATGACTTGACTTCTCTAATAATTACAAGAAACCTATGGTTTTTTTCAGTTTTTACTTCCTCGGGGAGCTTCTGAATCCATAATTTTAGTAAATTGTCTTTTTGTGGAGTGTTACTGGCAGATGGTACAAAAGATCTTAGAGAATCCAAGCTTTTATGAGTGCTTCAGTAAAATGACAAAAGCGTGAACCTCAGCAGCAAGAAAACTGGATCGCTACTATTTTGGAATCTGGCCCTCAGCAAAGTAATGCACAAAAGCACATGGAAACACACAATAAATATGAGTTTCAACTACTCAGCGATGCACATATCATTGATCTGATTTTTTGAAGTGTCTCTATATTTTTCATAGTATTCCTAAAATTATGAATAAATTATGAAAACTGTCCCTGTGTATAATGCATTTACATAATGACTGTAAATCCTTAAACTGTAACACCACATCTACCTTGTCATATTCACGGTAATATATATTCAGCTTGGGTTGTGATTATATGTAGGTTCTAGCTATGGAGACCTTTTGGATTTATGAAGAGAAAATGTAGCAGATATACTCTATGATATTTAAAGTTTGAATATTGAGGATTCTCTGTTTTTTTGCTTTGTACAGATTACAGCAATAATATTACATATTTAATAATAGCATTTAATAACTGTATAGTAGCTCCCTGAAATACTGTGTAGCTCTTTATGAGCCAAGAAAATATGTAAGGCATTAAGTGAGCTAATCTTTCCTAACTGAATACCATTGCAGTAGGACTAACATATTAAAACACACTAAACACACTGAAATTAATGAAATACTGTCTTTCTATGTCCAGTGGGTGCTGTATTAAGATCCTGTTTTGAGGCATATAGAGGTAGATTTACAGAAACTGTGAAAGAACAATCAACTTAGATTAGTTAGGATTAAATACCAGATTGATAGCCGCAGGAATAATTACTGCAATTTTTGCCATGTCAGAAGAACTCTATGTTCCTGATAGTTTAATTTCAATATTACAGTCTGCCTCCTGATTTTTGGCATAAAGCAGATAAACAGATTTTCTCCAAAGAAATTGGTCTGATTTTGTCAGGACGACACAGGAACTGTAGAACATGTTGCATACATGTAGAACATGCATGCTAATAATACCTTTGGCTGAGCTGTAATCAGTGTTTCCCTTCACTCCTAAGAGGGCTGAAAAAAGAAAAAAAAAATTTATATTGAAGATTTGATTGAAATGCAAGAAGTGGAGAAGATCCTCAAAAGGAAAGCAGTATTTTCGTCTTTTTTTTTTTTTTGGCTACACTTTTTTTTACGTAGAGTATAAGGCAAAAGAGGTTGGAAAGGACCTCAGGAGTTCTGCAGCCCAAATTTATGAAAGGAGGTCAGACGAGGTTAGTCAGGTCTTTACTCTGAGTCAGGTTGTGCTCAATCTCTGAGGGAAACCTGCTTCACTTCTAGACTGTCCTCACAGTGAAAAAGTTATTTTAATATCCAGTTAGATAGGCTTTGGGTGTTGTTTTGTTGTTTCTGAGTGTGGGTTACTCAGTCCATATACTCAAAACTATTTTTTTAGGTATTGTTTTTCAGGAAAAGGTAGGTAAGGATACAGTTAATGTCAGAATTCTGAGTCGTGGGACTTCAGTATATAGGACACTCTTGTGCAAATCTTTGTGTTTAAATTTCACAAGTCTACTGAGTAATCAGGTTTCCCCATGGCAGAAATAGCAGAAGTAAAGCCCTTAGTGTGTTGTAAATAACTTTTTTTTTAATCTTTGCTGGAATTTGGAAGTAGTTTTTGACACAAATCGGTACACTTAAAGAATTTTTTCTTTTATGTTGCCTGTAGAAAAGATTCAGACAAAGACCCCCAGATCTTCTGTAAGGAGATTGCCCAGCTGCACTGGATGTAGCGTTGTGTGTTTGTTGTGAAAGAGCAATTGCATAGGTGAGCTTTGTTGATCATTGAACTTAAAAACTATTCCTGAAGCAAGGAAGCACACAAAAGAAAATGGAACATGGAACTAAAATGAAAAATTGCTAAGGGTATAAAGAGACAATTCACTACAACAAGCACTCAGGATATTCACTCAGGACATTCAAAACATTAATACATAGTAGACCTTATGCACTATCTGGCTGTGTTTTTGTGAACTTGGATTTTCTATTTTCTATTTTATTCAAGAGGCTACTGTCCTGGTCACTGTGCTGTGCTGTCTTTGCAGTGCACTGCTACAGTACTTGGAATATGGCGGGAGTTAACTACGTGTGGTTCCCTACAAAAGGCCTGCAATGGTGTGTATGACCTGTAATTCATCTATGGACATCTGAAACCATGTGCAAACAGCTTAGTGAGTAGGTGCAGTGCCCATCTGATTTAAGCATCGACTGATTTAATGGTTCTGCTTGTTTCAGCTTTCATAGGCCTAATTATGGGCATTATGCATAGTTGCATTTTCATCCTAATTATATGCTGGCTCAGTGATTTCTGATGATTTAACTGCCAGTTGCTAACCAGTGGCATAGGACTGCTCATTAAAGAAAGTATTCTCACATGGCTTGTTCTTTTAATTTTTCATTCAAAGTTTAGAAATTCCAGAATCAAATAATACAATCCCTGTTTTTCTCTGTGTTACCTGTTATCTGGATCTTATTTAAATCAAAAATAAAACTAAAGAAAAATTTCCTTAGTGTGGTGTACTGGTGTGAAATAGTGCAATTTTCAGTGTTAAGCTCAGTGACAGAACCAGTTCTAGAAATTTTCTGATGCACCCTAATTCCAATTAGTATTTAATATGTGGTTTTATGTCTGTGACATAGTGCAATTACTACACATTAGAATTCATGACCTACAGAATTTGTCAGGATATCTGAGTGATTGAAGTAAAATCCCCTATGTACACACAACTAGAATTAGTGAATTTAAGGTCCTACCTTCACTTATGCATGGATGAATATTTAATGGACCTTTCTTAACTTTAATTTCTTATCAAACCACAACATTTGGGCTTTGTCCTTTTAGGCTTCCTAGGCTGCTTCTTAGAAGACATAACATCACGTGGCTTTTTTTGACTTTAGTCCTCCTTCTTTGTGTACTCTGACTTTCCAAGGGTCTGACTGCAAGAGTTTAGTTTCACCAGCTGTAAAGGTGCACTTGAACTTGAATATTTCTACCAGACATCTGAAATTCTACTAGATTTAGTACTTAGAACTAAAAAAAGTTTAATGAGTTTAAATATGTATAGAGCTCAGTAAAAGTGAATAAAACTGTTTGCAATAGAGAACACTTTATCAGCCAGCAATCTGCAGGATTGGGTACTGACACAGAGTTTACTGTTTTACTTCTAAGACTTCAGATGCAGAGAGAGAGGAGAAAAGAGTTTGTACAGTTATTTTGCCCTCTGTAGTTCCAGCAGTCAAAAGCTACTGGTATTGAAGTGGATTTAGCCTAGTGTGTATAAGCAAAAATACTTTCTAAGAGATTGAGCATCATAGATAAGAAGTCAAAAGTTTACTATCAAATATTTAACTCTTTAATAGAGAATTATTGGGTTTTTTTTGGTTTTGTTGACTTTAATAGAAGAACCAAAAGAGAATACCCTTGGGAAGAGGTGAGTGTTGGGAGAATTTGCATAGTACTGGGCAACCATCTGCCTTTCTGTGGTTAGAACTGCAGGGCTGCTCTTTGGTTTTAGCTAGCTGTTCTCTCTAGTTACACCTTTTGTAGATGGTACTTTCATACTATCACTGTAGACACAGATGCATGTTGAAGACTGCAGTATACAGTATACAACAGAAAACAGTAAAGGACATATTTGTGACCTGAAAATTTGGGATATATTGATGACTTTGACAAAATTTGATTGTGATTTTTTTACCCCAGATGAGAGACCAGAATTTTTGTCTGAATATAATTTTTCTATTTTGCTCTTCACTAGATTGGCAGTTGTTATCCCTTTGAAAATGCTTCTTTCTGAGAAAGCACCGCAGTTCAATATCACAAGTATAGACACTGATTTTCTTTCTTTTGAAAGAGAATCCTTGCCAGCTTCAGTTACTTCATAGTCCTTAACGTAATGTTCCTAAAAGTCAGGAATAGCTGTGACTGACTTTTTTTAGGTGTATAGTCATGTCAGTAAACAGGGTGTACTCATTCCTGCAGTCCTTCCAGTTTATTCAATGAAAAATGCTTTGGGAGATGGGGTGTTTTCTGTTAGTTTTTTATTCCTTGTAGTAAGTAAATTCTGACATACTATTTTGAAGTACTGTGTATTATCTTAGTTAACATGCTGCCCGAAAAACATGTGTTTTCTTTATTAATAATTGCATTTTCATACTTGTAACAAAAGAATAGAATTTCTCAGCATAAAAGGTAAAGCAGATTACAGCATAAGAAGGCCCAGCTGAGTCACAGCAACTGACTATCCAGCTTAATGTTCTCCAGCTGAGAATAAGAAGTGCTATTTGGGGAATAGAACTCTTCCTTCCTTTTTTTTTTGTGTGTCCCAGAACTGATTTTTCGGGGACATTGGCCGGTAAGATCTTTCTTGTCTTTCAACTTCTCTTTATGTGCTCTGTGAGGATTGAGTGTTTTTTTGTTTTGATTTGATAAGGGTTATTTTGGGGTTGGTTTGTTTGTTTGTTTTGTTGGTTTGGTGTTTTTTTGTAGTGTATTTTTAAATTTACTGTTATGCTGGTAAACAGTTATACAAGTTTACAAAGTTTATAAAGAGTACTATTGTCTCTTTATGGTGTTTTCTTTTACCTGCTTTAATGTAATCTCTTGCTAGCTTTACTATGTGGTTCTTAATTCTAGTGTTATTCACACTAGAATTCTAGTGAGTAATAGTTTTGCAGTCATTCACTGCATTCAGAAGATTTTGAAGTGTAATCATGTTCCTTCCGTGTTGTTCTCTCCAAATCAAGGAGACTCATCCCTCTTAATCTTTCACTGTAGGGCAGCTGCTGCAAGCCTTTAATCTTGGTAGCTGCTGTTGTTTGAACTCCCTATACTTCGGAGTCTTAACTCAACTGGGATGTGGAGTAGTGTGGGCTGCTCTGGATAAGATGTTAAGGTAGTGGGGGTTTTTTGGGGGGTAGAGTGGGGTGGCTTACAAAAGTGTTCTCTGACTTATTACCTTTCCTGAGGGATAGCCAGTGCTTAAGTTGTTTCACTTTGAGTCCTGCTGTATGTCGAGCTGGTGACATCAGAGAAACATCAGTGATGACTCTAGGAAGTCTTCCTTATGTTGTCACTTTCAGTTCTGAATTTTTGATAGAGGTTTTAGATTATTGTTTCTATGCATTTAGGAACTTAAAAATTCACCTATTCTCTTTTAGCATGCTCAGTTTCACAGATTTCCTTAGGTTGTTTTTGACTACAATTTTTAGGTCTTTTGATGTAGTCTTTTGTTTGAAATCTTGTATCTGTGAATACCGGTGACTGCTTTTATGTGATACCGATTTTCTTGGCCAAAACCTTTTTGAGTGTGAGAAGTGCTTTTAGGCTGATGATGACGCATATAATGAGGCTCCATGTCTGTGTAAAAATAAAATGCACAGAGGCAGCGTACAGATTGCTTTCCAGTTTTTTAATACTTCAGTGTGTGTGCAGCCAAGACATGTTTGTCAGTTTTTAAGTTAAATATTTTGGCAGATCATTGGTAGATGATTGTGAAGTGCTAATGTTATGAACTGATTTATAAGTGAACTGATTCTGATAGAGTAGATAAAACAGTCTAAGTTATTGCTCTTGTCATTATTAGTGCTTACTTTGGTAGCTCCCACAATACTCCTGGTGCTGCTTGTAAAGATGGGAATTCTTGTTCATTGCTCCAAAGAGATCACAAGAACAGATGAAATATCACAGATGAAAGTTGGGGGTATACTCTAAACAGCTTGTGATCAAATTGTGATCATAAGGAAAGCAAAACATGGAGAAAAAAAATTTAATAAAAAATAAGAAAAAGGAATTTGGAAATGCAAATAGGTAAAATACATATTCTGTCAATCTAATGGTAACTCATGTATAAGCTTCTCTCAAGAGGAAAAGGTTTTTAATAAAAATATGCATTCAGAGAGATCATTTTCTTTTTGTAGTTTAAAATGATCACTAAATTCAAGCTAAGTTTCTAAATCTAAACTGGCCTCAAAGGCCTGAAGGAAACTTCTAGAATTAGAACAGACTTTTATTCAAGATAGTTTGCACTATTTCAGTACTTTGAAGCATGTTGTCAATGGGTAGTTTTCAATCTTCTTTTAAGCACCCTACAAACAGACTTCCATGCAACGATATCCTACACATTATGCAAGTTCCCACAGACCTTCCTGTTAAAAAATTATAATCCCACTATTTCTGCATTTGTTTTCAAACTTTAGTTAAATTCCTCTTCTGTTATGCTTATATGAAGTAAAATGCGTGGAATTAAACTACTTTCAGTTGTCTGTAGCCATCTAAAGCAAAGGCGTCTAGTCTGATCTCACCCTCCTTTATGTGCTTTTGATACATAAAGGTCTATTGCCATCCTAATGTCCTGGAGCTCCTAGAGGGGCTCCATACAGGAGAGTGCAGACTTTTGTGGTGTCCCCTGTCGTATGTGACAGCCTTGTACAAAGAGCTGGAAAAGCAGGCATTTGGTTACCTGTTGAAATTCCCTTCCAAAGACAGCTGAGAATCAATTTCTCTTGAACATAAAGTTAACGCAATAGAACTATTTTGAAAATAATTCTCGTAGTTTCAGGCTTCTTCTTTTTGCTGTATACAGGAAACAAAATATCTTTGTGCTTTTTGTCTTGTGTAGTTACAATACATATCATCAGTGAATTTTTTTTTGTATGGATGTGTTTTAAATCTTGCAGTCAGTAGCATTTTAGGAATCACTAAATGATGATTATAATCCGTAAAAAGATACACTGATACAAGTTATTTCTGACATTATGTGTGCTGGATACCTATATAAATAAAAGACATACATTTTTCCTGAGTTGTGATTTTCAAAGGCATATTTACTACAAGTTTGCTTGCATATTATCTGATGAATCAGTTCTATGGTTTCAGGAACTTAATTTTATTCTCTTAATATTATTAAGCTCATAAATAATATTAGACCTAGATGTAATTAATTTTTACTTAATGATGTATATGATCTTTGTTGCACAAAAATTGCTTTTCCCACACACCAAAAATTTAATTGCTTTGACCAACTCCAAAATAACAAATAATGTAAGCTTGATATCAAAGTATTGATTATCTATTTAACCATTTAGTTAAATAAAAGCAATATATCCTTCCTCAGATGTTTAATTAATATTTCTTAAAATATTTATAAAATATCTCTAGTTAATCAGAATATTTTTTGGAAACGTTGGTAGCCTTTGTTTTAAAAAGTGTGCCAGACAAAAGCCTTCTCTTCAGAATTGTGCTGCATGATTTGTGCTGGTATCAGTGGATTTTAAAATGATGTTTAAGCACCCATATATAAATCCTGTATTTTTTGGTTATTTCTGTAGAAAGGAATGAAATGTGTTACAATTCCTATTAACTGCAGCAAAAAACAGTGGGGAAAGGAAAAAAAGCAGAAATTAAAGGGCTTAACACATTCCAGTATAAGTAAAGAATATTGCCTTTTTGTCTAAGGAAGGTTGTAGAAAGAAAGCAAGTCAGAACAGATAAAACTTAATATGGGGGTGGGACAGGAAGGTTGGGAAGAAAAGTACAAATTGGCTCATGGTGACCACACCACTTGTAATGTTTTATGAAAGTCATGGAGAACTGAGAAGCTGCCTCTGAGATGGGAAAAATATATTGCTGATAGAAGGCATGATCTGGAAAATTACAGCACTGTGCAAGATTCCTAACTTGAAGTCTTGGTAGTATATGGAAACAGATGTTGCTTTTGCATGCTCTCAAAGCTTACTGAGTGATAGAATAAGGAAAGAATGAAGAGTATCAGGCAGATGTAACTTCTAAATCATCTAATAACAGACAAAGGGAAAGTAGGAATACAGGAATCTTAATGTACATAAAATCTAATGAAGTATTTTGATAGTAAAAATTAATAATATAGTGGTTTGCAAAATCTCATTGAAAAATTAATGAAAATTTACTTGAATAACACAGAGGGTAAAAACTTACCAAAAGACTGAACATAAATAAAAGATAATGAAAAGCAGTGGTATGTTGAGCTGGAATGTGAAGGGCAAGAAGTGTGTAGCGAGATGTTACAAAGATCAGTTTTATGTCTGATCTAATTTAACATTTTCATTAGTGATTAGCAAATGATACAGCCAGCATGTTAATGAGTTTCTTCAGATAAAGATGTACTAAAAAGCAGCAGAGACCAATAAAGTTAGTTCAGAGATCAACAGAGGTTAAAAAATATGAGGAAGCTATTTAATCCAAGAGGCCACAAACCTTAATGTTACGAAAAAATCTTTAAGACATAGATAATTGAGGACTTTTTTTTGCATTATAAGCTCACCTATTGTTGGGATAACAAGAAAATGACTGTGTGAAGATCCTGATCAATAGGTGGCATACCTCTGCAAATACATCTGTGTGCCAGGCAAGAGGAAGATGGCAAATGCTTTGGTTTCCCCTCTTTAGTGTTTGCACATGATGTAGGTTGTCATTTCCACAGTTGCTACCATGTCCACAATTGCTAGTTCGTCTTTGCTTTCTGGCATCATCTATACTTCATATTTTCCAGTCACCTACAGACAGCAGCATAAACTGGTATAAGCAATTTGAGCAGAGGAAAAGTGAAATAAAAGAATAATCTATTATTTTTATTCATTTAAGTGGACTTTCAGGCTCAGACAGGAAAAAATTCTCCAAAGACTGAATCAGAGATTCACATTTATCAACAATTTTTCATAGGAAAAAGGAAAATTGGAATGCACATCTAGGATGTAGAGTTTGAATGCTGCTTTGAAATTTTTGCTTTAATATTTAGTTCCTTTGCTGATTATGAGATTAATTTTGGTTAACGTTCCAAGTCCAGCCTGCAACAAATGATCAGTATGGCTTTCATGCGACTTCTGCTGCAACTTCTGCTTGCTTTTTGCATGGCATGACTGCTTAATGCCATGTTTTGTGCTGGGGACCAGGATTTTTTAGGACAATTTGCAGTACAAACTGAAAGTTACCTTTTGGGTGACTGGATCTTCCCTCTTCTCCTGACTTAGATTCCCACCTATGAACCCATAGTGACTTGGATCAGCAGTGGATCTGAGAGCTACAGAAGCTGCTATGCAGGAAGTGAGGAAATAAAATTTAGGTGGACATGTTAAAAATAGATACACTTTTACTTAAGACTTTAAGTGCTTATCTTACTGTGCAATGGAGTTGCAACATTTGAAATCTCAAGGCAGTGAAGTATGAGCTGGAGCACAGTTGAGCTGGGTGGCTTCCCCACATCACTCAGTGGTCATGATGGAAAGAACTTTTCTGTTTGTGTGTTGATTTCCAGACTCATCTTGAAGAACATGATGATGTTAGCTGAGAAGAAAAATTGCAAAACAATTGATGACAATAACCACACTTGTGTGGATTGCTCAAAAATTCAACATTTGATTTCTACTCTTTTTGAGTCTGAATGCTCTGTTCTTAAACTGTGAAGGTTCAAGATTTCCTTTATTCGATATGTTGGAAACATATAGGTTTTTCTCACATGAATGGATATCAGAAGGGTTGCTGCACTTTGTGTGCTGGAGATCAGCAATATGTACTTATGCTGAACAAAATATAATACAGAATTATTGGGTCTCATAACCTTTATCTTTCCCCATATACTTTAGACACGAGTTAGATGGAGTATGAGAGGTAACTTGGACACAGTTTACGTGATCTTCCTGGTTGTTCTGTTCAAAATGGTAACGTTCTTAGAGAGCTGAAGTGAAATACAATAAATCCTTTATTTAAAACTTTCTCAATTTTGCTTCAATTTTGTGCATAACTTCCCAGATGTGGCTGGTGATAGAATAAACCTATGTCTACAGTGTTCCTTTCAGTACCTGTGTAATCATTTAATGTGTAAATTGTGTTGTCATGCAAAGCATTCATTTTAATCTTTATGTGAATGTACATACCTGGATTGTCAAATGCAGATACCTAAATTTATAGGAAATATATTAAATCTCTGTTTAGGAATATGCTGATTTACAGATGTGGTTTCGTGCATTTCAGAACTGTAAACACTCCCAGCACAGATGAGAATTGAGAAACTTTATCAACCTCATTGATGATTGGTAGCTAGGTATAAGATATATTAATGTTTGGGTTTTGACATTCTAATATTTTCCTTCATATAAAGATTATCTTCATTGACCATGAGAAAAAAAAATTGAATAAAAAGTCGAACTTGCAGGAAAATTAGGATGACTATTCTTAACCTAAATAATGTATGAAAATTATAGGATTAAATATGCATTTTCTATACTCAGTTAAGAAACTGATTCACAAAGACATCACCCATAAATGATGGGAAAATAATCTTTGCAAAATTACACAGCTAGGTACTTTCTTATTAAGTTGTTTGGCTGATGCTCTTTAGTCTGTGTAGCATGTACTAAAAAGCTTACAATTCAAGAAATCCTTTCATTTTCAGACAAGGGATATAGAATGCAGAACACTTCAACAGAGAGTGTTTGAGGCACCTGGTCACGAATCAATCCTCAGTGCAGTTCCATAGATAAATTGGAGTAGCATCGGATATCCAGAAGAGGGCACTTGTGGCTCTCCAGTCTGTCTCTCAACCCAAAACTGTGTCTGCACTACAAACTTCCTGTGATTGGGGGGTGGGGGAGGGAAGGCTTGAGAGACTCAGCTGAAATGAGCCGAAGTACTAATAAGCGATTATGGATTATACATGGCATCAGTTGGAAGATTTGCTTGCAGGTTGCTGCTATCAGTGGGCATATTTATCACACAAGCTGCTATCAGAAAATAACGACACCTTTCAAGTGCTTTCATAACTGCAGCTGGTGGCTGCAGAAATGCACCCTTGTACCACAAGGACTAAAGGAATTTTCTGCTAAAAGTTCAGACTATTAGACTTGATAAACATTTAGACAGTGACACTGGGCATGTAGGGGCCAGAAAAGTTCTATTTCTGTATTTGTTTTAGAGGAAAGAGAAAAAAAGTTGATGGAATGGTGTATTTGGTGCAATATAGTTCAGTATTTGAAGTCTCACATGGAAAATAAGCCACAAAAAAAAAAAATATTTGACTTCTAAAGTTTTTAAACTCCAGGTAATTATCCTTTGAAACCAAAGTAGGTGTTTGAGAATGATAGATGGATGTGGTGTTTGTTGATTATGTAGCATTGAAACTGTGACACCTAAGTTCTAGTATATGAACAGAGCAGTCAAATTTGCTTTTGAAGAGCTGAGTTAGGAAGACTGAGACACTTTAACTTTTGTGCCTAATAGATGAGACATAAAATATGTTAACTTCTGGGGGGAATTGTCAATGTCTATGAAGTTAGAGGAATAAAACCTAATCTGAGCTTTTTCCTCATACAAGCACATTTGGTAGCAGAACAAATATTTTGAAAGTGCATATGTTGCAAAAAAATCATAGTATTCAGTACACAAAATTAAATTGTTTTAAAAGTAATTTCCAGTTAAATAGATTTTTTTTTTTTTAATTGGGAAAGTCCCCATGAAAAGTTACAACTGAACTGACTGAAAGCCTGTATTACTGTGCAAAAAACCTGACCTCCAGTAAACCCCTCTTCCAAGGGAAGCTTTCTAACCATATTTTCCTCCACTGTTTTGCTTGAACTAACAGGACTGATTTCTGAGCTATGTAAACTTATGTCATGTGGCACATGGACCATTCCAAAGGCTAGAATTTAATGATCTCCTGGGCTCGAGAAAAGCATTTTTTAAAACTCAATTGCAATACCAAAAATGTGTTTGTTTTAAATACTTAATTAAACTTCAATGGAGTAGGTGTAGTGATAAATATTGAGAGGTAGAAAACAATCATTCCAACATCTATTGACACCATTTAGTTTCCAATAAATTAATGTCTTTTACAATTATAACAGTTAAAACTTCTCTTTTTTGCTTGTGGTAGAGTGCCAGGTGAAAGTGTGTATGTGTGTGGGAGCTCTCTCTGTTGGTAAGATGTGGAGGGGTGAAAGGCAGTGGCATCTTTGCTTTTTTTTTATTAGCTACTTTTTGCAAATTAGTCTTGCTGAGTGATTGAATTGTACACATTTTTAGCAACTCTCCCTCCAGTTGCTATAGCGATGCTGCGGCTATCGTGATGTAAAGTATTGGCTTTTGGGAAAAAATTGATAGAACAGCTGATGTGGTTTGAAGGAGAGGAAGAAGCTATCTGACATAATTGTTTTGACCTGAAAGTTTGTTTTTTGTATTGAGCAGTATGAGTTGAGAGAAGTCTCTTTTTTGTACAAACCTTGCCTTGTTTAGTTTTTCCTCTGAGATTTCAACACATCATACTAATTGAATAATACTAGATACAATTTATAAAACAGTATCATCAAATTCATTCCAGTTATCCTTCTCTGCCGTATTTCTCACCAGTGTCCTCTTGAGTTCTTATTAAGTGAAATTTGATGAGCTGTGATGATTGCAGGGTCACCTTCCTGATTTACAAGGAAGCTGCTGAGCAACAATATTCTACAAAGGATTACAGAACTAATCCCCTAATTTCTTGTCCCTCAAAAGACTGTGTTGCTTATCTGTTCAGGGCAGCATGAATGAAAAAAGAAAAAATGACATTTTTTATTAATGTATCTGTACCTGTGGCTGATATGATCCTAAATTTAGACTGTCATATTCTTACCTCTGACTGAAAAATAGGTAATGAAAGGAAAATAGCTGCATGCATCCTCAGGAAATTAGAGACCTGGAAGATAGAAGACTGATGTAAATGTCTACTCCATTTAAGGGAGCAGAACTGTACTGTAGTACATCAGATGAGGTTTTTCATTCCCAAATTCAGATTTGTGTGTTGAAGAGTACACACTAAAATTACAAAAAAAAAAAAGCTGTGTGGAAAATCTTGAGTGCACCTCTTCTATGAGATGGTAAAGATGAGGAATCAAGGGGTGTGAGGGGCAGGGGAGGATGTCCATACATATTAGTAATGTGTTACACTTGTGAAAACCCATGAAGGCCCAGACTTGTACCTTCCTTGAGAAAAAACAATCCCACGCATTTAAAAGTGCCAGGTAGATGCCCATTATCATGAATGTAGTTAATTTTCTTGTGTTAAAACCAACAGGATTGCTCATGTTTCATGTCTGTAGGTCTGGTAACACTTTATAAAGAACAGTCACAGGACTATTACAGTATTGGTTAGGCATTTTTACTTGATGTAGGCAGAAAGATATCAGATGGTTCTGCTACATGTCAAACACAAAGACTGTGGTTGTAACTGGTATAAATGTTTCAAATTCTTCTGTCATTACAAGGAAGAAAACAAGAAAAATAGAAAGTGTTGGCATACTTTTGGATAGGAAGTATGGTTCTAACCAAAGCATAATTTATTTTTTTCCATATTTTCAGAGACATTCATTATTGGTGGACTCCTGACTGAATCTGGAATAAGCATGAATCTGGCCTTGGTCTACAATGTGTGTGATGAACAGAGCTGGTACTAATTAATATGTCCCACAGCTGTATATTCTTTGGCTTGCTAGAACTATTTTTTCTGTTGGAA
This sequence comes from Lanius collurio, assembly GCA_020086605.1. NCBI lineage: Eukaryota > Metazoa > Chordata > Aves > Passeriformes > Laniidae > Lanius > Lanius collurio. The sequence goes on along the minus strand of JACBWW010000020.1, from coordinate 19,050,678 downwards.
AGTTGTCTGAAGTTTTTTCTGCACAGACACTTGTAATGGTTGTTGCTAAAGATAGTAAAATGATGTATTTGCATTTTTTTGAGAGCTATGGATGAGCATTTTTAAAGATTGTAGAGACAAAAGAAAAATACTTAATGAAGGCTCCAATGGGCAACACATGACATTCATTTGAAATCACATGTAGTACTAAGGAACTCAGAAAAGTACTTCAGGCTTTAGGAGCTGATGAAAGAACAGATAATTTCACTAACTAAACCCTATTATTGGTAGAAGTGAATAAGGAATGTTGAAGAAGCATACCTCATCATTATAAGGAGACTAGACAGAGGCTGCCATAAGCACTGATACCACACATTTGACTTCTGTCATCCAAAACATGCACACACAACATATCACCTAGATCATTGTCAACTGCTCAAAAATACCAATTATCATTTTTTGGTATAATTACCTGCCTCATTCTCTAAAATTTTTTCCACTTCTCCTGTCAACTAATTGGCATGTAATTTTACTTGAGGGTGCTGGAAGGTATGGGATGGCTAGAAGAATTTTTGTAGCCAGCTGGGTCACTATCTCTAAAGTATGCAGAAAATGCTTCATTCGCAAAACAGGTATCAAGGCACTCCGAAGTGCAGAGAAACAATTTTATCATACAGCATATCATAATGACATACAATAAACTATTCAGTTAAGTAAATGTTTCTTAACTGGTGCAAACTGTATCCTCTCAACTCTAACGGATTTTATTTATTCTTTAGTATCCCTTTGGTGTATTGATTCAGTGAATATGATCTTAACAGCAAAACTGATGTGCATAAGGAGGTCTTTTTTGCTTTTATCTCTTACGCAGTCTGTCCCTATTCACTGCCATCTACAATAAATTTATTCTTCCATCACATACGTGCTCCAGGCACTCACTGTAAGTTTCCTTCTTCCACCAGTACCATACTGCTTCCTGTCTTAATTTGACTTCAGTCTCTTTCCACTAGCTTTGTTCTCTCTGCTTGTCTCTCTTAATACAAAACACATCATGATTTCTTATAATCTGAGAACTTTGAATCTTAATTACTCCATATGTCTCTCTCTGTATTTATTCCCTTTCAGTGCTTCCTGCTTTGCTTATGTGAATTTCATTATTTGCCTTTCAATCTGGCTTTAGACTTCATTCTAACAAGAGCATGGTAGTAAGTGCTCACTAGAAATACTACCAAAAAACAGCCCAATTTACTGTCAGCACTTCTTCTTTGGTGGTTCTGGTTCTGATGATAATTCAGCAATTACCTCTGAGCAGCCAGTTCACTCCTCCTGTGCTTCTCTTCTCAATTCTTCAATTATTTTGTCTATCTTCTGTTAATAGAGTGATTTGGAGAAAATTACTTGCACAGAGTTAGCAAAAATCGAATCATAGAAGTGCAGAATGTTAGAGGTTGCAAGAGGGGCTTCTGAAGCTCTCTTATGCCCACACCCTGCTTAAAGCTGGTCCAATCATCTCAGTTTGTTCAGCTGAGTTATATATATATATACACAAATTATATAGCCTCTCTGGGCGACCAGTCTCAGTGTTTGACTGTTTCTCTAAATGTTTTTTACTTCTACAGATCTGGTACTGTTGCTGTGAGTTTGTGCTGTTCTATTGTCCAGGAGTCTTCTCCTTGGAATCTAATATTCTTCATTGCTAGAAAGAAACTTAAAATTGAACTGAAGTTTGCCACTCAAAAAAAAATTATTTTTGTCTGAGAAATTAAATAAAAATTATTCTGAAGTTTAGAAATAAGATTCCATATGAAAAATTTCTAAGCTCATCATTAATTAAAAGAAAAATAATGTAAAACTCTCCTGAGTGTTTTGTCCACTCGATAATAATTCAGTGTGTTTTTTCACAAACACACCAGGAAAGCTGAACCACATTATTGCTTTTGTATCAAGTATGGGTGTTGTTTTGGGCATTTGGCAATTGTTCTTGTTGATACCAAAATTAATAAAATAACAGCTACGTTTTCAAATGTTGTATCACAAATTCTCTGATTTCTAAATGCATATTACAGGTAACTCTTGAAATCAATACTGATTTAGGTGCAAGTGCCTCTCAGAATAAAATCAAGACCCTAAAGCAATATGGGAGAATACTGTATGCTTGAATATTGCAGCATTTTATCATGGCTGATAAAATTGCCTGTAAATAACCAGTCATAACTAAAATAATGTATGCAATCTATGACTGCAGCCATTCACAATGGGATATGCTCAGTCCAAGTGCTGTTGTAGCTACTACTGTGCAACTCCCAGTTCTGGGTACTGCCATTACATTATTATTTTTGTATAACTAAGATTCTGCTTCCTACCTATGCCTGTTTAAATACAGCCTTCAGAACTGAAAACTGAGTTCTAATCAAGAGTTTCTTAGGGCTGATCAGTATACATATGCAGTTTTGAAATATCAAGGAGCAAAGATAATCTGCTTGAATAGTCAAATTATATATAGGCCAGGATATCCCCATATCTCCTTCTTTCTGTCTGAAATGGTATCAGTTTCACTTGGTTTTAAACTCAAAATAAAGCTAGAAATTTCCTTTGGATTAATTATTTTCTTTCCAATATCTCTTAATCCTACTTAGTCTTTCTCCTTGATCAGGTTTTAAAGATTGAGTGATTAATCCTACCTGTCTCAAGAACAGAGCTAAGTAGTGAAGCTTTATTTTTGATAGTTGCCACACTTCACAGAGTAGGTAAACCTGTGACAGAAGCAAGACAATTTTGAAGCAGTTTGTGAAGTGGTAGTGGTTTTCCCCACTTCAATTTTTCTTTTTTTATTTATGTCTTGAGATAAATCTGAACTTTAATAGAGTTACTTCCATGCCTTCATTTGTCTGTTCTGTGCTTCCATTTTGATTTGAGTGATGATCTTTGTAAATATTCAGAGCATTCAGCTGTATGTCTGCCATGTGCTTCTTGCCAGAGAGTTGCTTGTCTGTGCCTGCCACGTAGGAAAGGCTTTTCCTCAAAGCCTGCCACTTGATGCTGACATTTGAAGTTTAAAAGAGGCTTACCCCAATACCTTGGTCTTTCAAATGTGTCTCAGGTTCATGTACACACAGTTTAATGAAATTTACAAAGTTATAAAAAAAAAATTCCTCTCTATTCTTATCAGTTAGCTTTGTCTGAAGTCACTTTTAAGACTAGGCAAAATTAATGTTACAACTCAACAAGTTTCTAGCAAAATAAATCTTTGATTACAGAGGTGGCAAGTGGAAAATATTGTCAACGAAAGTAATCATAAAGAGCATAACAACTCCAAATTATATTTAATAGCAGTTCATTTTCATCTTAGCACTTCTCTTCGAAGAATCTCAAGGAAGGTTTTGGCTTTGAAAGCTACAGAAAATAACATTCCCATTGCTCTTAGACTGTCTGACACTGTTGTATCAAAGTAGTCTGAATGTCTAGCATGTTACCTCTGTTTCACAGGTCTCTTTTATCCTTTTTTGCTCCAGATAAAATGTGCTCTGTCTTTTCTTCTGAAGCTTAAGAAATGTAATTGACTTATTCTTACAAAAGTTCTTAATTTATATACCTTTATTAAAGTTTTTTTGGCCGCTCCTGTTTTTACCAGTTTTCTTCTGAATTACTTCTGTTACCAGTAAAGGCCTTTTGCCTTTAGAAAATAGCTGTGGAATAACTGAAGACCACTGAGATTTTTATAAAGAATGAATTTGAAGACAGCACCTCAGTCAGTACTTAAATTTGGTTTTGGGTTGCCCCAGAAGAAACAGTAAATTTTCATAAATCCCCCTCAGGCCAAATAAATATGCTTAATAAATTACTTCCAGGCAATACCCTGGGTTTTGGAGATTTTCCAAAGGAGATCTTCCAGTTTCCTTTGACTCTCCCCATTTGATGTGCCTGAGCTGTTGAGACACCATGTTCATATAGCTGCAGGCAGCTCCTGCAGGAGCCGAGTGAAACTTGTCCACAGATAAATTCTTTGGATGTGCTTATAGTCGTGTTCATACCAATAAATATATGGCAATATTTATGCCGTGTCTTCAGCTTTACTGTATGTCTCCTACTGTGATCTTCTGTATTCTTGCTCCTTTGGAAAACAAAGGAGACCATGCTGCTGATTGAATCAATACCAAAGCTGAAAAATCTTCAACTGTCAGAAGAGCATATTGGTTTTAATAGCCCATGCCTCTTTTTCTGTATACAGCTTATAGGCATAAATATTCAGAATTTCTAACCTGATTGTGTCAAAGATACTTTAACTAACATCAAAATGGGTAAAAGATGAGATGCAGTTGAGTCAGGAGAAAACTTAAACCCATAAAAAAACACTCCACCTGCTCCGTTAAAATGACACCTGCATCTTAAAACTGTCTTTTAAAATATTAGCAGAAACCCTTCTACATTCACTTGTCCATCAGATGGAATGAAAGGAAGGGCAGCTTTAGGCAGGGTTAGGACCCCAAATCTCATTGTGAACTAGTGCTGCAATATGCAGTTGACAGTCTGGTTTATCATTGCAGAACAAAGAAGCAAAATATAATTAATATTTCTTATACTCATCCTTGTCCAAGAAACAGAACTGGGAAAAAAGGATCCCAAAAGAACATATTCCTATAGATGTGAGCTGTGTATATAATAAATTTGATACTAGTAGCATTTTTATGCCTTGCCTAATTACTTACTTGAGTTATGCTTCAGTAACTTCAGAACAGCTATTTAACTGTTTTTAGTTTAATTGCTGAGAGTAGCTTTTAAATCTCACTCACTTCAGTACCAGCATTCATCACAGTCAATTTATATGGCATTATTATTTATGAAAGAACAAGAATCTTTTTTTTCTATCTTTTTTTCCATGTAGTTTATTTAGATACCTTGGATAGCGCTGATCAGGACTTCCTAGGCAAACTGTTAATTATCTCAGTTTTATTATCCTATTAACTATCTTAATTTTAATGTAATAAGATTTAAAAATGAAATAGATTAAGAAATAGTTAATTATTCTTTTGACTCTAAAGTACGGGAAGGTATAAGTTCTATTGTATCTGTTTGGGACCACAAAGAGCAATGCTGAGATAGCCACTACTGTGAACCTAAAAGTTCAGCCTTTACTTTGCTCTGACTCTTGAACGTGTAACTTTGAAGTTATACTTAAGTACTTCACAGTGGATTTGCAGCAGTGGTTGTTGTGTTAAGTTATACTTAAGTACTTTTCAGTGGTTATTTTGTTTTAAATGTATGGGTGAAGGGTGGGAATAAAGGTGTGAGTGTGCATATGTGTATATGTGAGTATATATATATATGTAGAAAATCCAAAGTAACTGAGAGCAGTGAAACACCCTCTTTCAAAACCTTCTGGAGGTCTGAGTGATGTGTTCTATCACCAAAATTTTGAGAAAAATGTGGGGTTTGTATTCTGGTAGGCTCTCATCCAACATTCTTCTCACCTTTCTGCAGCAATCTGTAATGGAAGAACGGGCTGAGCAGTGCTTAGGTAGCTGCATCTAGTTTTGATGGTTTTTTTTCATTTGGTTGGGTTTTTTCTAGGTGGTGGTGTTTGGTTTTTTTTGTTTCTTCCCATTTGAACTCATTTTACTTGGTTCTCAAAAACTTCATTGAATTAACAAGTTGCCCGAATGTCAAAATAGGAAATTTTTTTTTTTATTATTCTCTGGAAAATACATAAATAAATGTTCTAGCCTTTACAAAATGTGCAAATAAAGCATGTTCATGATTTTCCATGAAAATTAGCAGAATCATTGGCTGAAAATTATATTTCTGCAACATAGGATGAAAGGGCCAGATCTTCTTTATAGGAGTTTCAAGTTGTCATAAACATCTCTTCCAAACTTCTAGCTTCCTGGGAATCCATAGTGCATATGTAATGCATGATTTGTTTAATTACACAGGTATAAAAAAAAAAGTAGGAAAAGGCCGCATGTGTTGGAGAAAATCAGTACAATTTTTAGATTTTCTTGTTGAAAACACAAATATTTTGGATCAATGTAACATAGGTATATAACCACTGCATGTCTTAAGATGTGATGGATAGATCATTCAGGTGTCTAAGTCCATTCATGTACTTCTGGAGAATTGTTGATTTTCAGGAGAAAAATGTATTTAGTAAACAAAATACAGCTTTGATCTTATTTCACTCTTATTAGGCCTAAAATCCAAACATTTTGAACAATCAGTGCTGTTATTTGGAATATAAAATGCAAAGCCTTACAGATATCTGAGCATATCAGGCTTCAAAATACTGACATATCGTATATGAAAATTACAATCCAGACTTTCTCAAAACTTTACCTGTGAACATCTCCCATGAAGTAGAGAGGGAGGGATACGAGATTTGTGCTTTCTTTATTATAAATTTACTTAAATATAACAGTCAGAAGGAACTGTGATAATCGCCTTAATCTGTAATGTGCTTATTTTCCTTCATAATCTTTTGTTGAGGAACTTGCATAGGAAAGGAAAGAACAGTGTTGCTTTGGAGGTAGGAAGGCTACTGGAGAGTGAGCAAGGGGATTGCAGTAGACAGGGAGGAAAAACTGATTAAACTGAAGAGTGGGAAAAGAGGTGTTGTTGTTGTTGTTGTTGTTTGTTGTTTGGTTTTTGTGGGTTTTATTTCTATAAGGCTGAAATGGGAAAGGTCTGACAGGGACACAAAAGGACACACATTACCAGTGACAGACATTTAAGAATGAAATTGAGCTGGAATCATAAGCTAATAGTGACCTACTTTTTTATGTGTGTAAATATTCTATGAGAAAATACAGTGGAATTTTCTCTGTATGTTGCCTAGTTCTTTTAGCTTTCTGATATTTACACTTTTGGAGTCAGAGTTCTCTGCACTGTTCATGTAAGTAATAGTCAGTGTTTTCCTAACTGTAGCATTGTTTTAAATTCCTGTATCATGATGGGAATACCCTGATGGACATTCCTTGTAACCAGTGTGTTTGTAGAAGCAGTGACCTTTTCTTCCAGTCCACTGTCATGGGTAAGAAATCTATAAACATTGAGCGTGAGTAAACTCGAGATGTTCATTCCCCTTCTGACTTCTGTGTCATTCTTACTCATCTGTATGTCACTTTAAAAAAAACATTTACTGTTTTTTATTTAAATAGTTTGTTACCTTAGACCTGTTTCCCACATAAAAAGGCTCATAAAGTCACAACTGGTATTTTTTCTCAGGCAGTTCTCAACTTTGGGAGTAGCAAACATCTTACTGTGCTTCTGAGAAATAAAAAAAACTCCATAGAACAAATAGTAAAATGCTTTTCAAAAAGAATGCAATAGGACATAATTTCAGTGTAACTTGCTAGTGGTGTGCTCTCTGGTGAAAACCACTTCATGGTAAATTATCATTCTACGTTATAGAAAAGCCACGTGAAGAGATTACAGATTTCGCCTCAGGACATACCTGACAATTTGGAATCACATACTTGCCTCAGCAGTGAAACTGGATATGAAATGTGCAAAAAACATGGGCTTTCAGGCCTGAGTCATCCTACAAATCCTCTGCTTTCCCATGTAGACATAACTTCAGGAACTGAAGCAGTCAAGGGAAAAGAAAAGCCTTGTGAGACAAATTTGGATGATGGCAAGAAGAAACAATATGACAGAACTAGAGATAGAGATGAGATGAGGTAGAGAAATGGTGGCAGTCTTGCTTAGAAAAGCTGAAGCACATTGAGGGAACTGTAAGGAGGTCTTGTAAACACTGAGAGAGCTGAGCCTGGGAAAAATATTAGGATGAAATGGGGAGACTGATTCTGACTGCTCTGGAGAGGACTACCAATAGAAATTTGACAGCTAATACTTTTCTGTTATTTGGAGGCCATCTTTGAAGGCTGTCAATGAATATTGCTTGTTCCACCTCCTATGCTAGTCTGTGATGATCTCTTGCTGTTTTTAGAGAATCCTCTCTATACTCATGCTACAGTTTTCAAATAGATTTTAATGCTTCAGTTCTGGTGCCAAGCTCTGTGGGCATCTCAAAAAATGCTATAGATGGAATGTTATTTAATTTCTTAATTACAAACAGAGCGAATTTTGCTCTGATGATTTTATTTATGGCATCTTTCACATCTTAAGCAGGTGGTTTTGCAGGCTTAGTCTTTGTCTAAGGTTTTGCGTGTTAGCCTATGACAGTATGAAGGTGTGAAACTCTTGCTAGGTTGAAGTTAATGAAAGTTTGCTGGAATTTCATTTGGATTCTCATGCTACTCCAAGTCCTGTGCCTTTAAAAAATAAATACATTTTTTAAAAAATCCAGGACTTCATATCTAAGCAGTAACTTCATCTTTTGAATTTGTTCATTGCCATAGGCTCTCACCAAAGTGACAAGTTATATGAAAATTTTAATCTAGTAGGTCAGGAAACTTCCAAATGGGGCCTCTGGCACTGTAAGAACACGCCTGTGCTTGGATCTGGCCAGCATGTGTCTACATTGCACATTAAAACCTATTTAAAGGGCAAACAGAGACACTTAATAGGTTTTAGATAATCTTACCTGTTACAGTGGAATCATTCTGCAACCATTGAAACTTTTTAGCCATCAAGAAAGGAATATGTGTCATGTCCTTCTCTCTGAGGCCTTCTCTGTGACAGCAATTAAAGACTTTATATTAACTACATGTTAAGGATATCTACTTTTCTATCTAACTGATATGGCTGTTAGCCAGAATGTTACACTAAAAGCTCTGCAGAAATACTCAGGTTCAGGTTTTGAGTTTTCGGATTAAACTTTCTGCAGTTGTACTTTTTAACTACCTTTGTCTTGCTTTTTGATACAAATACTAATTCCATATTAATTGCATATTTCCAAATTTATTTAAGTCTGGAAACAAAACAAGCAAAGATTGACTTCCACCCCCCATGACTGAAAATCTAACCTAATATTAAGATGTCTAAAGCAAGTCCAGAATCATAAAAAGTTACTTTGCATAATGTTTCTTTTAGCAGTTTAGCATGGCTTTAGCATGGCCTTAAGTGCAGAAAAAACATACACCTATATGTTGTATTTTCCATCTTAAATGTCAGATTTTTAGTTTACGTTAAAATATATTCTTTCTGCATATATACATGTGTAAATGGATTTATAGATTCCATTATTACAGAATCTTCCATTAAATTATAAGTAAGAGATTTTTTTTAGCTTTTAATTGCACAGAGTCTGGTTTTTGAGATCAATTAGGAGAGTCACCTGGCAGCAGAATAAATCATATTCTCCTGGGACATTATGAGACTGTTCATTCCTATTTTCAGGTTCAAGTTTTCAAACCCAGAGACTGGAAGTTCAGTTTACTCTGTGGCTGGAAAGAAGCCCTACTCTGTCCTGTGAGTAGACAAGTGTTTCATCTTTCTGTGGGACACTTTCATTATAAGAGAGAGCTTGTATCTTTTTAAAGAGCTTTAGCAGTTATGAGGTCACTTGATTTGTAAAGGTCATGCTCTCTCCTTTGTGTTGCACCTGGTAGAAGTGGAGAAGGGGAAAAAAAAGGAAATTTTTCAGAGACTTAAGCTTTGATAGTTTTTTTTTTTTTTTTTGTGGATCATCCCATGTTCCCCCTGCTTCCTTTTTAGTCTACTCAGTGTATGTCTTACCATCTTTTTTGTTGAGGGAAGAGAAAGATGAGACCATAAAGATAACACTTAAAAGTAACATCAATCAATTAAAGAGAGAAACTTCATTACAGTCCTTTTTAAGAAGAGAAGTGAATATATTTTTTTTGAATGCATTATTCTTTTGTAATGCTTTCTAAGCTATATTGTTTATATAGGCAGAATCTGAACGCAGTGAAAACCTGAAAATATTTCCTCCAATGGCTTTCCATGATATCTTCCCATTTTAACATAATTGTGTGCAGGCTTCTACATGCAGGTTGAATAAATGTGACAGTTTCTGCTTCTTAAAATAAATAATCTATCAGCTTTGTATAATTGCATTTTTCACAGTTCTGTCAACTGGGTAAAGTCTTTGACTAATAAGTAGTGCTCAGATTTAACTCAAGATGCATACACCACTAAAACCGGCAACTTATCTGAATAAGGAAAATAAACAGATTAAGCAAGAAGACACTGTGGTGCTTTAATTCATTAGTTAAATAAATTAACTAAATCTGTCCTGGTTTTGGCGGGATAGAGTTAATTTCTTCACGGTAGCTGGTACAGTGCTGCATTTTGGATTCATTATGGGAATAATGTTGACAACACATGGACACTTTGGTTGTAGCTGATTATTATTTGCCCTAAACCAAGGTCAATATTTTTTTTTTCAGTGTCATGCTCTGCCATTGAGGACATGCACAAAAAAACTGGGGGGGAAGCATAGCAAGGACACAGCAAGGACCTGAACTGGCCAAAGGGATATTCCATAACATACAACATCATGCCCAGTATTTAAACAGGGGAGTTACCTGAATGATTGGATGGGCTCTGGCATTGGTCAGTGAGTGATTAGCAATTGTATTGTGCATCACTTTTTTCCTTGGGTTTTATTTATTATTATTATTAGTAGTAGTATTACTGTTATGTAATATTATTATTATATTTTACTTTGTTGTAGTTATTAAACTTTTCCTAACTTACAAGTTTTTTACTTCTAGTTCTCCTCCCCATTCCACTTGATGAGGAAGTCAGTGAGGGCTGCATGCTTAGTTGACAGTTGGGCTTAGATCATGACGAGCAAAGAAACAAGGTTCTTGCATTTGCAGTGATCAGTCTGACAGCATTGCAACAACTTTAAATTTTTGGCTTCTACTTATTCCATTGTTATTGCTGGAAGACAGATCTATATCTTGCATTTTGCTGGAATAATATTCCTTTCTTTGCAGAAGAGAAAAATGAAAATATAAATTCCATCTATAAATAGACTATGAAAACTGGAAAATCTTCCCTCTAATGTGTGCCTGTGGGAGAATGAAAGATTATTCTTTTGAGAAGTCAGCATTATATATACCAAAAGAGTAAATGTCTGATTATCATTTCTGTATGGCTGCAACAGCATATTAAAGATTTTCTCTAATTAAATTAGAACAATAGATGCTTCCTGGAGGTTCAAGATGAAAATTAGTTTTTATGGAAAAAATACTCATACTTGCCTCTGACTGAAGTCATAGGCAAGTTCCTAGGAGTGTAGGGTCTGAATTTTGCTTTCCCTGTGTTATTTTTTTTAACCTGAGGATTATAATCCTAACTTCTTAGGGAGAAATTCCCTGTACACTTTTAGGTCACATACCAGTGTGTTTGATATTCTCTAAATGACTGTTGCTATGATTTCTGGTCAGAGGCAATATAATTGCTGGTTGTGTAGATGCCAGTTATAGCCCTCCTCAGAGAGATGCTTGGACTTATTTACTGAGAAAAAAAATAACATAGATGTTTCTGTATACACTGGGCTCAGTTACCTAATACATAGAAATATACCATATAGTTCACAATTAAAACTAAATTACCACTGAAATGCACTTGATTATGATTCTCAGAAGTGTAGAAATGGACCATGCCTTTAAACATAGGCCATTATAAGCAATTTTCTATTTTATTTCATTTATGAACTACGTTGGAGTTTGTTTATTAAAATCATAGAATGGTTTGGGTTGGAAGGGACCTTTAAGGGTCATCTAGTCCAATCCCCCTGCAATGAGAAGGGACATTTTGAGCTAGATCATGTAGCTAAGAGCCCCATCCAACCTGAGCTTGAATATTTCCACAGATGGGGCACCAGTTACCTCTCTGGGCAGTCTGCTCCAGCGTCTCGCCACCCTGACAGTAAACAATTTCTTCCTTACAGTCTGTTTCTACCTTCTTTTAGTTTAAAGCCATTACCCTTAGTCCTATTGCAACTAAGTGTACTGAAAAGTCTGTTTCTGTGTTTTATGTAAGCCCCTTTTAAGTCCTGAAAGGCCTCAGTAAGGTCTCCTGAGAGCCTTGTCTTCTCCAGGCTGGACAAAGCCAAATCAATCAGGCTTTCCTCAAAGCAGAGGTGCTCCATCCCTCTGATCATCTTTGTGGCCTCCTCTGGAATTGTTTCAACAGGTCAATGTCCTTCCTTGGGTCGGGGCCTCAGAGCTGGATGTGGCACTCCAGGTGGCACCTCAGGAGAGCAGAGGGGCAGGATCCCCTCCCTGGCCCTGCTGCCCACGGTGCTCTGGGTGCAGCCCAGGGCACGTTTGGCTTTCTGGGCTGTGAGTGCCCATGGCTGGGTCCTGTCCAGCCTCTCACTCACCAGCACTCCCAAATCCCTCTTGGCAGAGCTGCTCCGGATCTGTTCATACCCAGCCTGTGCGGATACCAAGGCTTGCCCTAATCCAGGTGCAGCACCTTGCACTTGGTCTTGTTAAATATTATGAGGTTCCCATGAGCTGGTTTGTTGAGTTTGTCCATGTCCCTCAGGATGGTATCCTGTCTCTCAGCTCAGAAATCTCTCAGCTCAGAAATACAGAGATTAAAATGGAAGTTGATTATTTTATAAATGTCTTAAGGTTCAAATATCTTCTTCTGTGAAATAGAACAGAGAACATTTCCTGCGTTTATCTCCTTTGGAATGATTTTTTTCATTATTTCTGAATTTCACAGAGAAACTTTATATGTAAAATGGTTATTCCATAACTCTCATAGACCTTACTGAATACTGAAATTCCCGCATTAAGAACTCGTTAAAATGATAATTATCTTGTCATGTTAAAGTGCTTGAAATTCATATTATTTTCCAGGGTACAGAAAAATAATCCTGTTTAAAATAATGTATGATTTTACATTTCTCCAAGTATGTGCTTATACTGAATTGTATATACACTTGGAAGCTTAAATGTCAATGTTGCTTGAAAATAGTTTCAAGTTGTTAAATTCGGGTATGCTAAAGATACTGTACTTTTTGTGACTTTATTGCCTGTCCAGAGACTTTTTTTGTCTAAGTGCTCTATCCTCCACTGAGGGCAGAAACTCCTTTCTGTCTGATAATGCAGTACATATGCAAAAAGGGATTCCAGTATTTTTCCAAACTGCTGGGTATTAAGAACAATACAATTATCAGAAATAAACTTTTGAAAATATTTGCTTCTTGATTTTCTCAGAATTACTTTTTCTTATGAAGCCAAAAGGTTATTTTGAAAGCACATGTTGGAGTAGAAAAAGGGGACATTCATTTGGTTTTTTAATGTTATCCACACTGGAATGACATATTTCTGCACTTGTAACATTCTGAACCTATCCTTTGATGCAAAGTTGGTCTATGAAAACTTTTTCTATAATAAAATGTTTTTATTTTAAACATAAAAGAAGTAATACATAAAAAATCAGGGCATGTAATAAATTAATAGCATATAATATCTTCTGAAACTTCATCCTACCTTTTTATAGGTAGTATTCTACTACAGTGTTTTGTCACTACTTTAACATGTAACTAATAGATGTAAGTGGTGATCAAGAAGAATTTACTTTTTTCATTTGTGTGTATGTCCTTTGGAATTTGCAACTCTGAGAAGCAATGAGAATATGCACCCAAGAAAAAATAAAAAAACCTTTAACAAGCCAGAGACAGTCTTGTCTGCTAGTTATAAACCAGAGATTGCCATAAATTACAATTTCAATATCACTTTCACAAATGTGGCCACCATAATTGTGCTGCCTAAGTTTTTTCTAAATCACATTACTGCTTAAATGGCAGATAGACACAACTTTTCCCTGTTAAACTAGTGAATTTCAGCAAATCATTTCTTCAAATATTTTCACTGGAGAAAGCCACAGATTCATTAGGGAAGACTGAGAAAAAACATTGTTCTTTTCCATGCAGCTCTCTCCCTGTGTGAGATGTTTTTGCTCTCTTGCTGAGCCCAAATGATGGTTGAAAAAGGCACAGGAGCAAAGTAACTAAAAATAGTAGGAGAGAGCAGTGCAGCAAGAAATAAGAGAAAAGACTGAGGGGAAAAAAAGAGGTAACTAAAGAAAGACAAAAACACAAGGACTATACTGAAAACATAAATGTCAAGAGGAAAAGAGAAAACAAACTAATACTGAAAAGAGTAAAATCAAATGATACTTTATTTTATTTCTTTAACTGCTGTTACATTTTGTTTGAAATATTTTCTCATAACATTACCTCTCTTGTAGGTCTTAATTTTGTGTAATATACAATACAAATAAATGTAAAACATTAAACAATTAGAAAAATATTATTAAATACACACAGCATTTATAAAAAAAATCCACTTTTCAGGTAAATTAATTTATTTCAACTTGATGTTATTGTATCACTGGGAATGGTTTAGATGTGTATGATGCTTATGTGTCCATAGCAAACCAAACATTAAAATAATGTTTTTTCATCAGTTAAATTATGTTTCAAGTTAAATGAAAAACCCCACCTATTAAAAGGAAGAGGATATGTCTAATCCAGCTACATGTACTTGCATTATGCATCAAGTGACTGGGACTGTCTTGTTTCCCAGACCCTGATAAATTTATTCCTGCAAAATTATACTGAAGAGCTACTTCTGTATTTCACAAAATGGTATGGGCTCAGCACCTTGTTCTTCTTGGACTGAAAGTCACTTTCTGATTTGTGTCTGCTCTGTTTATCTTGTGTGCTGTTAAATACTCCGCACATATTTGCTTGCAAATCTTTTCCTTCATTGTGAATTTATTTGTGAAGTCCTGATTGAACCCCAGCCTGCAACTGAGCCCCACAGAGCCCCTTCCTCAATCCCCTGATGGAGTAGGGGGAAAGACCTAGAAGGGAAGAATGAGAAAACTCATAGGTTGAGATAAAGGCAGTCTAATAGGGAAAGCAAAAGCTGTGTACACAAGCAAAGCAGAACAAGGAATTCAATCACCCCTTCCAATGGGCAGTCAGGTGTTCAGCCATCTCCAGGGAAGCAGGGCTCCATCACACATAACAGTGCTTTGGGAAGAAAAAGAAAAATTACATGGCTCCAAACGCCCTCCCCACCTTCCTTCTTCTTCCCTCCACATTATCTACTCAGCATGATATCATATGTTTCAGAATATCCCTTGGGTCAGTTAGGGTCAGCTGTGCTGGCTATTTCCCCTCCCAACTCATTGTGCACCCCCAGACCCTTCAGAGGTGTGGTGGGGTGAGGAACAGAAAAGACATTGACTCTGTGTAAGCACTGCTCAGAAATAACAGAAATATCACTGTTATCAACACTGTTTTCATCACAAAACCAAAACATCACTGCATATCAGTAGTGTAAAAAAAAAAAAAAAACCTCTACCCTAGCCAAAACTAGCAGAGATGTAGAACATAAAATCAAGAACATCAATTCAGCAGCTTTCCCTGACTGTACTCCCTGCTACAGACTGACTATGTACTGAGGATAAAGAAAAGGGAAGGTCATCAGCTGATATGAAAATACACAAATGTATTTTTTAATTCTTAATTTATGAAGATGCAATCTATGCTAAAAATTCTGAAATATCTAGTAAAACTGACAGGCTTATCAGTTGGCAGGGAATTCAGTCTGGTTGTCATTGGCTTCAGCACACTTTTTTGTGAGCTGAGAATGTGATGAGATTTTCTCCAAGGACATGATAGGCAAGTTTAAAAGTGGGAAAGTGGAGCACTATAGTTAAAATATGTAGAGTTATAGATAAGTATTTAAAGGGTAAAAATAAAGTCACCGGTATGACATATTTCTACAACTCATCCTGTTATTTTTCTTTTTGTCTTTTTCTGTCTTCATTTTCAGCAAGGGAAACTTATTGGTAAAGAGCTGTAGTTTCTAAAAGGCTGATTAGACAACTTTCTTAGGATTGTGTAAACCAACAATTTTTCTCAAATTAACTGATTTTTCTCACAAAAGTTTTCCATTTGCTAAGTACAGTGGGAGAGGAGGATAGTCTACATACTGATGTATCGACTCCATTTACATCATATTGTGTTTTAACATGCAATCTGGCTGCACTTGCCCTTTTGGAATATTGTTTTGGTGTGCCTAATTGTAGGAATACAATTCAAATTGAGTAGCTGTGCAGTGAAGATACCAGCTGTTCCACCCATTCATGCTGCACCAAATAGGTAAAAGGAAAAATCTTTTCTGCATGGGAAGTTGTGAGATGGTTCCTGGGGCACAGCTGAACTGGCTGCTGATTCTTTTACAAGATGCCTCTGAGAAGCTCCAGCAACTGCCTCTGAAGGAGCTGCTTTGGTCACAGATCAGCCTGACCCACAACCATCTTTCCTCCCTCTTTGACCAAACAGAAGAGGAGACTCAACTCAAAAGCATTATGGAGTTTATCCTGCAGGTATTACTGAAACGCAAGGTTGTCTTTCTGAGGATATGAGAAATGGAGATTACAGAAGGAAGGGGAATTTTAAAAAATATTAAAAGTTCTTTTACATAGAGATCCTGTCTTTTTTGGGCATAGAGGCTCAGGAGAATTGCAGGAAGCTTGAAGGAAGGAAAAGTGAGAGAGGCAAATGCAGCCTTTTACTCCAGCAGCTATAGGAGCTGCACTGCATGGAGAGCAGAACTGTGGGCTTGCTATAAACAGCTGTAAGTCTTACTTAAAAACTAAAATGCTTCCCCTTTGCTTCCTTTTTTTGGGTATTTTTTTCTTCTCTGTTTTGTACCTGCCTGTCTACTACCAAGAAGGCTTCTTGCTTCTCTTCTAACTGTGCTAGAAGGGTGTGGGTCAAATAGGAAGCTGATGGAGAAGACCTAGCACAAGTGTCCCCAGCATTGTGGCCTTTGCATGTATTGGAACTGCTCAACACTTCAATGTCTAGTTGGAAAATGCTTATGCAATGGTTTTGGCACAGATGCTTAAGAGAAACAAAGATTGCTAGAACTGCACAATTTGCAGAAAATAACTTATGCCCTTGTTATTGCCTGGAAACATGCATTTTCAAAGCAAAAACTACAAGGATGAAAGAGAATAGAAAATGAAAGGAGCACACATTCCTCTAGCAAAAAATATCCCTTAAATTTCTGTAGTGATTATTTACACACTTTGGCATTTGAAAACTTGAATATTTTTTTAATCATTGTGTCCAAAAATTGATTTTGCATTTAATTTAGGATAGAAGGTGATGATAATGTTATAAGATGAAAGCAATAAAACAAAGAAAACCATAAAAGGTCAGCTATGTGTGGCAAGAAATAATTGTCTCTAGTGGCAAGAGGAAATAACATGTACAGCTAGTAGAAACCATGAAATCACTAGAGTATTATTGAAAAGACAAGAATTATATATAGCTCAAGCTATGCCTTCTAAAAATAAAAATTATACCATGCTAATGCTTAAATGCTAAATACATTACTTAGTGGTAGCTGTGCAATTTTATTTAACGTAAACAATAAATATTATGCCTTCATGATTCCATAGTTTTTGATAAAAAATAAAAGTAATTGATTCTTTAAAAAGCAGGAGAGTCAGTTTTATAAGGAAGGTAACCTTAACTTAAATCTTGTGTGATTTTACTACTTTTCAGAAAGTACAAATGTTATAATTGCCTTTCAAGCCTTTAAAGTAAGTACAATAGCACTATCAGAGCATACTTTAAAATAATTTACAGGAAAGAGTCCTCACTGCTGTATTTGAATATAAAATAAGAAATACTTCTGGTAATTTTTCGCTTGATCTCACAATATGGAACCATAAGTAAGGTGAAAAAACTGCGTTTTTGCAAAAATGTAGTGATCAAGAAAGATTTTAGCAGCAGCTTTTCTTCCTTTTCCCCATTTATTTCAAGTCTTGAAATAAAGCTTATGAAATGATGAAAGAACCAAAAAATTATGAGCTTAAATAATTAAGCTTGAATTCTGTCAATTTCATTTTCTTATATTGCCAAAAGAGAGAGCTCGGGGTTTTTTTTTTTTAAGAATTGTTAAGAAAATTTATTATAAAAAGTTGCTTTATTATGAAATTCACACAATACAGAATCAAATTCTTCCTTAGCATCTTTTTTCTTTAATCAATCTGGTTCTATGTGCTTAAATTAATCTGGATCATACCAGTGTAAATTAGACCAAAAGCTAAACCACTTTTACTTTCAATTGTCTACAAATACTGTGAAAAATGTGAATATATGTAGGTTTTGGATCTTACTGTATGTTGCATTATATTGCAATTAAGAATATGGACATGATAGTTTATTTTTAACTGTCATTTGATGCACATTTCAATCACTTTTTTCAGAATGCAAGTTTGTTTTTGTCGTTAGTTTACAGTTATGATCTTCCTGCATTTCCTTCAGTAACGAGGTGTGCTTTCTGCTTTATTGCTTATTTGAAAATATTGCACAGAGAGTACTTGGTACATAATTAATGTTGGCCTCATTTAAAGCTGATCCTTTAAAATAGGCAGGTTTCTGACCAGGCTGTAAGCAGTTGATTTAAACTAATGTCTGAAACTGCACGCCCTAGGAAAAACACTGATTTACTCTCAAACTGGGTCCTTAACCCTTTTAGGCTTTTGTGTCTAAGTGTGGTTTCAGTGAACAAATAAGGAAAGAAGCTGTACTTGCTGCATTTTGTCATTTGACAAGTTACACTGAGCACATTTTCTGTGTGGAGTTGAGGACAACTGGTAACCAGACAATATTTTCTTTCAATTTTGGGGACAGGTAATTTTGATAACACTGAATGTTTATGCCTCTGGGCATTTATAATGTACCCTCCACATGTACCTTCTGCTCTAACCCAGTGCCCGCTACTGGCACCCATTCAGAGTTTAGGAGTTCGTGTCTGAGTAGTTATAACAAACTTTCCACTCTCCCTGAAACAAACACAGTGGAATAAAAGGATGAGTAGCAACATCCTTCCATCCCTCAAGAGGCTGTCACTGCAGTAAGCCTTGAAGTGTTAGCAGAGCAGGGCCGCAGTTTCTTCAGGCTGGGCACATCTTCACTCGCTGCAGAGAAACAAAGAAAAGGTATCTGACTGATGTAGAGATTATGTTTTCTCTTATTTGCCATTTCAAACTAATAATGAGTCACAGTTCTGTCTCCTAAAACCCAGGCTGAATGAGACCAACTTCTTTTCTACTGTGCCGTGTTTTCTAGACAATCATAGGAACAGTACTGAACGTTTATGAAGGTTCAAGTTAACAGTAAAAGACTTTCTATAAAGAAATTGATTCCATCAAAGCAAAAATAGGGTTTCAAAGTATGGCAGAAAATGTCTAAAAATTGTATACTCAAATTCATTGATTTTGTGTATAAAGGCACTCAAAGGATTTGAGTTATTTGAATTGTAACAGAAAGAGATCTGTGGAATAGGTAAAGGTGTCATCAATTTGTAATAAAATCTTGGAGGTTATGGAGGAAATACACACAACCACCAGAAAAGAACACCAGTATCTCCTGTGTTTATATGGGAAATGTTCACCAAGAGAAAGCAGCTTTTGACTCCATTACTCTTGTTCCACTCTCTGAAGCTATCCCTACAGCTTGTGTGCCTCTCATGAAGAGGAATAGGAACTGCTGCCTTGAAGGATCCTGCAAACCTCTCTGCCCCTCACCCTGCCTCATCTTTATTTCCTCCCCATTTAACAAGAATAGTATGATTGTTAACATCTAACAGCAGGTCTTAGCTACAGCCCATTATTTAGAAAAATTCTCTAGAAATATATTCTGGGCTGCAGAAATGTCTAAAGATCACTTCCATACTTGACTATTATGTCATATTGATATGAAACAGGAGTTAATTGGAAAAAGAAATTATTTTTGCTATGGTATTTTCTTCAAAAATGCCATGTCCACCTTTTAGGACATTCTATAAAAAGGCAGTGAGACTGGTGTATCTACTTCTGTTACAAGTATTGTTGCTGTTTTCATAACAACAGTAATAACAAAATAATGTAACCACTTGTCACATCAGGTAACTGATTTCTATAGAGAATTAAATGGAGCAATGACATATATTATGATATATTAGCATTTCCACCAATCCATGTGGCTTTGGAGAAATAATGTGCACTTCTATTAATGATTTTTGAGCATATAAATATATTCAATTAATTTCAAAGGCTGTCCTCAAAGCAAAGAACTAGGCTGAGGGAAGAAGAATAATGACATACAGTTTTCAGTAATTGTTCCATTTCTTGTGAATTGTTTTTGCAGTACTTCTAAGAGAAAACTTTAGGATAAATGTAATACTATTCTCACTGTGCTGGTTTTTGAAACTGGTCTATGTGTTAGTTGTTGCTCACTGATAAAAAGTAATCAAAAATAGTTCGGGATGAGTTGCCAAATTAATAAAGGCCTTAGGTCTACATTCCCTTAAATTTTAGGAAGGAACGCAATATGCTTTTCCTTACTGCTTCAAATAAAACTGCAGAGCAGATAACTAGTGATACAAATTCTTATGTTCAATAGAACTAACAAGCAGAACTATATTTGCACAACACTGACAATATCTTTTTGCAAAAGGAATATTTATTAACACAATACATTAATCAGATTCGTGTTTGTTTCATAAATTGTTTGGTTTCATATAGACTCCTCCAGAACTTTGAAAACATAATATTTTGGCTTCTAGATGTCTTGAAAATTTCCTTTGTTTGGAAAGTGCTTTTAAACAAGCAGTTTAAAAGGGTGAACTGAAACAAAGTAGTTCAGCTTTAAAAAATGTTGTTGACCCAACTTAATGAATCTTTCTTTTCAAACTTTGTTTTCAATATGCAGTGACCATATTCTTGGTTCTTTCAGTCACCAATTGTTTAAAACCTTTTTGAAATGCCCCAAGCCATTAAGGGAGCATAATACACTCCTGCATATCTCTGTGAAATTAATTAAATTTCTAATACTTTATCAGATAGTAAATAAAGGGATTTTGGGGATTTTAATTTAACAGATAATCTTTTACATTTCAATATGCTGATAAATTGTTCGTAATGAACCTAAATTTCATAAGTTATGAGGAATCTAATAACAATAAAGAAAAAAGTTTTGAAAGCTTGAATGAAATCTTTTGCCTTTTAATTTTCTGACAGTTGCTTGCATAAGCTTCGTTCTGTCATTAGCAAAACAAAAGTTGCTAAAATGAGGAATGGAATAAAGAGGGCAGGGGGGAAAAGAAAGAAATTAAGACTTGGAAAATCATACCATGATGTATTTTCATAGCAATCTAAAGATTTAAAACAGATACATGAACTTCTTTGCGAAGAAGATTGTCTTAAAATTTAGCTTGAATTTTATAACTTCAGGACTGAAAAAAATGCAAAATAAGGTATCTAGAAAGATAAAAAAACCCACCTTCTTCACACTTCAGGTTTTGCACTAATAGATATAGTTACTACATCTATTTAATGTTAATGAATGCTAATCATACCTGTTAGAATTCTGGTCTAGTGCTGTCTTGTACCAGGTATAAACAGTGCTTACAAATATGCCAAATATAAACTGCAGTAAGCATAAATCAACTATTTTCTATTAAATTGTCTCTTACTCTTGTTCAGTACATCCACCCAAAGCAAATAACCAATTGTTCATTAAGTTTTACAGAACCTTAAGATACTTTAAAAACTGGAATTGTAACAGGCCTCAAATTATCTTTTTTTTTTTTAATATGGAACATGAAAATTTGAAAGTAACTGACCTTTAAGTGGTAAGACAATTTCTGCTTTAGATGATATTGTTAATGAAATTCCATTATTGTGAGGATAACATAACAACTATAGTAATTCCATTGCAATAAGAAAATTTTAGCCTTGAAAGACTTAAAAGCTAGTTACTGAGTGTCATAGTGAAACAAATGAAACTCTTTATTTCTATTGTGGTAATATCTGAATTGCTACTAAGTGTTTCCTCAGCAAAGATACTTTCTAAGTGATGATAGGCCTAAAAATTCCTATTTAAGGTCCAAAATAATAGTTTTGTGCAGCAGCCACATTTAATCTTACTGGCACAGTTGCCTGGTGCACATTTGTAGAGAAACTGCCCTGAAGAAAAGGTGAGGTGTTTCTTGGTCTGGATGGTTGATGAGATCACCCTCTCTTACACTGCTGATAGGAATCAGCTGGAGACCTGCCCTGATAGAAAGTGCTCTTGAGTCATGTCTGCCTTGTGCAGGTACAACCTTCTGGTTGACCCTGCAACATCATCACAGATATATAACATAGGAAGGAACCTGATATACATGTGCAATTTTAAAATTTTTTGATAGACCCTCCATATTTGAACCTTACATAAGAGAAAAAAAAAAGGAAACAAATAATGGAGTCTGAATTTTGTTTTTCCCTTAGTAATTTAAATTTTAAAATAACCACAAATTATCTTCAAGGAGATTAATTCACTACTTGAAATTCTATGTTTTCTCAAATCAAACAAGCAAACAGAAGTGTTGCCAGTTAATGCATTTTGAGTTTATGCCCTCCTCTAAACAGTGGGTATAAGTGTCTACTGGAGTATTTTCAGAAGCTGGTACGTGTAGGCTTTCACTGGCATTTCAACATAAACAACTGATGTGGAAAGCAGTATAAAACTCTACAGCACGTGTCTGCTTCTGTTGTAAATGCCTTATAGCAGTTTATGATGCTGGTGTTGTATCAGGCACCTAGATTTTGTGAAGCTGTTGGGCTAACGGCACTAGAAGAAAGCATTTCATCTTCCTGGATAGAAGCAAACATCAGAAATGTTATTGGGACAAAGGCTTCACAGCTTTCCAAAAGAATAAACTGCACTGCCTCAGCTTCAGTAACTGTAAAACTGGGATTGCAATTAGTTGAGCCACTGTCTGCTTTCTCAGCATGCACAGCAATGTTTTTGGGAGGGTGGCTATAGGAAGGTGATGTACACAACAACATCATGGCAACAGGGTTACTGTGAAGCATGAATTTAATTAGAGCCCATATGCAAGTGCTATTTGTTTGGATATGGCTAATTTATTTTGAAAAGGGAAAGAAGAAAGACATCAGACACCTCAAAATATTTGAATCTTGGATTGTGTGCCTGTGAGGTATTGTTCAGGCTTTGAAGAAGTCTGGATTCCATGGAAAAAGGACAGTGAACAACACAGTGTTCCAGAGATAAATGAATACCAAAGCGTCTCACTGTGTGTTCTTGATGCAACTCCTTTTTGCACAGTAATCCACGTTGCTTTATTGTTATGAATCACTCATCCTCAGAGACCCTCAGTGACAGTCCCTCCCTTCACTGAGGGTAATGGGAAATTTGCCAGTAACCTCAATAGAGACAGGAATAAGTCATTTATCTTCTGCTGCTGAAACACATGAAAGCTTGACAAGTCTATGAATAGGTAGTTTCATCCTCTTCTTATTTTAGAGTTTATTTTCAAACGTTCAGACTGTATCTTCAATGAGAAAACTTCACTAGCCTCTGCTGCTTAGAGTCTTGGACGCTCTCTCCTGAAGTAAACTATTTCTTCAGACGTCAGTATTCAACAGCAATAGTAGTACAGGGGGATTATTTATATATTTCTGAAAGGACACAGCTTCCCAAGATGGTTCTACTTTTAATGGATATCATGAAGTGAAAACCAGAATAACTTCAATCACATCTCATATTCTTACAATCTGGCTGTAACATTCAACATGCTTGTTTCTTCAAGTCTTTTCTTTTTCTCTGGTTAAACATGAGACTGGCTGTTATTTTACCTTTTGTAATATCCAGGATTGGGTTATACAGGATATAGGACATGGGAGAGAGTGGAACCCAACCATAGAAATACCTTGAGAGAGCTCCTTCAGAGGAATATCTAAGAATATTTGCAGTGCAAGTTTAAATGTATTTTTTCATTGAATAATCCTTGCAGAGTTGAATTTTATGAAAGAGTGAACTTAGTTTGCAACACTCAAAGAAGATTATTAGTTAAACAGCTTTTTTTTCATTATATGATTGCTAATTTAATATTCCCTTACAAGCTTGAAAGTAGACATTTTTCTGTCATTTCCTTTAAAATCATGCTTGTTTGACTTCTCTACCTTAAAAGGTACAAAAATACTTCAAAGAGCAGTTCTCTGTATGCAGAAACATTTTTTATCTGGCAACTATAAAGATTTGTTATATTTGGAATATTTCACATTTATTACGTTTTTGCAGGAGTTTCTTCAAAGTTACCATACCATATTACAGAGTTATCACAAAACAAGGGAGGTTGGGCAGGACCTCATGATGTAATCTAATTTATCTTTCCCTGCTCAAAGCAGGGTCAGTTAGAGTAGGTCAGGACCCATGCCTAGTTAGGGTTTGAATATGGTGAGGCTGGAGACTCCACTAGTTCTCTGGGTAACCTGGGCTGGTATTTGACCATCCTAAAGAGAAAATATTTTATTACATTTAAAATTAACTTTCTGCATTTTAATTTGTGCCTATTACCTCTTGTCCTGTCTCTGAGGAATGCTGAAAAGAGTGAAGCTTCACCTTTTTTTTTAACCTTTCCCCAACAGATTTTTATATCCCCCCAAGCCTTCTCTTTTCCAGGCTGAGCACACCAAGCTCTCTCAACCTGAGCCTCATGTGAGAGATACTTCAGTCCCTTAATCATCTTCGTGGCCCTTTGTTGGATTTTCCTCCAGTATGTCCAATTACTTCTAGTGTCAGGGAGTCCAGCACTAAACCCAGCACTCCAGATGTGTCTTACCAGGGCTGAGTAAAGGGAAGGATTCCCACTTTGACCTGTTAGCAATATTCAGCAGTCCAGGAGGCTGTTGGCCACATTTCTCAGAGGGGTAGGTTGCTGGCTCATGGCCAACTTGTTGTTCAACGGGACCATTTTTTCCCAAGCTTTCTTATTTTCAAGCTTTCCCATGCTTTAGTTATACATAGGTAGAGGAAACATTAGAGGAGATATTGATCAGACCAATTTTTCTTTACAAAAAAGACTTCACTCTAACATTGCTGTGATGGCCGGAAACAAGGCCAAAGAGGAAATTTCAGCATCTGAGTCTAATTAACCTCCTTGAGTCTAATTAATTTCACCAGTTTCAAATGAAGGTGAAATTGTGAGTTGGTGTGTTATTTAAAAGCTGTTTAGGGGAGAGAACTTGGAAAGTGTTGCAGAGTAAAGCAAGGAGCTAATTTAGTAGGAGAGATCAAGTTGCTGCATTAAGAAGAACCAAGGTTTTTGTGGTTTGGAGATTTTGTTTCTTTTTTAAATAAGAGGTAGTTCAAGGACTAACTGTCAACAGTTTCACAGGCTGTGAAATTCAAAGATCTGGTAAGCAAGTTAAAGTACTGTTAATTCATGGATGAGGTCTAAATATGTTAAGTGATAAAAGGACTCCTGAGTAACCTGTCCTCTTCCTTAACCTAAATATGTGTTGTAGATATGTCCCTGAAATTAGGGTGTTTGTTTACGAACATAACCTTGGACTTTTTTGTACTTGAGACAGTTTTCTTCTCAGTATTACACGAGTACATTCCCCCTTCCCCCAGCCAGCTCTGTGGCACTCAGGCACTGTGAAGCCAAGCAGCACTAGTGAAGCCTGCTGTCTGTACAGCTTGTGTATAATTGAGCCATGCAGATGCAGCAGCTGAGTCTTTCTTAGAATTGCTGCCTGTGTGATTGAGCTGGAATACTGGACTTGTGGTGATTATGCAGATGAATTATGCTTGTTGATGCAGGACTCTCCAGTACAAGTGAGGTTGCAAATACCCAAAAATCTCTTTACATCCCTGTTGCAAGAAACATGTCGGCTTTAGACTCCTGCCCAAAGCAGCTGCAGTGATAGTTACATCTTTCTCTCTTGTGATCTTCAGAGTATCTGACTGTATCTTACAGCTGCCTTCAGCCTTTTGAGGATTAAACACCTGGGTAAGATATGGGCATTAGACTACTACTGAGAGCTGTGTAAGGCTAGGTATTTGTGACTTTGGTATTTTAGCAGTGTTTGAATCTGCTTGAAGGTAAAGCTTTTATTGTGTGAGGGGAATACTAGGTTGTTTGCTGTCAATACTAAAACACACAAGCTTCTGTTAGAGCATCTGCTATGTACAGGCTATATTGGGTAAGCTGTCTGCTACTGGTCTTCAAGCAAGCCAAAGTTGCCTATTAAGCCTCAGTGCTTTTGATTTTTCCATAATTGTGTCAGCACTTGATAGTGAAGAAAATGCCCATTTTTACTAATCGTGGAGAAGGTTTGTGTTTTCTCACTTGCTTTACTTTCTTTATCTAAGGATGACTTTTCTGTGTCACTCTGAATAATTTTGTGGTTAACAGTTACTTCTGGATTTAGATCTTAATTATTAGGGGAAAAGTCAGTATATCAGAGAGCCTTGAACAACACAAAGGAAATGCACAGACCTCTCTGTTGGCTTCCTTATGTAAATGCCTGTATTTAAGGAAAGGCATTACCTGGCTTAATCAGCAAAACTCACAGAGAGGTGAGTAACTTCTCTAACTTGAAGTTATTGTCTGCTGGAATGATTTCTTTGACTTCCAGGTGGTCTAAAGAGGCTGCTTAATGCTATTGATGGAGGTGGTTGTTTTGTGTTGTAAGATTATTCAGGTAGCTGTCATACACAAGGCTCTTGTTTTTGTTTTGCCTCCTTTCTGTGACCTTATGGTGTACTAGGAAGTTGGAGGGGAAAAAAAATTTATTAACCTGATAAACTGCTTTTTCTTTAAGCTTAGGTGCTGACAAAACCGTATCAGTTTCTTTGATGTGTCTTACTTCTGCTTTTATTCAGTGTCTTTAGGAAAAAAAAAAAGAGCAGTAGCTAGATAAGGTTATATAGGAATTGCAGCAGTCAGTGGAATCTAAACTCTACCTATTTGGGTGGATTTTCTTCCTGTTGTTTTTGGTAAGGAGTGTGTGTGAGAGGTGTTTTGCTTTTTTTTTTTTTTTTTTTTTTTTTTTTAAGATTTTACTTCAGTAGCTTTAGATGCAAGCAGTCATTCAGGAGAAGTCTTTTATCTTCAGGGTGTTTTAGCAGTTCTGTGAAAAGCAGACATAACTGTCAAATCAGATTTTATTTTTATTGCACTACTTTAGAGTAAATGTCTTCACTCATGAACATCCCCTCCAATTCACTGTGACCACGGGTGTTTTTCACCCTTATCTTGATTTGGTCTGTCTGCACTCTTGTGTGGCACTTATTACAGCAGTTTCTGAGAAGCTGATGTTTATTTTTAAGTGTTGGATCAGAGAGCGTCAGCATATTTAAAGGAAGGAACCACTTTACTCTCACTTTCTTTGCCCCCAGGACTGCCATGGCTCTGTCAGACTGGGCACTCCTGGAGGAGTAACAGCAGGAGGGGAGAGGAGTGAGGAGCAGGTATGTAAGAAAAAGGAGCTGGAGAAAAGCCCAAATGACCACTTAGGGGTCAAAAAGTACTGTGGACACTTTCCATTCATTCAGCAATGTGTGACAGAAAAAAGTGGATTCTTATTAGATGTTCATGGAAGCCTGTACCCTTTACAGGGAGTTTAATAAATTGTAGCTAAATGTGTGATCTTGAAAGAAAAAACACAGGATTTTTGTGTGAAATAGTAACAAGTGCTATTAAAAGAAAAAAAAAGGAAGTGGTATTTGGCAAACTTTCTTCCCTAGAATAGTAATTTCCCGCATAAAGGGCTAGTGACATGACAGGAGGCACTAAATGAATTCTAAGTGCTATATTTAGAGACTGTTTTCTGGATCTAGCTAGCAGCAGTACTTGACTTATGACCTCCTGACTTTATGCTTTTTAGACACCCTTATCTGAAGTATTAATAGTTAGACATTGGAAACTCAGTTTCAAATACTAATTCAAACAGTGTCTTTTTTAAGGAAGGTTCTTTGTCATACTTAGTGTAAGATTGCAACTTTCTGAACTGTGGGGTACTTGTTTTTTAAAATAGTTAACTGCTTATTGCCAAATGGTAGGGATAAGGAAGTCATCAAGAAATGCATTAGAATGAGGATGGTTAGGATGATATTTCAGTTAAACTTTGTAATGTTCTGATATAACCATTATGAGCTGTGTTTCAACCATCTAAGAGGAAAAAAATGTTTTGACTAGTCACTTTTTAAAGAGCTATTCATGAGCTGTTATATTTTAAAAAGATCTGTGTAACTTATAAGAATGAGATTTCACAATATGCTGGTAATAGTAATACGGATTACTAGAGCTATTTAACTGTTCTTTTCACAATAAAAGCTTGATTGAAATCTGCGGTTTCATTGATAAACCCAGAATCAAATAAAGGTGACAAAATCTAGGGCACTAGGGCAAACCTACCTGTAATGGCAAGGTAACAAAGGAGTCTTAAGGAACAGCTTTACTTGATACTTGCCTGGTATATTTCTCCCTGTTGGGCACAGGAAAAAATTTTCTGGCAAGCATTTGAGTCGTAAAAATAGCTACTTGTTTAATTTGTCACAGTGATGATATTAGACCTTCATATAAGGGCAAACGGATTAGCTGCTCTTTACTGAAATCTGAAAAAAACCAAATGTTTGCAAAAAGGATGAACTTGGGGAAATCCTCTGTGCCACAGGACACTGGGATAGCAGCAGCTGTTGATGGTCTGTGCAGCAGGCCATGCTGGTGCCCAGGCTCATCAGCTTCTTGAAAGAAAATAAAAAAGACACCTGATACCATATTTGAATAGTAACAAACTATAATGACAGTGCTTTATGCCAAACACGATGACAAGTTGGAGCACTCCACCAAGTTTTGTATGATCAGTGTGCTGCAACGTGACAATTAAAGATCATTTGGATCAAGTGGTAACTGTCATATCCAGCCAGTAGGGAGTGTTTGACTACCAGTTTGGCATATGAGCACATGGCTGGAGTCCATAATGGCTGATGCAGTGGTAGATCCCTCTGAATTTGCAGCTGTACCTCATCTGATGATAAAGCAATTTGAGAACCATGAGCTAAAAATGTCAAAACATTTCAGGTTGCCACAACAAACTGTTTAAGTATGCAAAAGTGCTGTATTTCTTTCAATTTATATTGACAATCCATTCAGCAAAATTAGATAGACTGCTTTTTATTTCTGTAGGATCTGTACTCCTCTAAAATTAATTCTAGACCATTTGAAGGCTCCTTTTTGATTATCTAAAAGAAATTATTTCTACACATTCATTACACTTATTGGCAGTGGTATCAATATATCTATATAGGCACTTATTCGGTAATTTGCATAATCAGTTCTGGATTTTTTTTTTTTTAGTAAAACTGCAGATACGCTTCTTTTATTGTAGGAATGGTGTCTTGAAGAAAGAGGAATAATATAACATAAAGGCTGCTCTGCACAAATATTCCAAACAATTTAATTTGAAAACTACATCCTAGAATAAAATGTTGTTGATGGAGAGTCCAGAGAAGAAACTGTGTGTCCAAACTTGGTAAAATTGTTTGAGGCATAAAGAGAATTTTTTCCAGGAAAGCAAGACAATACTGATCCAGAATTTAGAGGCTGACTAAATCACACAAGTTGTACTACTTTAACTTACACTCTGTTTCCAGAGTAGGAGGGAAGGGACAGGTGAATGTTTTAGTCTGCATGTAAAATGTCTATAAAAATATGTTTACCAAAATGTGCAAATGGTACCTTTACAAAGAAAAAAGAAACAGTGAGATACTTTCACTGAAGTAATGTCTTCTGTGCTCAGTTAAATCAACAATTACAACAAATGCTAAATACAGTTGAGTGAAGGTAACATGTGCAGCTCATTCTCCTGAGAATTTTACTTAAAGACCTACTATCTGATGTACTTAATTAACTCTTGCAATTTGAGACAATGGACATGATTCTAAATGTTCTTGAGTTTTCCCTTCTTAAGAAAGACTTCATAAGAAGGAACCTTGTTTTATTTGATAAATAATATGCTGTTCTTTTAAAAAAAGTTTAGTCCCCTTCTGAATTTCAGACGATGCCACTTTGCTGAATTGTCTGCATTAGTTTGACATCACCTTGTGTCTTTTGGATCTAAGCTATCAAGGGCCTTTTTGGTTTAACTGGTATTTGGGCTTATGTGTTACCACTAATTCTCTTTCATTAAGTTTTGCCACCCCTTTTAAGAATTCAGGTATCTCCATTTCAGTTCTGACAGGTTTGCTTACAGCCTGTTCACAAGCCAAAGGTTTGTTTAATGAAACATATGGCAGCAACTAATACTATGATTATCCAAATAATTTCACTACATATTGCCAGCATCTATGATCAGATGGCCAGTGTGTGCTTGGATAATCAAGACTCCCTTCTCACAGGCTGTAGTTAATTTTGTCTTCCTTGGAGGCCAGTGGGTGGTTTCTGTAGTTGAATTGTAGCTATTCAGTTGTTGTTCTGTTAATACTATTGTAAAATTTATTCTTAATCTTACAGTCTTATTTAAAACTCAGCTATTTCATTGCAAACCTCAGGAGTATTTACTGGGCAGTGTTAGTTTACATTTTAATGGAAAAAGATACACCTACTCTATTTCCTTATTTTATGGATGAAGGCATCTTACAGCAGTACTTTTCCCCCCACCCCCAATCGTTAAAGCAGGATCTTTTTGCTAATGGGACTAAAGTCCTTTATCCTACAGCTACGAATTTCATTGCCCAGTTGAGAAATAAACCATTCGCTTCAGGGAAGAAATTTATCAGCAGAATTTTAAGAAGGTACTTGAAAAATACTACCAAACCTCTGTTTTTTAGAATCATTGACAAATCAACATTTTGAACAAAAGATGCAGATTATCTAATCATGAAATACCTTTATATCAGCATCATCAAAGAAAGAGTGAGCACAAAATTCTCATAAATATTTTGTTTCAAAGTATAAGCTTCAATGTGCTTTTATATATGTGCATACTACACAACCTGTAAGCTCTGCATACCAAGTATTTTAAATGAATGTGACTGTCTTAGACTCTGGTTATCCACAGTGAGGGAAATCTTAGTTTTCGCTGTCAGTATAACCTTAAATCTGCCTCCAATTGTGGATAGCACTACACATTGTATGTAGAAGGGAATACTGCTGTTACAGTGATGTCTGCTCCAGATCTGATTTGTATAATGATATATACATGAAGGTTGTGATGGAGCCAGCTCTTTTGTTCTAGTTGGTTTGTTTACTGAGGTATATTCTAGGCTATAAACCACTATGATACAGTTTGGCCAGTGGTTTAGCTGTATTTCCTCTCAGATAAAACACCTGATGCCACTAGTGAAATGTGACATAGTATGTGGAATTCAGCTGGTATTGAGCCAATTGAGTTCTTGCCTGTGCAATGAACCAACAATGATTGTGCGTGTGAAGCATAAAATGCCTGGTGCAGGATAATTTTGTTTTAACTGAATGTAAGGCCTCCAGGTGTGGCAGTGCATATAGGTCAAAACATCCACCTGGCACCCAGCACTAGATCTGTAATGCAAACTGCTCTTGGAACCAGGAAGGAAGAATTTCATCCCAGTAACCACCTCGATTTGTTTTTACTTATACCTGTTACATGTGATAATTCTATAGTAATATTAGTAACTTCCCAGATTTCATAAAGATTGCTTTGATGGCCTTGGACCTTGGTCAGAAAGAGTCCTATAATTGCATGTGGTAGAGTATTGTGGGGTGTCATTAAAATGGATGGTTTATTGTCTCAGGCTCCTGAGACTTGAGCTAGCAAAACAGCCTATGCAACTGAAAGGCAACATTTCTCATTTGGAAATACCTTATTTGGAGATACAACCATGTACAAAAACTGTGGACTGATGTTTCATAAAGCACTTGAGAGTGTTACCAAGAAGAAAGCCGTATGAGTAGCCTCTGAAAAGTATTTAGAAAGGCTTTTAAAACTGCAATTTTGTTACAAATCATGTGATAATGGATCTATTAATATGATATTGGAAGCATTTCTAAATTTTTCTTCTAGGAACAGATGGAGAAATAGAGAACTCATATGCACTTTGGCTTAGAATGGGTTCTTTATCGATCACCTAATTCTCACTTGAAAAAAAAAAACAAAAAACCATTGAATGAAACAAAGCCAGCATTTTCTAGAGGAGCTCTCATTATGGAAAAAAAAACCCAGCAAAACCAAACAACCCTCCCCTTCCCCCCACCCAAAAAAAAAAAAATACAAAAAAAGAAACAAAAAACCCCCCAAAACTTAGCCAAGCAAAACACAAACCAAAATGTGTTGAGAGTTTCATTACGTCTGCCAAACAAAATTTGCCCAATTTCATTGTCTGTTGTGGAGATAAGGAGCCAGCTAACTGGACCATGCTAGTGAGCTTGAATTGACTCTGAGTGAGTGCACAAAACATTCTTGTTATTCAATCCTAATATGGGCCATTCTTGAATGTCACCATGCAAATATTGCAATATAACTAAAACTCCTAAGTTAGAGAATGCAAAAAATTTATAACTCTCTACAAATGAAAGGACGAGTTCTCTTTGCTCAGTGAAAATAAATATGTATATACATAGATATTTATGTATTTATGTCTCTACATATGTGCATCTGGAATGGATGTATGGAAATATACCATTAGTGATTAAAAGAGAAGGGGGATTTTTATGGTGAAGGTCTAACCTGTTGTTTTATCCTGAGGATGTAATTTACAGTGGGTTAATGGAACAGATGCTAGTTTCTGTCAGATTGGATGCTACAGTGTCTTCACAATCAAGTGTATCCTCATGTTAATTGCCATAATTAACTTATGTCATAATTGAGTTCTAAGACTTCTGCTTTTTTTTAGGTGTAAAAAGAGGCGTAAAGTAGACTCTCATAAAGCTGACACACAGCTATGATAGGTGGGGCTGATAGCACTGTGATTCTTTCAGATGGGTGATTTATAGATTTTTAACAATGCTTTGACATTAAACATTCAGGTTCAGAAAACACAAAGTGTTGCCCATGAACAAAGAAATACTGAAAATCCATATATTGTATCTAGTACTGATGCTCAATCCACGTTCATTATTGATCTTCTCCAATAAGCTGCATGTTTTCAAGTGCATAATGGGAAATGCAGTTAATTTTTGGGCTGGTTGTCTGCTCATCTCTCCATACGCTCTTTCTACTATTTCCATCATTCAGAAAGAAAATTTACACTGAATTTTGAAGGGTATATCTTATAATTTCATTCAAAGCAATTTAATTTTCATTCATTCAAACTTGGTTTTTATTTTAACTTAAAACTTTATTTTTCTTTACTCTTTATTTCTTTGTTCATATTTTAATTTCTTTTCCTTATAATATTTTCTGTCATTATGCAGTTGTCTTATAAGGGAGATGAGGAAAAATATTTCTCTGAGTGTGGTACACAATAATATCTTCCCTTTAATTACTAAAAAATTAGCTGTGGTTTGATACTGAACAATAATTGGATTCACATCAAACTGAAGCTCCAGGGTCATTTCCAAGAAAATATTCTCTCCCCCCATCATTTTCCTCCCACCCCCTGTGATCTCCCACGTGTCCCAAGAGATTAGTCAGAAGCTTTGAATCCTTTCAGAAACTGAGGAAGAATAAATGTTTGCCGTAACAATCACACTCATTGGATAGTTCACGATTTAAAAAAGTGATTAAACTGAAGACTTATTCAACATGATTTGAAGAAAATGCTTTCAAACTTGTTTCCTCTGGTTTTTTCTTTCCTCACTAAGGGAAACTTTAGCTTTGTGCAACTAGGTCAAAGAATAGGGAAAGGTGTCCTTTTAGATAAGGTATCTTTTCCAAAAGGTGTTCATTGAAAGCAAATGCAAACACTTCTTTGAATTTGAAGTACTATTGCAATAGCTGTTCGGGCTGCTTCTTTGGTTTTTCTTTTTCCCTTACTTACCAAGTACTTTCTATGCTGCACCATCTAGGTACAGGACCACGTGCATTCAGATGTCATGCATATCATTAAATGTTCCTTTGCCACTGACTTTGTTCTGACTGATACTGTTTGTGGCATCACAGAATAATTAGCAAGGGAAATAAGGAAGTGTTTTTTCATTCCCAAACTGTAAAACAAAAATGAAAGCTTGTAACTCTTAAAAAGCAAGCAGTAAGGAAGTGTAAAGAAGAGTGCTTTAAAAGTGCTTGTTTAAGTCCTTATAATACAAATAGTGTTTTCTGAACATCTGGCTCATGAATTCTGTTTTTCAGGGATGTAACTCTTCAAAAACCTCTGTCATGCACTTTAGATGCTATTCCATCTCTAACCAGTAATTGGCTGGTCAACTCATCTATCAGAAGTTCATCTATCTAGAATTAATAAAATAACCTTCTCTTTTCTAAGTACAATCAAACTTTCGATAAAGAACAAGTAATTTTTCTTTTAGTCTTATTTCTTTATGGAGTAGCTTTTGCATGTTCAAGTGATGTGGAGGTGAAAGAGGATGAGAATCCCCTTGTCTTAACATCTGCACTTTTAACTACGTAATGCCATTTGGGTGAATCCATCTGGCTGGGAAGCCTTTCTGCAGCAGTGATTGAATGACAGGGCCTGCTAAGATACACATTTATTTCAATTTTTTTTTTTTATGTCAGTAGCTTTGGATGAAACCTGTGGGTACCAAATAATGGCATATTGTTTTATGAAAAAAATTTTACTTGACAGTCTTACCCTCCTCTAAGCATCTGGAGGGCGTTACTGTTGTGTGTACTGTTTCAGGATACCAGCCTCACTGCCACTCGTACTGAAAATCTACTGCCTGTACTG
Source organism: Lanius collurio (assembly GCA_020086605.1). NCBI lineage: Eukaryota > Metazoa > Chordata > Aves > Passeriformes > Laniidae > Lanius > Lanius collurio. The sequence continues at coordinate 19,016,117 of JACBWW010000020.1, read as the reverse complement.
TCCAGAGCAAGGTTGCTGTGACTGTAACTCCATGTGAATGCCAAAACCAGCTTAAAAGCCTTCTAATGAAACACAAATGATTTGAATGTCTCAGCATGGGCAATGGGGTGGGAGCCTCAGTGGATGCCTCTACCAAATTGCATTTACTTAATAGCTGTGTTTTATACCACAGAGAAGTGTGCAGCAGCTCTTCATCTATAAAGAGGGGTGTTTTCTACTGAACACTGAACTGAGACTCTGGTTTTGGGAGGCTTTTCATTTCCTTACAGTTATGAGTTTCATACCTTGCAGTTTTCCTCTATTTCAACCTATTTCTCAGTGGCAGGAACATGGCTCAACTGTTTTGTATCAATAACACTTACTATGACAACCCAGCTGAAGTGTTTTCCTGCCCCCACAGATGGGTGCTGTTCTGGGGGTTCCAATGTGCTGTTTGAGGAGGCTTATGCACTTTCTTAAACTCTTCACAGTCTTATGGGTAGTAGCTTGTAGAGTATATCAAATTCAGTAATCAAGTACCTCTGCCCCTTTGAGTATGTCCCTTTTCTACTATGGTTCTGCTGCTGAATAATTTCCTGCAAGCTATAAATATCTGTTCTATATCAGGCTGTTTAATCCTTTTAGCACTGCTCTGGATCTGTGTCATACCCTGGGAAGTCTGGCAACTAAAAAACATCTATGGTCTGGCCCAGGATCTAAAGGTATTGATGTACTTCAGCAAAAAGGTCACTTTAGTTCTCAGTGTAGGCTTTGACTTGGGTAATAAAATATATCCAAGTTTTAATATAGCATCAGGACAAAGGCAAAGCAAATTTAAACTAATCTGCTGTTATCACTAATACCTGATATTATACTTTAGTCATAAAGTATTAGCCAGAAAAACAAAAGCTGAAAATAATAAAGGAAATTAGACTAAGTAATTGAGACTTCCCTGGGCCTTTCTTTTACTAAACACATGTCCACTCTACACTTTTCTTTTTGTTTTCCCCAAGCAGCAGTAGACATTAAAGTACAATTTCTTTAAAATTTGCTGTGGAAAGTGAATGCTATCTAGTTGCTGGGAGATAGATGTTTGTCTCTCTAACGAAAGACCACTTTGGCTGCTCCATGTAAAAGGCCTCAGTTCTGGATGTCTGCTGTCACATTTTTACCTGCAGATGATAGGCTAGAAAAAGCTTTTATACAGCAGTACATATTAGTAGACTTAAACTAAAAACTATTCTACCAAAACAAAAACTCTGAATAATGTTGTCATTCAGACTTATGCATTGTTTTAGGAAAACAATTACGTGGGAATGTTAAAAGAAACAAAGGAGGAAGAAGGCTTCCAGTTAGAGATTTCTGTAGGAACAGACACATGTATCTGAAATTTGTGTGTGTTATATGCTATGGTGCAATTAGTCAAAAAGCAGTAGAATGTATGTGACAGGTTCAGGAATGGGGGAAAAAACACAGCTGAAATAATATCTTGCTGCATTTGTTCAAATTATTTTCTCTGCTGCTCATATCTGAGGACTGCTGTGAAATTTAATTTTTGTTAGAAGAAAGTGCCTTTTTGTAACAGGCTTTAGTTTTTATTAGAAGGATGACGGTAACAAAAAAAAAAAGCCTCATCTATGGAAGACAGGATACTGACTCCCACATCCATTATTTCGCTCAGGAGCTAGAAAGCTTTTCAAGAAGCATAAATGAGTTGTATTCCACCATAATGTGTATGTTTTATGTTCTCCTGATGCTATGAGTTTTACAACTGCAGTAGTTCAACAGTTTGGCAGTGGTCTCTATCCTGAAACTACAGTTTTAAGTTGATCTAGCAAAAAAAAAATATACAAAAGTAAATTTAAAAAAAGCATTTGAAATATATTAGTGTGTGACCGTTTTTGTGCTAAGTATCTCAGTAGCTGAGAAAATAATACCGACCTGATTTTGTTGACTAGAAGTTCTCTATTAATGACACAAGTAATTTTAACTGGAAACCTTTAAATTGGCTTCTGTAATCTTTGTATAAATGTCTGCATTGTAAAACTCCTCTAGCATCTTAATGTGCCCTTTACTTTGTCAGCAGTAGCACATTGGAGGAGATGCATGCTCTCTTTCTGTAATATTCTGATAATGCAAGCAGTGTTAACAGATGTTTTGACAATAAAATAACTAGAGGTCAGGTCTGTAATATTTTGAGGCTAAAGGTTCATGTAGACCAGTGCAATGTTCAAAATATCTGCAGTAGAATGGGCTTGATTCTTTTTTTATCTGACATTGAATCTAAATTTTCTGAAACCAAGACTGAAAAATTTAGTACTCTGTATAGCTTTGTTACATAGCACCCTCAGCTAAATGACCCATCACATTCTGTCTCTTATTTAGCAGTCTCTTGTTGTGAAACACTAATTTTAGCAGAACAACCAGCTGTTTAGGAGTTATGCTGCAGATTTAGGAAACAGTATTAATTGTGTATGATTTCTGTTTCCCACTCCTTGGCACATAACAAACAGTCTTGTTTTTTTGATATTTTTGTAATTTTTGTAGTGTGTTGTGAAGATGTTTCTGCCAGATAATGTGTCTTATGAAATAACTGGGACACTACAACTGAATGTGCTCGCTGAGTGCTTGTGAGCTGTAGTTGTAATAGAAATTGCTACAGATAGAACTGCTAGCACAGTGTATAGTGAGCCAATCTGTCAAATTCCACCCTGAAACTTCTTGGTATGTTAAAAATAGTGAGTTTGGAATTGGATCTCAATTGTCTTGATGGAGTTAATTCCATTTTTTAATCATTTTTTATAATTTCAATTTGGATTTTTTTCTCAATCTTTTAGGGGTTAAATAGAAAACCTTATGTTGGCAAGAATAGAACGGTGCTGTTGATGGAGTACTTTAGAACGCTTTTTTCATTCTTATGATTTTTAATTTTTTTTTTCCTAACATTTTAAAGGTGGTCAAATCAATCATTGCAACATAGTACCATTTTACTATAAAACATGGCATTTGAGTCCTTATAGGGAGCATTTTAAAGATGAAGAAAAGTACAGAATACATTATGAAAATTTCAAAAAGTAAGGATTAGATAGAAAGGGTTTGTGGTGGGGGGGAAGGTCACCCTACAGAGATTTTTCTGAGGAAAAAAATGACAGGAAAAAATATACAATCTATCTCAGACTCTAAACTAATAAAACTATAACCTTTTATCTGTGTGGCAGATGAAAAAGTCGTCATTTTACCCTACCTGCCACAATATGTAGTTCAGGATTCAGTTGCTACTCAGGCAGCCATTGCTACTCTTGTGTAGAGTAACTACTCAAATACAGTTTCAGGCATTTTTTGCTTTGATATTTAACAGATTTGTCTGAGGATTAGGTGGGTACTAGGACTACTGTGTTCTTAATATACATCAGAATTAGTTTTGCTGTTTAGAGCTATACCGAGGAATCACCACTCCTGGAGCAGAGGGAACCCTAAATTTGTTGTCTTAACTGGTACCAAGTTCACTTCCAATAGACTGCTTGATGAATGTAGTGCTTTCCAGGCTCATCTAGAAGTCCTGTCTCTAGTACTGGAAGTTTGTGGAAGTCCAAGTGCCATAAACATGGAACTGTTGGTTTGTACAGGCAGTGCACAGAATATGCAAGAGAGTGGCAGGAGCGCAGCAATGACCTACACTTGCAGGCAAGACATGGTTGGTTGGTAGATGAAGCCCTAGTGGGGTACCACAGGTCTCCATCTTAGAAGCTGTGCTCTTCAACATCTCCATTAATGATTTGGACACAGGACTGAAATGCATCCAGGGTAAGTTTGCAGATGATATGAAGCTGGGAGGAGCTGTTGATTCCTTTGAAGGCAGAGAGACCGAGCCGAATTAGACATACAGGCAATCACCACCCATATGAAGTTGCTGAACAAGGGAAAGGGCTGGATTCTGCACCTGGGATGGGGCAGTCCTGGATGTGTGGACAAACTGGGGAAGGAGATGCTGGAAAGTGGAGCTGCAGAAAGGGTCCTGGGGGTCCTGCTCAATGGCAAATTGAACATGAGGCAGCAGTGCCCTGGCAGTTGAGAGGGCCACCTGTGTCCTGGGGTGCATCAGGCACAGCATCACCAGCCCAGCAAGGGAGGGGATTGTCCCGCTCTGCTCTGCACTGGGGCAGCCTCACCTCAAGTTCTAGGGGCAGTATTGGGTGCCATAATATAAAAATGACATTAAGCTATTGGAGAGTGTCTGAAGGAGGGCCACCAGGATGGTGAAGGGCCTTGAGGGGAAGCTGTATGAGGAGTGTCTGAGGTGACTTGGTCTGTTCAACCTGGTGGAGACAGAGGGCTGACCTCACTGCATCCTCACAAGAAGTGAGAGGGGCAGGTGCCGATCTCTTCACCATGACCAGTGACAGGACCCATGGAAATGCCATGAAGCTGAGTCAGGGGAGGTTTAGGGTAGATAGCTGGAAAAGGTTTCCACCTAGTGGGTGCCTGAGCCCTGGAACAGGCTCCCCAGAGAAGTGGTCACAGCACAAAGCTTGAGTTCAAGGAGCCTTTGGACAATGGTCTCAGGCACATGGTGTGATTCTTTGGGTGCCCTGTGCAGTTGGGACTTGGCCTCAATGATCCATATGGGTCCCTTTCTTAGCATATTCTATGGAATTAATTTTTGCAAACCCATATCAAGGCATTTACATTCCTGAAATTCTTAACTAATGTATGATAACTATGTAATGATAATGGATATAACTGTAGTAGTTTTTCAATTGCGCTGTCTTTATCGACTGTAAAATGTCCTTGAGATGAAGCTGATTTCTAACAAGGCTCTTATAAAGACAAACAAGTACTGTAGCACTATTCAAATTTTATCAGTGTTAATTCACACTCTATATTTAATTTATTTTACCTGATAACTCAATACTTCAATAGTACATTTAATTTAATTAAATTGAGATTCTGTGCAAGTAAGGTAATTCGAATTCTCAATACAAAAATTTAATTAGAATCAAAATTAATATTTACTTTCATAATTATTTATGAACATGGGCTATTTGACAAAATAATCCATGAGTATTCTGTGTTCATTGATATCTTAATTCATTGCAACACCTTCCCTTCATTATGTTTCGTTTGGAAATTTCAATGGACAAGCATAAGAAGCTGAGGCACCGGGAGATACATTTAGGTAAGCTCAAAAAGAGCACAGTGATAAGATTCATCTTTGAGCAGCCATTGGAACTATAAATATTTTATAAGCAGTTAGAATGACCTGCCTGCAGCTGTGTAACCACTAGTGGGTAACACCATGAATTTTGTGGGTGACTGAGCAGAGGAAAACTCTCAAGATCAGAGTAAAGATACAAACTATGAAACAATGTAGGGGGTTATGTACACCTGCACACTCCTTTTTTACTATTTCTGTGTTAGATGTCTCTCCTGGTATTGGGTGGGATAGAGTTAACTCTCTTCCAAAGAGGCAGTATAGTGCCATGTTTTAGATTTAGGGTAAGAATGATGTTGACAACATGGTGATGTTTTAGAATCATAAAATCATTAAGGTTGGGAAAGACCTCCAAGGTCATTGAGTCCAACCTTTGACCTTTTGGCTGTTGCTCAGCTGTGCTTACACAAACTCATGGACTTTGTTGGTGCTCACCCCACCTGTGAGGAGGCTGGGTGTGCACAAGGATTTGGGAGGGGACACAGCCAGGACCCCAGCTGGCCCAAGGGATATTCCACACCATGTGGAAATAGATGCTCAGGGTATAGGAGGAAAACTAACTGGGGGCCACTGCTCAGGAACTGAATGGGCATGCACTGGGGGTAGTGAGCGATTGCATTGTGCATCACTGTTTTTTTTATATTCTAATTATTTTATCTTTATTGTTATTTTCTCTTCAGTTTCTGTCTTACTAAACTCTCTTTATCTCAACCCATATATTTCAATTCATTTTTTTCAAATTCCCTTCCCCATCCCCGATGATGGCAGAGTAAGCAAGTGCCTGTTTGGTTTTTATCTACCTATTAGGTTGAACCGTGACAATTTCACAGGCATATTAATTACTCTGAGAGTAGCTAGATAAGCCTTTTTTTTTAATGGTTTCTGTGTACCCCATAGAACATTAGCATATAGTAATTTGACATCTTTAGATAAAGAAAAATATTAAAGAGATAGTATTGTTCAATAATATATTTGATATAAATTTCTATTAACTATTTTTAAAGCTTGAAGAATGACCCTAAGGATTTAAAATATATGATACTTTCAAGATTTTTCAAATAGTGTTTCTGCTTTTGCATTATTTTGTACTGATCACTGCAGCAAATATTTAGGAAGTCTTTTCTGGACTTGTTGGCAGACTTCAGATTAAATGATCAGTTTAGGTTAATGAAACTGCTGATTTTGTCAGTAAAGTGGTTTCTTAACTGGTATATTTTTATGAAGACATGGCTGAGTTTGATTTACTAAACAAACTAAGAGGATTCATTATGCTTTTCTCCCCATATAATGAGTTTCTGTAAAATAGATTATTTATGCTGATTGGGACTCTTGCTGAAAAATTTGTTTCCTGTGGCTTTGCATAAAAGTGCGACAAAGGGGAACTCAAGTTCTGCTAATGCTCTAAAATGTAATAAAAGTCATGCTCTAGTCATCCTAAACTGAAGGAAAGAAAAAGAATCGCTAATTCTCAGTCATTATAAGCACCAATAATATCAAGAACTTTTGTTTTATGCATAAACTGGTGTTATGTTATTAATAGCAGTATTCTTACTATATATTTATTTGACTTTTTTCCTAATTTATTTCTCCAAATTGTCTTACAGTAATCTCAAAACCATTTTGAAGTCTTGAAAAACAGCAAACTAACTGAAATACTTAATAGCAAATTATGAAAGGACTGATCATTTTCATTAGTAGCTGTCACAATACTTCATCTGTGATTGTTTTAGACTGTGATTTGTACACATCAAGTAGAGTGCTCTAATTTAATCAATGGGCACATTGAACTCTGTCTCAATGCTCATAAGTATGCTCATAAGTCTTGTGCAAATTGAAGAGTAAAAATGTTTTCGGTCCTTATAATTGAAAGAGAACTAATGTACACAAAGGAGAGATAGCAGGTGCCACTTTTTAAAATGGAAGTGCTAGAGAATCAATTTACTGCAGCCATTTGCACATACAGTCTGAACTTGTTGCTTTAATTTCATAAATATGATAAATAACAAATGTGGTTTCTACATCTCCCAGTGGAATGTAAATAGCAACTGTTGTTTACATGCTTACTGCCTGGAGACTCAACATGGAGCTACAGAAAGAAAAACCACTACTGAGTAATATCCATCCTATGGTGAGAGTTCTCCTTTCTAATGTAAGCTTTATGCACAGACTATTTATGTCTCCTAGGTTCAGAATGAATGAAAAAATCTTATTATTACAGAAAGGTTGAACCACTTGCTTTCTGGAATAAGCATTCAGCAAAACAAATCTGGAAGTGTAGATCTGCTTATCAATGGAAATGGCAACATATTTGCTCGCTTTTGAACTGCATGGATGTTTGAATCCTGTTGCACAAAACTAAATGACTGATTTCCACCATCGCCTACACACACAGACACTCTCACTCATTCACTCTCTCCCCCCTCTCTGATTTTATTTGGTGCTGTACTACGAATACTGTGTGTGCAAACAGAGTTTACTTTGATTTATTTAAAAAACCTACTACCCATGAGAGTTCTATATTATTTGTGTTGTCCAAGTTTGCATAACTATGTCGGCTTGGTAGATGTCTGTAGATGAAGAGACTGGAGGTGGAGGATCTGGGGAATTCATGCCCTAAATATTGCTGTTCTATTTGAGTAAATAATAAGGAGAAGTTGGAGTTCTATTCCAGGACAAACTTTGAGTACAACCCTCCTGTTTATTATGAAAAAGGCTTTAAAATTTGGTTTTAACTGAAGGAATTACATCTATGATAAAAAGTCCTGACCCTCCAAAATTGTAAGAAAAAACCTCACATGAAAACCAGCCAAACAAAAACCCCAAGCTTTTAAAATAAATGAACAAAAACCTTTTAGTCTATTCATGAGGTTAAGTATTTTATGTACTCACTGTTCTAAGCTTGAAATATATTGTGTATTAAGTCTTAGTGTAAGACTTTTCTCTTGAGTTGACACATTTGTGGTTGTTAAAAAATAAAAAACCAAAATGTAACAATCCCCAAGTCATGTTTCCAATTAATTTTCAAGGATTGTTTGTAAATATCAACAAGATGGATTTATGTGAATGAACTCATGAATATTCCAAGTATGAAGCATTCTATCCTCTACAGCATTTGAAATTGTTTGACTTGTGGATATCAATGTAGTCTATTGGGAAGCCACTCTTCTGTGGCATGTTTTCATAACTAGCTTTCACTGGAGGTGCTTCTCATACTTTTTCTTTTCTGGCTATTTAAATATAGTTACACAGAGACAGCCAATAAAGCTTTAAAACAAAAATACATAAATCTTTGTTCGCATTCATTAACATTTTAGAGAATGCAAAATACTTAAATGAAGTCATCTTCATCTAAATACTCCTTGCAATCAGTAGTAAAGACCCCACAGCATTTCCAGTAGACCTATTAATCTTGGGTAGATGGACTTCTTCAATGTTTGGTCTCCTTTAGCACAGCATGAGTTTTCTTTAGGCTTTCAGTTCTAAACAGGCGTCTCTGTGCATACTTCTGTGGTGCTCCAAAAGCATCTTCTCAATAAACACCCTTACCCTAAAAATTGTATCTCCTAAGGAATCTATTTCCTGCTTGTAACTAAAAAGGAACGTCTCAGTTCTGGGTGTGACTGGTATAATTGAAACAGACTTTCCCTTTCTATGCTCTTAACTAAGTAGTGGAAAAAATAACTCTTGGTAGATATGCTTAGTACACTTGCCATATGCAAGTAAACTTCTTCTTTAAGAATGGATGCTTTAAGATTGGTTGGAAACTGACCATCCTCATCCATAAGCATCTCCTGTTGTGAGGAGATTAGTAGAAAAGAAATCAACAGTAGTGGGAAAGCCAGCCAAGCCTTAGTATAAAGAAACTGTGAAGGTGAAGGAGTTGCACTCTGCAACATTGTCTGAATGAGAGGCACGTATTGAAAACTAATGACAAGCAGAGCATAGCATTTAAACAAGGTTTAGGAAAAACTTAGAATATGAAGATCAATAATATTTATTTAAGATGTGGTCTTTAGGAGCTGGTGGGCAGAAGGAACAACTGTTACTTGAAAGCTATTGATAAACAGATTAATGTATAAAATAAGTATTTCTTTCATGTTGTCATCTAGTGGTTATTGGAATGGGAAAAGACAAATGCTGTGATCAAGCAATTGAAATAGTAGAGATTTTTCATGTAAGTTTGATTTTGACTCCTGCTAGGATTGAACTGACTGTTTTCTATTGCAATACTAGACTGCATAGTTCCTGTTGTATTAAAGTGAAAAATAATGCTGGGAGAGGATTGGAAGAAAAGGAAAAAATGGTGAATTTCTGTATTATCATTTGTGTGTTACTCATAATTATTTAAAATAAACAAATAACAAAGCAAATCAGTAGGAAGACTGAAGAGTAGGGGAAACGTAAATATAAAACAAAGTAGTCACAGCTATCTATACAATTATATTTTAGATGTCAGTGAGAGCACTAGTTAGATAAAAGATCTTTCGCAGTTTTGTTGTGCTAAACATGAAATAGAATTTTTTATTGCTGATACTGTGTATTCATCAATTCTACATTCCATCTGCTGTGTATTTCCACTAAAAAAAGAG
>JACBWW010000020.1:18982782-19005943 GCA_020086605.1 Lanius collurio | reverse complement strand
CTCAGAATGACACGTTGTTGTGTTTCAGTATATTAATTCAGGCTTCTATGAAATACTAGTGTTAATAGGAACTTAAATGAGCCACTAGGTTTTTCCACACTATGCCTAGAATGCTAGAGAGATATTTCTGCCTAGCCAGTAGAACTGCAAGTATGCTGTAGCATTCATTTCAGGGAAGTTTGTTAGCTTAAAAGCATACTCTGTTTATGTATTTCCATATCAGTTGAAGTCTTATTCCCATGCAGCAGGGGAACATGCAATTCAGTGCATCCTAAACTGGGAGAAATTGCCACATAAACACCCAGTGCCACATCAGGCTGGCTACTGGTTGCTAGCGGGATTCTGTAAGGCTCCATGTTCAGCCCAGTTCTCCTCAGCACCTTCATAAATGGATGCAGGACTCAAAGGTATACTGAGTAAGTTTGCTGATGATTCCCTCAAGGGCAGAGATGCCCTGCAGAGAGACTTAGACAAATTAGAGGTCTGGGCAATGAGCAACCATAAGAAGCTCAACAGGGTTAAGTGCAGCCTTCTGCACTTGGGACAGGGCAGCCCTGGTTGTGTGTACAGATCAGGGAATGAGAGGCTGCAGAGCAGAGCTGTGGAGAGGGACCTGGGGGTCCTGCTCGATGAACATGAGGCAGCAGTGCCCTGGCAGGCAGGAGGGCCAATGTGTCCTGGGGTGCATCAGGCACAGCATCACCAGCTGGGCAAGGGAGGGGGTTGTCCCACTCTGCTTTGCACTGAAATGGCCTCACCTGGAGTGCTGTGTACAGTTTTGGTCACCATAATACCAGAAAGATATTAAGGTACTGGAGAGTGTCCCAAGGAAGGCCACAAAAATGGTGAAGTGTTTAGAGTGGAAGCCATTTAATGAGTGGCTGAGGTCACTTGTTCTTGTCAAACTGGAGAAAAGGAGACTGAGGGGAGACCTCATTGCAGTCTGCAACTTCCTCATCAGGGGAAGAGGAGAGGCAGGCACTGATTTCTTCACTCCTGTGACCAGTGACAGGACTCATGGAAATGCCGTGAAGCTGAGTCAGGGGAGGTTTAGGGTAGATATCCAGAAAAGATTCTTTACCCAGAGGGTGGTTGGACACTGAGAAGGCTCCCCAGGGAAGTGTTCACAGCACCAAGCCTGTCTGATTTCAAAAAGAATTTGGACAATGGTCTCAGGCATATACTGTGTTTCTAGAGATGTCCTGCTCAGGGCCAGATTGTACTCAATGATCCATATGCGTCCCTTCCAACTCATTTTCTATGAATTTATTATGACTGAATTCACAGATGCATGTAGGTAATCCAAACCAGAGCTCCATAACCCAAGTCATTCAGGGCAGCAGTAATCAGCATGTTGCTCTTAAGAACTGCTCAAATTTAATATTTGACTACCTCTAATGTACATGCATTGTCATCCAGAAATCTTGCAGGTGGGTATCTTTAGATCTGAATCAGCATCTCTAAGCAAATTTATTTTAACTTTGATTGTTGCTTAGCTAATCTTGCTTTTTTTTTTTTTTTTATACTTCTCCAGTAGAAAAAATAGAATATATTTTTCTCAGAAGGCCTTGGTTACTCCCCAAATTACCAGATAATGAATATAATTTTATTACCATATTTATAGGAGCAACATAAAAGTCATTCTGGTAGTAAGAACATCAAACCACTTGAGGAAATATTGATGGAACTTGCTGTAAGGGAAGCAACACATAAGTATAATTGAATCCTTTAGCGTGAGCACAGACACTACCTTTATAGTAAAAAAGTATACAGGACATCATATTTCTGTGTCAGCTTCCTGAAAATACTGATAAATCATCCTCTTGAGATTCATGGCTTCTTAGATTGGATTGTACACTTTCACACATGAGATGCACTTACTATTAGCCAGTGCCTTGGAAGACAGAGAAGTCTGACCCGCCAGCATTTTTCACTGGTCTTGTCTGATGTGGTTATGTCAGCCATGTTAGCCAAATATTCACTGGTCTTTCTGTTAAGGTTAAAAGTCTGTGCACTCTGTTACCAATACCAGTGTTCTGATGTGGGTAACAAAGTAAATGTTAGCATCAAAATGACTCTGCTTTGTGCTTCCCTCTGAATAACACATGGAAGCTAACAGCAGTGTGCTTGCTACAGTATAGCAGGGGCTTTGGAGAAATCTTAAGAGTATACACAGCTGCTGAGCGCCGCTATTCTTGACACTTAGTGAAAGTAGAGGTTCGTTTGCAGCCGGGGGAAACTGGTGCAGGTGTGCTGTTAGAGCTGCATGGGAAAGCAAGGTGCAGTAAAATATCCAGTGCTGTGAAAACCCTTAGGATTTTTTTTCCAAGCACTGAAGCACGACATGTCATGTGTTGTTCTCAGTGGCAAATCCAAAAAGCAGTCTTGGCTGCACTCATACTCAGCCTGTCTGAGTAGACTGCCTGTTGTGGATCCTTAATATTTGGTCCTGTAGTATTGCATATAAATAGGGAGTATAGACAACAGGAAAAGAGGGGACTCACTCAACCACTAAAGGGCAACCAGAATTTCTCAAGGCAGAATATGGATAGGAGTTCTAATGAAAAAAAAAGAATTCTTTAATGAAAACAATTTGTTAAATAGCTTATCAGCATATAAGAAAATAATTTTTAAAAAAATGCTGAAATCATCATGTGCTAATCAGTGTTTATTAAAATGATGCATAGAACTATAATGTATGTCTAACAGAAACTACTGCAGGGTCCTGACATGAGTAATATCATATTAAGAAGCTTTAGACAAGTTCAGAAATATTTTACAACCTGGTAGCAAATTGAGTTGTTTGCTGTATGATTTGTTGAGCTTATGGGTCTGATATTTGAGCTGAGGCTAAGGCATTCAAGCTGCAATGTGTCTGTGAGGAAGTACCACTTTTTGTAGATGATAGGGAAATACACAAACACTGGCAACAAACATTTAAGCCAAAAACTGCTTTGGACTTCTCCCTTTCTGTGTCTAGATTTGAAAGAATTTGACATGTCTTTTTTGAGAAACACCAATTTTGAAACTTCTTGTCAGGACATTTTTCTGGTGCATCTCTCCATCTTAGGCTTGGAGACAAGTTTAGTCTTCAGTAATCAGTGCAGAACAAAGAGAGCCCCTGGGATCTGTCAGACATTCTCAGTGGTTGTCTAAATATGTTTGACTGGAGAGGATCTAGTGAACTAGATCTCTAAGAAACTTGTAAATGTTGGCTTGGAGTAAGTTACTTGGATATTGATGTTAATCAATGCATGCAGCTGCTGAAGGAAGCTGATCCCAGGTGGACTCTTTTGCTCCAAGGAGTAGTAAAATGATCAGGATTTGCCACTGTGCTGGACAGTCTTGGGAGGGGGCAGGGAAATGTGGGCTGTTAATAAAGGACTTCAACGTATCTGAGGCCAGACTGACCATGAGCCATAATAATAGCTATAACTTACATTCTGCTTGATCTAATCATATGCTTGTCTCTTGGGTCTTCAGCAGCTGCTCAATAGATATTTGCAGGGACTTTGAATAGTATGAGTTTTTTTCAATTTCTTCACACTGTAATACACCACTAACTTGTAACCTCCAGATAAGACAGTTTCACAATTCAAGGTATGTACTAATTTTCTGAATAGGCAAGAAGTAATCAAACACATTTGCATTTGAAAAGTAGTCTAGACTCTGTTGTAGAAGAAAACTTTTCAGAAGCCTAAAGACTTTCTTACAGTTTCTACATAGTGGGATTTAAGGGCTTGCAAAGCTGTAATTTTTGATCTTAGTAACAAATAAAAATTAAAACTATTTCATTTGACAACTAACAAAATGAAATTAATCAAATAAGTGACATGAGTTCTATACTTGCCAGTCTGGATTGCCTCATGGCTACAACTTTGTTCATCAGCCAGTTGGTTATAGGAAATGTCTCCTTGAAGGAATATGGGGCAATCAGTTGCTGTCCTGCTATGAGCTCCATTTTTTTCCTACCTAAAACCATCATATTATGGAATTATGTGCCATTCTATTACAGAATAGCAGTGCTGTGACAGAGGAAAACTTCAAAGTCCTGCGGGTAGTGGAAGGGGGTAGAATGGAACAAAGGGAGAGTTGTGTTTTATGCCTGTGAAATGACAGCCTGTGACTGAGGTGAGAATGGCGAGGAGCAGTGGGTGTGTATGGGGTCCTTCTGGTATGAGTCTGAGTGCCCTCTTGGGTATGTGGTTGTGAATTCTGTGATATTTCAGAAATTTCTGCATATCTATACTTTAAAAAGTAATATTTTTTAACAGCTCCAGAAATTCTTTTAAAGAAATGAGGTATCCTCTAAAAATCTATTGCATGTGTCAGATGCTACTCATCTTAATATCTACTTTATCATTGTCCAGATCTTGCATAAGTATTCAAAATAATCAAAGTTGAGTGTTAAACACAATTCATATTTTATCATACTTTGTTTGGCTTTTATTTTAATTTTATTTTTAATTTTTATTTGGTATAAATAACCTCAGAAAATGGCAGAAATTACAAACTGGGCTCTTAATTCTTGTGTTTGCTAAATGGAAGTGCTCAAATTTTGGTTGTCCTCTATAGCCATTTTCTCCTATGGGAAAATAAGCAGTGTATTAATTCTTACTTATTAGTAAGTGTTTGATAAAGTGTTAATGGAAATCATCATAACTTTAATACAAACCCCCAAAAAACCCCACTACCCAACTCAAAAAAAAAAAAAAAATCAGATGACATGACCATTAAGCCAAGGAAATAAAAATGGTGCACTGACCTAAAGAAGAGACATATAAATTCGCCTTTTTTCTTTTCAAAATACAGCTTCTTATTTCATGGAGGAGGTAGTGAAGAACAAATAAAGATCCTCATAGCTTGTCAACTCCATAGCTTAGACTTAAAACCAGGATAATACAAATGAATAAGAAATGTCTTTTGTTGTTGATCCAGGCAGGAGAGAAAAAAACCTTCCAAGAAACTATAAGCCTTGTAGCTGTACTAAAGTGTAGATGTAGGTAGTGTCTCTAATTAGCATCCTAACTATTAGAAATTTTTCTTCTTTTCGTGGATGTGCTTTTACTTCTAGGAGAAAACATTTACATCGCTGTATTTGAGTTTCTGAAGACTATTTTTAGTACAGATGAGATGAAATTATTTGTCATAGGAAATATTGATAATTTTTTTTTGTTTTTCTTATCAAATCATTCTCACAGGTCCTTGTTTCTATAAGCACTCTGGTACTATGATGTATTTAGCTGGCATCTCTGTCTTCTTGAGAAAGTCCCCAACAGCTGGGACAGGGCAGCCCTTGGGCAATTCTAGGCTGCAGTTCTGAGTTCAGATATGACATATCACGTACCTATACCCTTCTGAAGTGGGAAGTGGGCACTGGCTGGTATTTAAAATGTCACATAGCTGCTTTTTATCATCTGGGATCTTGGAACAGGGTACACAAGCCCTCCTAAGGAAGATGAGGCCCAGCTCAAGCTGCCTTCCCTCCCTGGAGGAGTGTACTCTGTTCTCTTGATGGAGAAATCCAGCTCCCAACTGGAAAGGTTACTGTTCGTCTCTCTTGCATTTTCTTGCCATTTATAAGGAAGTGGAGTATGTTGGAACTGATAACAGTTAAATATGTGCATTTTTTAACTCAAGTACCCCTTGAAGTTTAGTTCATATATGAAAATGAATTAACTACCATTGCCATATTTAATTTTTCTCTAGGCATTTGAAAAATCACCATCTGCAATATTTGATAGAGTCAAAACTGGCCACTTTTGGTAGCATGTGATGTTCTATGGAATCCCTACTGTATCAAGTACTACAAAAAAAAAGGAAAGTAAAATTGCTTATCAAACTATGCACAGTATAAAAATGATGCCTACTTATACAGAGAGAAGGAAAAGATGTTTTTAAGGAAGCTGTGTTTCTAAGCAGAAAAAAAGGGACTTACACAAATTGTTAATCCATCTTGCAGCTTGGCAGACTTACAAGACAGTTTTCAGTTTTCTTCTCAATGGAAAAGATAGCAAAAAGGCAAATAAGGTTTACATTATTCAAAATCAAGTACAAAACTGGACATTAATCTCTTAAATGTAGACGTTTCAAACACATTTTCCATTTTAAGGAACCACGATGCATTTTCATATCTGTTAAAATTTATTTCTGTCAAAATAGGCAATGATTTTGACAGAAGTTGAAGAGAGTATGTAATTTTTTCATATGAAGCTTGAGCAGACTCTTTAAGTAGATGGATTCCTATTAGGAGATGGATGCTTAAAGTTTGAGATTCTTACAGTCTTCATTTCCTAACAGGAATTACATAAAATGGCATTCAGGTATTTTACCTGAAATTACTTGAAGATCAAAGAGGTATATAAAAGATTTTCCCATTAAGGACAAGAAACTCATTAAAGAGCTATAAGTAGATCTGGAATGGAATATAGTATCATCTTGTGAGAAGGCTAATAAATACTTCTCAAGGCCACTCAACAGAATACTATTTTTTTTCTTGACATTTATCAGCTTAGTAAAGGCTTCTTGATCACAAGTGTTCTAGATAGAGTGTTGACTTGATTTTTAAAATGTTTTGAGGATCCTCACATGGGGATATGATGGTAGATATATTTGCAGAGTAGAATCATGTACTTTTTTCTGCATTTTATTATTGCTTGAGCAGATAAGAGGAGATAATTAGTTGCTCAGGAAATATTTACTTTCCAAAGTTTAGAAGCGCCTTTTTTTTTTTTTTTTTGAAAGATGATTTTTTAAAATAATTTTCTCTGAGTATAGTCAGTAGAAACTCTATCACTCTTAGCAGGAAACGTGTAACAAAATACCTCCAGATAATCTTGCAGCCCTATTGACTGTGCCAGATGTATTCTAAATGTGAATTCAGCAATCAGTTTTTGGATCAAAATGTGAGCTGGGGATATGTCCCCAGTATGCAAATTCTTACTGCAGTTTTGGGGGATGTTTAGCTGTCCTAGCAAGCTGTATGTGTTTCTGTGCTGGAAGGACAAGAAATATGGCAAACAGAATGGCACACATCTCCACACCCAACCTCCACTGTTGGCTAAGGTTCAAGCTTTGTTTTTTCTGTTTTGGTTTGATTTTGGTTGGTTGGTTTGGGGGGGTTTAATCTTTCTTGGGTTTTTTGTGTTTTTTCAGACACCAGTAAACTAACTAATTCTGTGATATGGTACAGGCTAATCTATTGCAGGTGAAGGACTTCCTGTCTTTGAACTCAATAAAGTTCAGGTTTTTTCCACTGTCTTCCTTGTTGTTCATCCTCGATTACATCAGTCAATAAGTTAGATAAGGCTAGGAGATGGAGGAGGCATTAGTGACGGCCCTGATATTTCCCCTTCTCTCTGTCAAGGGTGGGAAAACCAGTAAAGAAAGCTGACAAAAACTTAAACCCTTTCTCTTTATCCTTTCAGAAGTTTTTCATTTATTCCTTAAAGTATAGCTTATTATCCAAACTCCTTTCTCTTGTCCCTTCAGTGAGATGTTGCCTCCCAATCTCTACCACAAAGCACCCCATGTCTCTTACGAGGCAAAGTCAGTCATTGGTAGATATAAACCTTATTTGAGAATGTCAGTGTTATTTCACAGACAATTTGCTGTATTTGCAAAGTCAAAACAGTCTAGAACTTGGATTTTTCAAAAACAACAGACATTTGAAGAAACTCTAATTCAGATTCTGAAAAAAGAGAGAGGCAAAAAACCTCCTGAATTTGCACACCAGCTTAATATCTCATGCCAGTTTAAGCATATCACATGATGCCTTATTTCTCTCAAAATGTCTTGTCTTTCATACTTACCTTTGTGTTTGTCAATAAATATTTTTCCTTTCAATTGCCACTCCACATGTTTTCACACTACACATTTTTACAACCTACTTATTTTCTCTTTGCCACTATTCCTTATCTTACACTGTTATACTGAGGCATGAGCTTCATCTTTTAATTTAGTTGAGGGTTCTAAGCTTTTCTTTTGCCTTGTATCTCAGAGAATTATATATTTTGGCAGCAAAGAAAGCAACACAGAAAGCACATGCTGCAGGAAGCACAAATTCAGATTCTCTGCAAACTTCTTAGCTTCAGTCTCTGTCTCATTAATGTTACATTCCCAGCCTCAGAATTTTCCTTAATGAAAACCAGTCTCTTGATTTCTCTGATTGGAAACATAATCAAGAAGAGGATCTGGCCACTATACACATTAGACTTAGTTTGATTTTGTATTTGATAACAACCACTGAGTTCCTGCCGCCAGCCAATATCTCTGCTCTTACTATAAGCAAATGAAATTAATCAATTATTATTTTTCTGTTAAAGATAAACCAAATGCTGCTATGTGCTTTACACCTTTGTCAAAATCTTTGGATGATGCCTCACTGCTTCAGTTCATTGTGCTGTGTTACTTCAAGAAGTCTTTTCTTGATTCTAGCAATAATTCAGTGTATTATTCCCCCTGCACACTTAAAAATTTCTTCTCCTCATGTGATCCTTCCATGTAATATGATACGAACATTCAATAATTTTTCAAATTATTGATGGCAGGCTCTTCACAGGTGTTTGCTTCTTTATGAATACGTTCTTTTATGTCTTGTCTCTTTTCTGTAATTGAGGTAGTTTCATGCATAGTTATATCACTAAACTATTTTCTTTGAGCATGTGGCATTCTATTACTGATTTATTCTCTTGCTAATTTAAGGTAAAATGTAAAACACTGGCTTGATTTATTTTGGAGTGCATATTAGATATTTTTGAAGAAAATGCAACAGATTTTATTACCTGTCATCTTTTAATTTCCAGTTATTTCTTTCTTATGTTACTTTCAACTATAATCTTAGATGCAGTTTCTGTGAAGAAGAGATCAAATTTTATATTCACTGAGTCTTTTCAATTATTGTTTTATCCCTACTTCATACCCTTTTGTTCATTATTGTCCTTTTTACATTTGCAAAGAAGTAGCTCTTAATTACATTTTTGAATACATTTCTTTTGTCAGATTTCTCAAGTCATAGACAGTATAGAAATGTAGGTGTTTGATGTCTTTAATTTGTTTCCAAATGATTTCTATTATTGTAATCAGCTGAATGACTAATCTTCATTCCACTTGAAGACAATTCCAAACAATTCACGTAATTGCTCCAATTCTAACTGATTTCTAAGCAAGGTAAGATGGATACATATTTTGTAGACAAACACTTATTGGGTAAATCAAATCATAACAACTAAACAACTCATGAAGTTTACTACAATATCAGAGCTGTTATTATTATTATCATCGTCTTGCATTTTCATGTTTCTTGCCAAATGGAATAGTGAAAAACAAGAATTACAAAACACTCATGGAACTTTTAAAGGTCCATTTTTTGTAGATTGAGAGAAATATTTATGATCATGCCTAATTAAACAATGCAAGTAGCTATCATGTTATTCTTCAAAATGTTGTAAAGGAGTTCTCAGTGGAAACATTTTCCAGTGGATGGAAAAGTGTCCAGGTCATTACCTAGTATTAGTTGCAAGTGCATAGCTCCCCGGGTTTTTTGTTCATCCTGGGAAACTGAGCTTACTGAGCAAAATATCCACGGCTGCACATATGCCCTGCAATGGAAAATGTGTAAATGTATTGATTTTGCTGCAGATGGAATTCATCAAAAATATGTGTTTGGTCGACTTGATAATTATCTTGGAACTATATGAGATGTGGTGAATGAGCTTGCAGATTATATTAATTAAAAAAAAAAAGTGAGCATGAATACCTTTACCAGAAAGGATTAACTGAATCCATAAGGAAACTGTCATTCTACAATCTCTCCTCCCTTAATTTATTTTTTTATATATAGAGAGATATCTCATATTTATATATCATATTCCATATGATATGAAATGAGCAACAGTACAGACAAGATGGCAGTAATTGCTGGTTATTACTGCAGTATTACCTAATTATGAGGTGAGTCAATCTGTTCTTTAGTAAAATCCTAACTTCTGTGTTAAGAGGGATCTGTGCAATGAATAATACTATTCTGAGAAGTTGTAAAGTGATCGCTTTGCCTGCATATGCTTAATGATAGATGTTTTAAAGTCCTCCAAGAATACACTGAGGGACATGACACTTCATATTCTTTGTTTTATTGCAGAAGAAACCAAATACAAACTTTGATTCTGCTATAAAATGTGTCATTTAAAAATGTCATCTTGAGTCAAAGCTGTCAGGAGATTTGCTGGTATTTGCTGGTAGATTATTCATTTCATTTCCTTTTTTTTTGGCTAACTGATGAGATTTTGTTTTTTAGTTAAGTCAAGCAGTGTTTCAATAATAATTTCCATTAAATATTTCAAAAGGATTTTAAAGTGTAGACATGGTGCATAGTGGCAGGTCTTGTAACAAATGGTGCATATTGACAGGTACTATATGTTACTGTCATCGGCAGGAGTGTGTAAATAATTCCGGTTTTGATACTGATGGAAGGTGGGGAGGGAGATTTATTAGTTTTTCTTGTTGGACACAAAATATTTTTACTAAGGAAAACAAAAGTCTATTCAACACCTCCCAACAATATGGGACAGCCCTAATTAGATGGAAAATATGTCCTCAGGTATAAAGCTTGATTCAGTCTTTGTTATTTTACGCTTCAAAAACTGCCCACACAACAAATACCTGTCACTAAAAATTAGTATTGTCATGTATTATTACTGCTTCTTGAAAATGCCTAAGTCAAAAGTCTTAATTTTAACATTCCCTTCCCTTAGTCTTGATTGAAAAGTTTTGTTAAAATAGTGATCCTGAAATTCCTAACCTTTCACACTAATTTTGCTGTCCAAAACAAATAATTATTACTGCCAGGTAGTCCAAGGAAGGGGTTCCATGCATTCATCCATTCTTTTTTTTTCCTGACTTGTTTTTGGAGGGCTAATGGAAAGAATTTATCATAAGTGGACATCAGGTACTGGTTCTTGAAAATTCCAGAAGAAATGAAACTGGGTGACCCATGGAAGGAATAAGCAGTTAACTTATTGGGGCTGTGGCATCAGCTGAGGAGAAATCAGGGAATGTCTTTCATGTGGAAGGGTTTGTTCAAGGAAGAATGTGGGTAAACTTGGCCACCCCTTTTTCCAGGTACGGACTGGAATCATTGCCTGGTTTCCTCAAAATTCTTCTCCTCCCATCTCACCTGTGTGCAGTGCAGTTCTCCCTACTCTAATCTGTTCTGTGACCAGGAAAACAAGTACTTTACATCTGAGACAAGCTAAGCTTTATCCTGATTCTCTTGTGGTAAAGAGATTATGGGTGGTAATAAGCCTCATGGTATTTTAGTTTTCTTGGAGTACTTAATTTTATAAATTTATGATACTGCTCTTAATGAATGCATGTCATGCTGGTGAACTAGTTATCACTCAGGAACAGCAATCACAAATTTGAAAGTGTCTCTTTATTTAATGTTATATGCCTGCTCCTTCTCTCTTCTGAGAGGGTGACTGTCCTGTCTAGGGGATATCTAGAAAGGGAGAAGCTGGAATTGGAGGTACTTGGCACTCCTGGGGACCTGTAGCCATCAAAAATGGGAGTCCCAGGTGACAGGTGTGCTGCAAACTCCACTTTCGGGATGGTTTTCTAAATAGGAAATTTTCTGTTTAGGGCAGAGGCTCAAGAAGGCAACTTTGTTCCCCTGCTTCACATTAAAAGAGTGAAGGTCTTAAAGCTTGATTCTCTGCACCTAAACTACTTTTAAAACCTACAGATCCTTCTCCAAGTGAGGTATTAGAATATACCTCAATTTAAAAACTGGTCTTAAAACCATTTCAGTTATAACATATGTATATATTTATGAATTAATTTAAATGTATTAATTGATAGTTTAGACTAATATTTATTTATCTTAGAAATGTAACTGAGTTTAAATATGTCTTCAGGTTGATATCAAAATGTCTTGGCACTGTACCTGGATTAGTCACTAGTAGTCAATTAACTTTTTATTTCCTGTGGAAAAACTAAATAAAATCAAAAAGCTCATCTATTTTTAGAAATAACCACTGTAAATTAATTAGAGGATGGAGGAATATAAACACTAGTTTAAAACCTCATAGGGATGTCCTGATTTTCTCTGCCATTAAAAAGTTCTTTTTTTATGAATGCTTGTGAGGATCTATGATGTATTTTCATATCAAGCACTATTATAAAATACTCTAATTTCTAATTCTGCCCTAACATTCTCTTCTACTTGAGGAGTAGGTTAATGCAGTGAGAGGATTCTGATTCTCTCTTAGCTTTTAGTGATTGTGTTTGATTTTTTTATTATCTGTACTTTGTGCTGATCAGATAAGGGCTGACCTGAGAAGCAAGCCCAGTGATATGTTGATTCCAGTATGCAATGGCTGACAATAGAAGATGTACAAAAAGAAGGTACAAGTACCTCACAGAGATTATTATAGAATGACTTGATAACAGAGGAAGTTTCTTAATACACATTATTTTAAGATTTTCTCATTCCCCCTAGGTTTTTGGAGCTTCTGTTGCTAATATCCTCAGTTATTTAGTTTTTGTGTGCTTGCTTTTATTAATCTCTTAAAATATTTGCAGTCTGATAGATTTCTTCCTTGTAAGACTTGCATTTAACAGCTTAAATATTACTGTTAAGCCAGCTACAGTATTCTGCATATTCTGAACTCCACCCTAAACTTTCCCGTTGAAACCTATGCAAAGGTTGTTTTCTCATTTTTTTAACTCCTGGTCTATGACATTATGGTATTTTTTTGTGGTAGCTGATATTTGTGATCCTCAGTCTTGAAGCCCAGCTCCTGCTGAGAACTGGGAAGGGTTTATCTGTTCGTGATTTTTTAAAATGACAAGTGGAAAGTTAATGAGAAGTCCCATACCTTATTCACGTATATCTGTCTGCATTGATAAACTGGAATTGGCAAAAAATCCAAGCCCAAGGATTGTAGTAATGCTAGAGGTGGAATGGAGGGTAGGAAGCAAGTTTTCCCTTTTGAGGAGAATACAGGCAAGGATTCAGCGACTACATTTTCATTTGCAGCTCTTACTGCATAAGCTTTAGTTACATACTGGAGTGCAAAAATCATAGTTGGTTTAAATGGATATTGATTTATTCCTAGAAACTTCCTTTAGATAAGTTCCAAGTTGCATTTGTTATTTCTGATATATACAGATCTGTATTAGAATTTGCTTTTGATTTAATCAGTTTCTCTTTCTTTGTTCAGGAGAGCATGGTCAGGATCATTATATAAGTAATTGCTTGCTGTTTTCTGGAAAGCTCTGTTCTCCATTACCTGTACCTCAGGCTTAATAACTCTAACCTCAGCATGAAAGACAAGAGGAAGATCTTAAGATGCATCAACAACCATTGCTAGTCAAGAACAATAATGATGCAGAGCTTATTTTCTTGTTTATGTAATATATCTGTGCCAAACCAGAGCCTGATTCAGCATCTCTCTAACTTAGTGGCTGGCAGTTTAATGCAGTATCCAACTAGAAATTCCTTGCACAATCAAACTGAGGAATTACTTACCCTTCACTAATAACTTAGAGACAGGATTATTTAGTTCATAACATTTTGCTCTTTTCCATTGTCATATCTGTGGTAGGATATTTTGATCCTTTTAATCAAACAGCCTCCCCTCAAATAATTAGTCCTTACCAGATCTATCAGACAAGTATCTGCATATATTTCTCATATTCATGAGAAAATTGTGTTCTTTTCTCTTAGTGTCATATGCTTGTAATAAATCCAGTGAAAATATTAATTTATATGATGTAAAAATGGTTTATTTCTATAGCTGTAAGATATAAAAGTATCATTAGGGAAGTAACAGAATTCATGACAACAGTTAGAAATATTAAATTTTTATCTAAGAGCTTAATTGTTTCCTCTTGCAGAACATTGCTTTAAAAAGTGTAATTTTAGAGAGGAGAAAACTTTTCTCGCATCCCACTTTGCTTTGTTGGAATCAAATCCCTGCAGGGGTACTCAGGTCTGGAGTTTTGATGGATTTTTCGGTACTGCATTGTGCACCCCTCCCTCACCCCTCATCTCTTTGGCACCTCATCTTGATTTCAAGAGCTTTCATTGCCCTTGCCTTATGCTAGTCTGTACCCTTCCTGACGAAGTCTCCGGCAATGCCTGTGGAACTTACTAATCTACTTTTGCATTCCATGTCTGTTTCCCATAACCATTATCAGAATTATCTACTCTAACTGTACACTTGTGGAGATAAGTGCTGTTTTTCCTCAGGGCACTATTGCAGTCTTGGTTTGGTCCACAGCACTGCTGCAGGGCTGTGTGATAATGATGATTAATGACTCCACGAAAATCCCATTACTACAGCTGGCTTGAAATGTTCCGGTGAACATTTCATCTGTAGATGCTGATTCACAGAGCTCAAAATGTGTCACCAGAACCATCTTCAAAATGAACCCCTGAGCTGCTGTCTGGGCTCTGACATTCTGCCTCGTCTCTTTCCCTACCAGCTTCCCAAACCTGTTTCCTTTCTCCACCAGTGTGATGCTGCCATGCACTCAGCTATTCAGCTCTTACAACGGCACGTCGCCTCAGATACTTCCCTGACCAACCACTGAACCTTTGCAGTTTTGTTCCAGAGATAATGCAATAATTTCTCTCTGCAGTGTTGATCAGAGAGTACATCTTTCAGTGTAAAGTATCTTCTCTGATGCTTTCTGCTTTGTATCAACCTGTATACAATAAGCATACCTGGTCCAAACTTCTGCCTGGGATAAATATGTCATGTTTGTTTCTGAAGGGACAAGTGAGTTTATGCTGATTCCAGCGTACTAGGAAATCTGCTGTTGAATCATTTATCAACATTTATAGAATCAGGTCAAGAACTAGCTTAGGACAGACTCCAGAGCATTCCTGGAAGCCTGGGCTGGAGGTTGAATTAATCCAGACCCAAGTTCCCAGAAATTTAGTTGCACCAAATGGAGTGAGGAAGGTAAAAAATTTCGGAGTATGATGCAGTGATCGATAAAATGTTAGTGTATATTGAACACTATCTACAGGCAGTGTGAACGCTTTGATCCTAAGCAAAAACAGTGGTACAGATGAAAGACATGAAAGTCCCAGGGCTCTTCAGTGAAAATTTGCTTTTGGATGTGCTCTTACCACAAAAGATAGTTAACATAGGCTGAGGAGCTCTGGCAGACCTAAAGTGACACGCTTTGAAACCCATGCCAGAAGCTCTGAACTGATAGGTGATACGTATATAAAAAAACATGGGGAAGAATTTCTGTAACTTCCCCCTGACTTCATTCTAGAATGAAAATTTGGAAATGTTCCAGGACTAACCTTTCTTTTTCTTGGAAAGGCAGTATTTCCAGATCATAGGACATTCTGAGTTGGAAGAGACCCACAAGGATGATGGAGGTGATACATTTAAGAGTCCACCTCCTAAGTTGGATGAGCCTGTCCAGGGATTGAACCAACAACCTTGGTGTTATCAGTACCATGTTCTAACCAACTGTGCCAATCTCAGCACCCACAAGAATGATTTTTGGCTGACACTTTGTGTCATACCTGACATCTCAGTGCTGAAATATGCTTCAGTCACTTGTCTTCAAAGTTAAATTTGTGCATGAAATATCTACTATGAGTAGTGAGTTCAGCAAGGAGTTTCTATTGGTAAAAGTGTTTTGAGAGGTGAAACACACTATTTATTCCTTGTACTTAAAATTCTCTCTGAGTTAAGGTTAGGAATCAAATTTCAAAGCTAACTTCTGCTGTGAATATTTGTGCAATTAAATTTTAAATGTATGTTTGCTCATGTGGATTTGTTCATTCATTCAGTTACAAAGGAGAGATATTATCAAAGCTTTCAGCTGAATAAAATATTCCTCTAAAATCTCCTATAGGGAATCACTAGAAGAGAAATACTGCCTGCTGTATCAAAAATCATTTCTGAAATATAAAAACTAATAATAACATATTGAATCATTTCAGATTTATGTGTTAAACAAAACATCTTTGATATTTAAAGAGTAGGAGAAACTGAATATACCAAGTTTTTCTTATAATGTTTCCTTAGTAAATATTCTTTAACATAGATTCATTCAGAAATCAGTACCTTTTTGATCCAAAGATTTAAATTTATATGGACAGAATTATGTCAGAATTAAAAAAAAAAACTTACAAAGACACATTAATTACACTAAGTGTGGTAGTAACTGTACCCAGTTTAGGTTCTGATTGACCTCTGGTCAATATTAAGATATTTATTATATATATAATTCATAGCATGTTGTTAGCTGGTTAGTTACAGGTATCTACAGTTTAGATGCAGAAGGAAACCTATAGGAGAGAACTTCTTAGAGTGATCAGCTTGATGACTCGTTGATATGAGTCACTTGATATGAAAGTGTCCTCTGTGATGAGTAAACCTCTTCCAGAGTAATGAAATAGATTTTCAAGGAGAGTTTACTTCCACGGGAAACTCATCAATACTAAGATCAACGAGGCCCTGCAAAACTTTTTAGAAAAATCTTGTTCAAGGTCTTCCTTAAGGAATAATAACTCAGATAAAAGATGTTAAATGCACCTGAGAGGGGACAAGATATTTTTTTCAGGTAAGGTACTGTTGTGCTTTAGCCTGGCAGGCATCTGAACACCACAGAGCCATTCACTCACTCACTCCCCAGTGAGATGGGTGAAAGACTTGGGAAAAAAGGTAAAAATTTGTGGACTGAGATAAAGACAGTTTAAAAGGACAGAAAAGGAAGACAAAATAATAATAATAATAGTAGTAGTAGTATAAGAGTATTCAAAGCAAGGGATGCACAATGCAATTGCTCACTGTCTGCTGACCAGTCTCCAGCCTGCCCTTGAGCACCAGGCTAACATCTGTTGGGCAGCTCCTCCTGGTTTTATTGCTCAGCCCAATGACTTAGGGTATGGAATTTTCCTTGGATCAGTGGGGGTCACCTATCCCAATTGTGTTCCCCTTCTGACTTCTTGTGCACACCCAGCATCCTCACCAGTGGGGTGGGGTTGGCTGAGGAGCTAAAATGTCCTTGACTCAGCAGTAACAAAAACATCAGTGTGTCAACATTGTTCTCATCCTAAATCCAAAGCAGAGTACCAGCTAGTAAGAATAGTATTAACTTTACCCCAGACAAAAGCAGAAAAGACATCTAAGAAGGTGGTTTTGTTCTCAGCACTTCTGAATTTAATATTTAAAGAAAGAAAATCAAAGTAACATTTGCAGTTCAGCAGTAATTCAGACTTTTTCCTCATCTGCAATGCTAGTGAATGTGATCTCTTACTAGCACTGTTCCCCTCAGACATGTATGATATATTCAGAAGCAGTAGCAAAAGATATCAGAACTTCCTGGATAAAAAAGGAGCTTTTTACTATTATGTCGTAGGTAGAGTATTTTTAAATTAATCCAGAGTTTTAGTCTAATTCCTCACATATTTTCTACAACTATTTCTTTAGTTTTTATTCTTTATAACAATGCTGATTTGACATTGGTTTTGTTTTCTTTGATATAAAGGAATCCTGTAGGAAAGCATTTCTCCTGTTGAAGTGCAAAAATTGCAACATGGCCATTGCCCAATTTGCAATACTTAATCCTTAATGATTTTAAAATCTGATTATACTAGGAAAAAAAAGATGAAAATGGCATTTTAAATTGAAAAAATTTGTTTACTTAAGCAAGGACCGTAACATTTTCTAGTATATATACCATTAATTAATGTGAAGTGGGTCCAATTTTCTGAAAACTGCCACATTTCTTTTAAAAGATGCTACACAAAAATCCTGCACATACACAAGTGTGGATTAGAAGTAGTCTTAATGGAGTAGGCACATCTTATTGCTATTTTCTATATGAGTAAATTTGTTCCTTATTTACAGATTACTGTGATAACCTTTGGCACACATAGTTTTAATGTATCAACAAAACCTAGATCTATTTGGCATATAATTGCATTTCCATTTTTGCACAAATCCCTATGACAGTTGCCTCTTTTGGTTTCAATGCAAATGTCTTTGAGAAGTTACAACTTATTATTCAGGAAGCATCCTTAACTGTACCAAAGGCAAAACAGATAACTACAGTATATAGGAACAAGGTGGCCTTTATTTGCAGCAGTTAGCTAGAAGCCCTTTATGAATTAAGAGCTGTGCTTCAATACTGAATAAAGAATTCAGAGTTAAGAATCATTGCAGGCCCAAAGACTCTGTCCTCAGCAATTGCTTAAGGTAGCTTAAACTGAATAATTGGGAAAATCTACTTTTTAAAATAAAAATAAAACAAAAGTTTATTTTCTTGTTACTATTTACTGCAGTGCTATTATAATTTTTTGTGTAAATTTTTTAATTAAAGACTAATGTTAGCATCTAAGAAACATGCATGTAAGAAACATTACACCGGGCCTTAAGAAGCTGCACAGTTTTCTTCTGTTACATCTAATCTGTTTTGTCTGTGATGTATGCATGCACAGGCACACCTAAAAGAAATAGTTCAGGAGACAGATAAAAGGGTCTTTGGGGGATTGGGAGTGACACTTAGGGATTTGCTGCAATATGAATTAGATGAAATGACTGTACACTATGATACTTGGAGAAGTAAGAATAAATTGGGACTGATTAAATGAAAATTTCTTTAAGGAGAAAAAAATCCTTTATCTTCCTCTAGGTTCTACTATGGCATACAGTTAGGGAGCTTGTCCTTTTCAAGTTTTTACCATGTTTAATTTAGTATTCTTTGTTGTGCTCTACTTCTGACAATGTATTTTAAACATACTTCTTAGGAATATGGGAGACAGGTCTAAAGTGAAAGAATTATTAACCTGTTCATTAATGGACTTGACAGCTGAAAGTTGCAAAGGTTATGGGATATTTGCATAGAAAACATAAATGTAGTACTGGTGAAAAGTACAGAGGGAAGAGAGGGAGACATCTTTTCACTATCCCCAATACTGCTATGAAAAGAGTTGCTCCCCTGTTTCTCTGGAATTATTAATTCTGATTGGACTAAAATGTAGCTATGCACATTTTATTACTAGCTATTACCAGCAGAAGAACACTCCTGGGAGGAGGTTTGGATCGATTTACCCATATTAAATGCTTCAAATTACAAACAAGAAGTACATTAGCTTTCTCTTGTACAAATTATCATTGTATTTTCTTCTGCCTTAAGGGACAGAATATAGCAATTCCTCTTGATTGTTGCAACTAGCCTGGTACTATGTGGTCTTTCTATGACACTCTTCCTGATGTTCTGGATTGTTTCTTTGGGGTTTGTGTAGTTCTGCTGTTTATGAGACTTGGCCTAAAATAGAAAATTTCTTCTCTATGACTGAGCCTGTACAATACCAACTTTACTCTGCAATATTTGATACAAACTGAACTTTTCTTCTTTTTGCAAGACGTGTAGAAGGCTGTAGGTAATGATGGTCTTGTCATTTTGCTGCCCAACTGTGACAGCCACGGTTTAGCTATAGGCTAAATCAGAGCCCAGAGAAACACAAGTTCTTTGGCTTCAGAACTTCTCTAATCTTGCTGTGCCTGTTATTGATAACTTGGTTGTTTCAGCAATTTCTGGTTTCTGTCAAATCCCAAAAGTTATTGAACTTTTGAATGTGTCATATCTGTGATAAAAAGCAAAAGTCTTCCGCAGTATGTGTTGCCTTCTGCAATGTCATGGAATGGTTTTGGTCAAACTAATTGTCCAAGCCTGTGAGGCTTTGCCTGTAGAATCAAAGTACCAAAAAAAAAAAAAAGAGAAAGAAGGAAAAAAACAACCTTCTGCTCAAAACTTTTCCCTTTGTTCTGTTTTTAGAAGTGTGTAGGATTTAACAGAACATTTAAATAGCCCATGTTGCTTTTCACTATGATCCCTGCCACATAGTCTTCCCAATTAATAAATTGTCCACATTACAACAGTAAAGTCTGCTGGTAAAAAAGGCATCTGAATCACAGCATAAAATTTAAATGTTTTGGAGTTGAATATGTAGCTAGACTAGTTAATGGATTGTTTGATGATCTAGCCACGGTTCCTAATAAAGGTTAAAAGATATTAGAAAAATTGCAGGCCTGTGTAAGTGTTTAACATCCATATGACTAAGATTTAAAGAAAAATGCGATGAAAAGCTTCAGGAAATAGCCTGGTTCATCTTTGTGTCTGTGATTAAGCAATACTGAAGGAAATACAAAAACTGATCCTAGTGTTGGAGATATCCATAGCTCAAAGAAGATGATATGGAACATCTGAAGCTTTGATCAGACTCCAGTTTCTCAAAGTGTTGCCCTTTATTTGAAAGGTGTATGTTGGTTCCAGAAAAGGAATCACAAAACCTCGGGAATATTGGTAACCAAATAAGTTGTAAACTGACTTTCTCTCGGGTCTAAATCTACAGACTGAGTGCTGACTAGTTACTTCTTACTGTAAGTACATACACAATTTTTGAAGACTTAATCATATACATTATAGTATATGATTAGTGATGGATATGAATCCTAAGAATAGGCAGGTATTAAAGAATGCCAAATATATTATATTACCTTTTTCTTTTCTGTAGGAGAAACTGTAACGCATCATTATCAATCTTGCATTTTAGTACTGGATAACAAAAGATCTCTTTTGAAAACTCTATAGAAATTACCTGTATGGCTAAAAGTATTCTTTTGAGAAATTATATAGTAGTCTACATTTCTTTAGAATACATAGGGAGAGTCTTCATTCCACCAGATTTATCTAGCATTATAAAATGATATAATTAAGATTTGTGAATGCTCCACAGATCTTGTCTCTTTTTGCATTTTTCATGGTGAATTTCAAGTACAGCATATCTTCTGATTTTGTAAACATTTAATAATTGCACTTGAATAACATCATTAAGCAAATTCATGGTAGGAAGAGAATGAGTACTGTTCAGTGCAAATGTTTAAGTTGGCCTGGACCTGTTAGACTAGTTTCTGTTGCTCTGAATTTACAAAAGACTGGATTGCTCACACTGTTCTGTCTGCTAATGTTCATCCACCTATATTTCATATAGGAATCATTATAGAAATGCCCTGCAAATTAAATTTTTAGATTTGTTCATTCTCAGTAAGTCATCAATTTTGGCTGACTTTTTTTTTTCAGTTGAAAATATCAATTAAGCTCTAAGGCACAATTTTGCTTTACAATTTTAAAATATGAAAACAATGGTTTAAGTGGTAACAATGCATGGAATCAGTGGATGTTCTATGAACTACGTATACAAAACTAATAGTCTTGGTTCATTCTGCTAAAGGGAAATATGTTGAAGGAATACCAGGCTTTTACTTCCATTGGTGTTGTCTGATGAGGATCTGCTTATCTATAGCTTAGCCAGGTCCCGAAAGATTGAAGACAAGCAGAGTTCTGTTTGAATGAAAGCTGGGAAAAGAGAGATTAAGAAGACTGAAGTATTTTTTCTTTCTAGCTTGGTTTCATGTTGTAATGACAAGCTCATTGGTAAAAGGAGACAGAAAAAAACCAAGCCTATAGATACAAACAACAGTTTAGTAAATACAAATGTAAGTATTAGAAAGTCACATCAAACTGGCAGCAGTGAGCAAAATGTGTGTTGCTGGGATGTTATTGAGTAGATTTATACACTGTAGCATGCAAACACTGTAGGGATGTTTATACATTTTTATGGAGAGTGGTCTAAACATCCTTTTCTTGGGAGAAAATTATCTAATTAGACCTTGCAGGACATGGAGAAGTCAGATGGACAAACGTGGTTTTGGAGAAGCAAGCAGATTCAGTGAAGGGAGAGTCTGTTAAACACAAGGATTTGGAATTCTTCTGCTTTGACCTCTGATTCATCTTTCACATCTTCTAAGACCTCGATATCCAGGATATACACAATTCTCTTAGGAAATGTGCACACTTCCACTGACAGACAGCTAATGCATCTCTGCAGATCAAGTTTTTGTGCTTTGGGAGAGCACAGAAAATGGTACTTGGCAAGAAAATGAACAATCTGGAGAAAAGCTAACTTTGTGAGATACAAATCTTTAATTTTACAATTGTTTCTCTAGAGGAAAAAAAAAGAAAAGATAAAACTAGGGTGTACTGTAAAAATAGACTATATCTTTTGCACTATTTCCCTGTTGTTTAATCCTGACCATGAACACAGAGAACCAGAAGTGTAAAATATTACTCATCAGTTTTTGGAAACTGGATGGCCCCATTTTGTATGCTCAAACACAGACCCTTTCTAATTTGCTGCTAGGAAAAACTCATTGAAATGCAAATAGTTATAATCACAGATGTTAACTACAAAGATAAGGATGTGATGGGTTATAATGTAACATAGATGATATTTTCAAGAGAAATTGGTTTTGATAGGAAATTTTATTATATTTAGGGTTAGTTCTAGGCTTTAATCCAAACATTGTGGTCTACTACAAGGTACCAGATGTTGTTTTTATTCTCTCACCTTTCTGTGCATTCTTAAGGTGTTTGCCTGTGTTAACTTTGCTTCTAAAGTACCAAGATATACTAACTCTAATTGTCACCTGTTGATGATGAAGGAAATTGATAACTTGATAGTGGCCACATGTAAAGGGACGGATAAAGTGAGGGAAGTTAACTACTAATACAAAAAGCTTTTTTTTTTTTTTTTTTTTTAAAATATCTCAGTGAAGTCACAGCTATCAGCAAGAATTGCACCCCAAAGACAAAACCCTCTGCTATGGGCCGGCTGCTTGTTTCTTGGCTGTTGCATTTGCTGTAATTCTAAGATGATAGCTGGAAAATGAAGCAAGCAAGCAAGTTCTACTTTCTGCCTAATCTGAGAGACAGCTGATCTCTAAGATGATGTTTTAGAGATCAGAATAAAATGGTGTGTTCCCATGAAGCCATCACACTATTGCTAATTTGCATTTCCTGTCTTTTGTCTCTTTGCTGGATGTAGAAGATGCTGCTGGCTTTTTTACCTGAGTATGAGGATGTGCACAGTGGTGAGGAAGAACAAATGCTGCTCTTTGACTGTTCCTTTTCTGTTTGATATCCTTTGATTTCAATATACAAACTAAGAAGCTGCCGAGTTTTTCTTTGATTTTATGTGATTTCTCTGGCTGGCTGGCTGTTTTTCAGGGTATATTTCAAGACAGAGGGGTTTGGAAAAATACTGGTGTGGAAAGAAAGTTGT
>JACBWW010000020.1:18866208-18982772 GCA_020086605.1 Lanius collurio | reverse complement strand
GAGAAATGTGTTAGCCTCATCTTTAGTGGCTGAAATCAGCACTAAAGAAATTTTAACTGGTGTCATTGACTCACTTTCAGACTGGAAAAGGTAAAAAACAGCAATGATTCTGTGGAGACAATGCTGGCACAGAAGAACTACATTTTTTATTTTTTCTTTCCCAAAGAGAATTTTTTTGTTTTTTCTTTTTATATACTCCTTTCATTTTTCATCTCTCATTTCTTGCCCTGAGATAATATCTATTAGTTACAAGCAATCATACTGACACAGTTGCAACTGTTTTTACTAGATCACTTATTTCACTGACACCAGTTATCACTATTTATGGTAAATCTGTCAGTCATTAAAGGTAAAAAATAAGATTCCAGTACTCTTAGTGATAAAGGTAATGAGTTTCAGAGGAAGAAAATAGAAAAACCCATGCAGTGGTTAGCCCTCAAATTTTTGTCTTAAGATAGAAAAGTTTAATTAATCCTTATCAGCTGCACATTGTGTCAGCAAATACATTTTGTCTTGTGATGATGTGCAAAAACCTGCTATCGTAAGTGGTCTCAGAGCTAAGTCTCATAAATCAAAATAGAGAATGTTTTTTGGGGTAATAACACAATGATCAAAATTGAGTGTTGGCACATAGCAACATTGCTGTTGCATCATAGTTATGGCCACATTGGACTGCAAGGTGTGGCCAGACCTTGGTACTGCTCTGATTCTCTGCAACAAAGAATCATACAACACAGTGAGGCAAGGGGCAAGTAATTAAGATCGTAGTGAGAATAACCAAGCCAAAGCAGAGAAAGTCAAACTGGGGAAGTCCAAAGCTCCATCCACATGTAAGTGGATGATAACCAGTACCTCCAAGCAGTAACATTGCAAAGAATTTCTAAGTAATCTCATTTTGTAGTTTGCCTATACATCTTTTTGCTTTTCCCATGAAGCTGATGAATGATGCTTTGGAAGAAGTGAGATTTGCTTGGTAGCATTCTTGATTGGCCAATTTTTTCTGTTGTCACTCTGGAATAAACCAGCACATCTCTTAACTAATGGATCTGATAGACAAGTCAAGGAAGATCAACTGCTAAGATGAATTCGCAATTCAACTCAATAACTACTGCTTCAAGTACTAAACTTATCAAAGAATTTTTTTTTTTTTTGTGGCTCTAACAACTAGTTAATAATTGTGGACTTCTGTATGAAGTAATAATACAGAAACTTGGAAACTCACATATTTAAGTGACATACTGTTCATTCCTTAAACTGTTCCAATTTGCCTAATTTGGAGTTACTCAGTCACCAGCATTTACTACTGTATCTGCAGATAATCTTGCACCAATCTAATCTTCCATGGTCTTCAGACCATGAAACTTCATTATACTATAGAAATAGTCTGTTTTCAGAATACAGGATAATGAGCTGTTATATGATTGTAGAATTCCTTCCAGATGATGGCAGCTCAGAATTGGAGGCTTGTAGAAGTCAGGAAGCCCATGCAGTCTTGGATGCCTTTGGTGTTTCTTACATATGTTGCCCCTAATGCTTTTGCCTTTCTCATCCTTCTTTCACCAGCTCTAGCTGCTTTTCTCTCTCCTTTTCAACCTGATCATTTTGTTGTCTAACTTGCATCAGTCTTCTTTCTGATCTGTTCCTTCTCTCTAACCCAGCTCAGTACACCAGCATTACTATTTTCGAGGATAGAGACAGATATTCTTGTAAGAGATGTAGCACCTACAAGTCTGACCTTTCAAAAATCCTCATTGGGTTCGGTTTCTTGCTTCTTCACACCCGTGCTGCAAAATTCAACAGCTGCTTTCTTTCTGTATGCTCTCTGTGGCAAGTACAACAGTGCAGAAAGATTGAATTATAGCTGTGTATAGGTCTGTAAGGGGTTTATTTGTTTATAAACCAAAAGTTTTATATGTATGCAATATATGTGTATACTTTGAACAATGTATTATTTACTTATGTAATATATATGTAAACTCTTTTTACACTTGTATGTGTTACAATTTTATCTGATAAATACACATTTGCTATGGGATTTGCAGTAGTAGAAAAAAGAGCTAAATTACAATATACTGTAAATTGCTTGCACAGAATGTGTTACACAGAATGTGTTTGGCTGACACTACAGCAAAGATGACTGGGAAGAAGAATAGAGGAGTTGGGTACACATGTTCACATAAAGATTTTGTTTTCATTTAAAGCTTTTGGTTGATTTTTTCTTTTTTCACTTAGAAATGCTTTCTAAGTACTCAGTTCAGGAATTTTCTAGTGCAGTATACTACCTCATTCAGTGATTGTGCCTGCAAAAGCTTATAAGAACTTGAAAATTTAGTAATATATCTCCATAGATAAACCTTATATTGTGAGCATTTTTGTAAAGCTTTTCCTTTATGTACTTCTCTCTTGGACTACTTCATGGCAGAAACTGGTTAAGTAGGATTTTTATCATTCTATAGCTAGAGATAGATGCTAGTATGTTTTAAGAAATATTTTTGGAGGGGGGGGGTTGGGCTATGAAACTGTACATCTTTAAAAGTATGTGTACTTATGGTTCTCTATTATCCTTCATAAATGGCTGTGGAAAAGAGCATTGACAAATATGGAGAAGTATCAACATTTTCCTACTTTACTGAAGATAAACATCTCATTAGTGAAGAAACAATACTTCTAGCTGCCATGTTCTTGGCTGTAATTTGTGTACAGTTTCAGTCTCCAGTTTTCTCTCTGGAGTTTATTAATTTCATTTTAAGTCACTTATAATTTTTTTTTTCACATTGTAGCCAGGGAAATTCGTGTTTCAGCCCCATGCCACTTGGATCCCCTTCTGTAGGGATTTAAATACCTCCATGCAGTATGTTAGTCAGGATTATGTTGGTTCTAGAAATCTCAGTTATGCTATCAGAACAGCGTAACTTTTCAGCCTTTGCTCAAAATATATTTAACAGGTTAGAAAAAACTAAGCCTTCTAGTACAATTTTAAACAAGAAGGTTTTATTTTTTCCTTCCTAACTTGTCCTAGTTCAGAAAAACAATGCCTTTTTGTATATAGACTATATTTGCCATGTCCAGCCCAACTTTTCTCACAATGTATATAATTAATTTAGATTTTTTTTCTTTGCTTTTGCTCGTAGCGTAGACCTTTTCTTGTTTTCTTTTTTTTTCCTGCTGGAAACTCAGTCTTGCAGCTGACACAGTTTATAATGAGTCAAAATGCTGTGTGCAAACTTGTGAGTGCTGAGTTCAGATTGTGATCACTGTACTCTAGTTTATATAACTGCAAGTGCCTGAGCAGCCAAGGTATCCCACCACGATTTGCATATGTTCTGACATCCCTGTGCTGGGTGTTGCTGTTTAGATTTATAGGAAGTGAAGCTGGCTTTATCTACTTTTAGTCTGAGGTCAAGATAAATAAATATAAGAAACTACCACCAAACAGTTGAATCTGAGCACTTGTACTTTGATTAAGAGCTGGGTGCATGGGGACAAGTTTTCCCCTAGTTCTTATCTCAGCAATGATTGATGATGATAACAAACAGCTTTCACATTGCAAAGTATTTACAAACAGAAAAGAAATTCGAGTAAAACACTATTAATAACAAAAAAAAAAAAAGAAAAAAAAGAAGAAAAAAGAGGTCTTACATGTAATCCAAGCATCAAAAACTCCCCCACTTTAAAAAAAATTTTGCAATAATAAAATAAAGCTGTATGGAAAGGGCCACTCTGAAATCCTTGCCCCTTACTGGTTTTTTTTGTGGTAAAACGTTTTAAAACTAATTTTCATTATCATCAGTTTTTGAAAAGCCCATAGTGGGTAAATTTACCTCCTGAGTTAAAAGGCAGATGTGCAGGAGGTGAACAGGTTCTTACTTACAGTTAAAACAATGACAGTGTTTCCTGGGGTTTTTTATAGAGTCAGCATAATCAGTTCTTCTTTGACTTTTATTTTCCGTTTCTCACAACCTACTGTGTCTAGTATTCATGGAGATATCAGCTAAAACAATATTAGTTTAAAAATGGGGAAAGTTAAGACCATAAATTTTAGAATTGTGTGTGCAAGTTGGGTTAAACTACCATGATAAAAGCTTCTACCATGGTCCTAGTTTCTGAGGAGGCTAACAAAAAGTGAGAGTAGGTTTATCTATTTTTTAATTCTTTTTGCTCTCTGTGTAAGATGAAACCATTAAAATAACAAATATGGGGGAGCAAGTTTTCAATGTAAAAATAGTTTGCTCTTTCATTTTACATGTTATTCTTAAAAAGGTTACAAATGGAGTTTTGACTGTTTCTAAACATATTTCTATTAGTTAAAAGTAATTTTACCCTTACAATACAGAAAGATCTATTCAGATCCCTTAGGATCCTAAATAACTTATCTCAGCATAGTAAATTCTAACTCCATGTGCAGAATTTTTACCCAGGAATTATTAATATTTTTCCCTTGCCACTGCATTCACTTGTTTATCTAGTTCAAGTTTCCTTTTTAATGTTATATTGATGCTTGATTTCATCTTGCAGAGATTTCAGTAAATTAAAGAATTTGAAAAAAAGTGCCTTAGACATCACTGAAGTACTTTCATTGCCATCTCCATGGCAAATCTGCTGAATGATTTTCAGCAACTATGAGTTTATTCCACAGCTAGACAGTAAGTACTAGAATCTGAATAAGAATCAATAGCATTTAAAACAGCAATGTATTAAATTAATTTCCTGTTCTGCAGCTGCTACCCAACATGGTAACAGGATTTTAAAAAATTATTAATTGAATTACTGAAAGAAGGAGCATGCTGACTCTAGCTTTTTTATTCTTTCTGAATCTCAGCATGGTCTTGGTTTCTGTTTGGAAAGATGCAGTCTGAAACTCCCCATGAAACAGAACTGTCTGTCTGAGATATCTTAAATCCATTAAAAATATTCAAGCAGAGAACTGGTTTTGCTCAGCAGGATTTAAAGGACATCGCCAAGAAAATAGAAATTTCTAAATTTATCTAATTTTCTGTAGAAGTGAAGCCATATCTCACAAAGAAGAAAACATGCCACAGTTGTCAATGTCAGAGCTTTTCCTTTTGCCCTGAGTTAGTTTAATACTGGGATATTTAATCAGTGAATCTGCAGAGATGATAATTCACCTGTTATCCTTTTTTTAAATTTGGAGCACGTCCATAGGTACAAAATATCCCCTGATCCTAATAAAGTCAGCACAAGTTTTAGGTGTTTCCTAGTGCTGAAAATGGAGCCACAACAGTTTAGGAAAAAAAAATATATAGCAAGCCTTTTTAAAAAAATACAGCATAAGGCAGCATTGTCAGAGGCAGCTAGACAAAAGTCTTATGCAGACTAGCAGCACAGTGAAAGAGTTATTTCCATCTATCATAATTCTGAAGTCTAGAAAAATTGCTACATGAATTACTTTGGTTTCTTGCTTTGCCTCTTTGCAAAGAGTATTTGAAAAAAACAGGAAAAATATATTCCACAGCTAAGAATGTAGAAATAAATAGTTTAAGAAATTCTTCTGGCTGCTTTCCAAGAAAAAAATCCTTAAGCCTTCCTATTTGCTGTCTGTTGTTAGCAGTTCGTGTCTGAATTGTGTTCTCTGCTCCAAAATTCTTGGCACCTCCAAAAATAGTACTTTCTAGTCTTTTCTGAGCTGTGAATCCTCTGTTGCCTGCAATTCTGATGATGTATTTCACTCTTGGATATTTCTGTGACTGGTGAAATCTGACAATCCTTTTCAAAGTGAGATCATCTCTGGTTACATACAAAGTACAGACCCTTGCCAGGAGTGGGAAAAACCAGAGTTAGGTTACATTCATCTTCTATCTCTGTATTCAGTTGAAGGCAGTAATTCTGTTCTTTGTAAGATGTGTCAGAAGGAAGGAAACAGAGCTTCATATTGGGGCCTTTTCCAAAGAGATTAATACCATTTCATAGAGTTGCACAATACTGTGAGTGTCCAGAGGAATAATCAATACTGTTAAACAGTGACAAATATTTTTACAGTACCTTTTATAGTTAGAATTTTTAGTTCTAAAAATTTAAGCTAAGCTTTTGCTATGAGCTTGCTCTCTTGCTGTAACTGTATATTTCAAATATTCAGCATTGACATAGTAACTGCATAGGTGGATTTAGAGATGTAAGTTCAGCATTTGAAAATCAGACAAAGAAGTTAATAATATTTTTTGGTAGAACACCTGCCCAGGTAAGGACCAGCTTTGTATTTTTCTCAGATAGCTACCCTTTATTTAAGAAACAAAACACGAAAAAACAACCAAAGACAAAAAAACAAACCCTGCAAAGATAGGGATTCCACAATCCATCTGTGCAATCTATTCTCTTCTTTAAATATATTTCCCTAATGCCTAACCTAAGTTCAAGTATGATCCCTTTCTTTTACTGTCTGATCTGAGCATTGGCAAGAACTTACAAGGTACAAAAGGAACACTCAAAATACTCTTGTTCCATTGGTCTGGATTCCTAATGCCCTACTAGGCAGAATCTGAGCTAAGTATATTAGTGCTGCTGTTATTTTTCAACAGCAATGGAACAATAATTAAAGATGAGACTCTTGCTTTTTCTCATAAATATCACCTTCTTTTATTCCATGTATTTATTGAACCAAAAAGTTTGCACGGAAGTTCTGAGTTAGTTACAAGCTGATAGCAAGCTGTTATGCTGCATTTCTTCTACAGCCTGATTCTCAGATTGTTACCTAGAGACATTTTGAAAATCCTCTGTGGTCGTGCCTTAAGATGGGACCAAAATATCTTCAATTTCCTGGCATAAATCAATCTGATGGGAATGTTATTGCAAATGACCATATCATAACAGGACATGTGCTGATGTTTCTGCAGAAGTCATACCTTCATATGAAGCACAGCCTCCTTAGTTTTTTTGCAAGATAAAAATTATATTAACAGACTTAAGTATGCTGGTCAGAGGCTGGCAATAATAATATTTGTGAATTTACCCTAGGAGGGAATTTACCAATTTCATGGAAATATATTCATATCATGGTGGGAAAAGAGTTCCTTTTAGTGGGAAAAGAAAAAGGAAAAAAATACTTTAGAATTTTCTGTGATATTATACTAACAGGTTTTTCTCTGATTTTTATTTGTAGTTATTATTTTGCAGTTCTTGAATATAAATTTAAGGCTCCTTCTTCTTCTAATATGGGTCGAAACTTAATATTCTTGACACTTCTCTGGAAAACTAATTCTATGTGCATTTGTAATTTGACTTAGTACTTATTTGAAAAGGCCAGTATGTCAGTTGGATAGCTGTGGATGGTTGCTAAAAAAATCCACACCCAAACAAATTACAAAGATCAGCTTGTGTTTGACCAGGTTATTTTGTTTCTTGCTAACTGTCTGTAAGTGCACTGATAACTGCTGCACAACTGTCTAGCAGATGCAACAACCATTTGGTTAGTCAGTTGAAAGTAAACAAAGAAGGAAAGCTGTTATTTGCCTTTTTCCAGAATGGACAACATACCTCTTCCTATGTCTGTCTCACTTAGCAGCAGTTCTCTAAATGAATGTAGGAAAAACAAGGTGCTTGCCTCATGAAGATACAATTTCTCTAGTGGCTTCTTCTCCTAGGTTTTCATTGGACTCTTTGGTATGATTTTAGTCATAAGGGTTCTGGTTGCTTCTATCTTCTGATTTACTTATTTTTAAATTTAAAAAAAAAAAAAAAAAAAAAAAGCACAGTTACCACAGTAATTGAAAGTAGAGTGACCTGAGTAGTGTGTGGTATGAAAGGGAAATGCTGGAAATAC
Source organism: Lanius collurio (assembly GCA_020086605.1). Classification (NCBI taxonomy): domain Eukaryota; kingdom Metazoa; phylum Chordata; class Aves; order Passeriformes; family Laniidae; genus Lanius; species Lanius collurio. Next base: position 18,974,998 of record JACBWW010000020.1, on the reverse strand, counting down.
CATTTGCTCTCTCTCATTTCCTATTTCCTAAGTCACACTTTCTATGTTGCATCCTCTCAGATCTGCCATGATAATCTGTTTGGGTGCTGAGAAAAGCCATATATTAGCAAAACAATGATCAGAAAAAGAGGAAAGCGCTGCTTTGATGGAGTACTCTCTGAAAGTAGTCTTGTGCCCTGTTCTCTCTGTGTGGTAGGTTGACCCTGGCTGGATGCCAGGTGCACACCAAAGCCATTGTAAGACTCCACTCCTCAGCTGGACAGGGAGAGAATGTAGAACAAAAGAAAGATGGGAGTGGGGATTGCAGTTAGTTGTCTCTGTTGCTCCTTCTTCCTCAGGGGAAGTGTTGCTCCTCTCTCCTCTTGCTGCTGCTGTGCAGACTGGTTGTTTTTTTTTTTTCCCCTGATTAAATATGTTATCCCAGAAGTGCTGCCACCACTGCTGATGGACTTGGTCTTGTCCAATAGCAGGTCCATCTTGAAGCTGGCTGGCATTGACTCTGTTGGACATGGAGGAAGTTTGTCACAGAAGCCACCCATGTAGTCTCTGTTCCACCCCAGCCCCTTCAAAAACCTTGTCAGTACCATGTACCTGTGCCTGGGTTCTCCAAGGTCTTTGCAGCTGTGAGACTGGAGGAGGTGTAGCAGGCTGCCTAGGGTGGTAGCTGTGCTAGTGCTACACAGAATCAAATGCTGTTATCTCCTTCTGCGGTGTTAGGAGGGGCATTGGTACAGCCCTAAAGCCGTTTCAAATGAAATTGAGTGGAGGCTTCTTGTTTAGGAGCTATGATATGTCTTCCATTTCCATGCAACAAATTTCCCTTTTGACTGGAACAAATTATGTAGTTCTCACAGCAAAGAGAAAGGAAAGATATGTCAGGGCTATCATCCAACGTGGAATCCAATTCTTACCTATTTCTATTATGGAAATGTGAAGCAGAGCTATTATCTCTTCTAAGGAGGCTTTGCTTACTGAATGTAAATCCATACAGTTCAGGTGAAATTGCTAATGATTTTATATGGAAAGACTGGTAGGGAAAATAACTTTTTTGGGAAAATATGACTTACTAAGAGATGATTCTCCTTTAGTCAGAAGTAGTTACTCTTATTCCATACTAAAATAAATACATTTAGATCCTTTTTCTTCAGAGCATTCAGTGTTAAACTCAATTGTTAACATTATCTAGGAGATCTGTATCTGTCCTGTAGACTATTTCTTGAAAAGCTGAAGCTGCATATATGTATGAATGATTTGCTCTAACACAAGGTCTTTCTAGAGAGGAGTCACAGGTAGTTAAATATAGTTCTTATTGTTTTTCTTATTATTTGGATTTTCTGTGCTCCTAACTATAGCAATGTAACTGTTATGCACTTTAAAACATTCACTATATGCAACTAAATGTTAACAAGGAGAAAAAAAACTCAGACTAAATCTGTACCAAATCTACTCGTTTGTATTTGTCAGGCATAAAATGTTAGCATTTAAAAAATGTCTTCATAAACTTTGAATGCTCACTTTTCTTATTAGGGGAGTGGGTGTGGAATGAAAAGATATTTTCTAATACTAAACTTTTTCCCAATATTTCCCCTATATTCTGACAAAATCTTTGCACTGAGTCAGCAGGGTGATTCTGTTCTGAACTTGACTGGCAGGTTATTCTGTTTATTCAACTGTCAGAAGTTAGGCATTTCGTTTTCTGTAAACCTGAGAAGTTGGGGTTTTTTTAATAATAATATCATATTTTTCATATCTATCTATCCAACTATATATATATGTGTGTGTGTGTGTATGTATGTATGTATCTTGCTCTGTGAAGGTTAAGAAACATACTTTAACAAATGGACATGGGCCTCAATTGGTCCTGGAAAGGGATAGAATTAGTTTATTTGTGACAGACCCTTGTGATGGAAAGTAATTAAAAAGACATTTATATACCACTCCCAACAGTACCTCTTCTGTTGACAACATCACTTTGTAAATGCTGGTTAATCCTTAGTTTACCTGCATGCATAAATAAGAAACTACGCATTTTGTCCACAGCCTAAACCACATTAACAATAAATATATCAGTGCACAAATAGTGTGGAAAGTTAGATAACACTGATGTATCTCAGATCTTCTGCTTTATCCTTCTCCAAATCTATTCATTGATTCATTCACATCCACGTATGGTTCCTTCAGTCTGACCTGAAGCCAAGGCTCTGGGTGAGTGCACCTTCACAAATCACAACCCATTTTTTTCTGACACTAACTAGAAGGACAAAATTTGTTGTTGTGTTGTGGTGGGTTTTTTTTTTAACTTTCTTTGTAATGAAAAATGAGACTCTGATTCTTCCTTTGAGGCAATGGCATTGGCAGTCAATATTTTCTTTTCAGAAGAGGAATTAATTTTAAGAAAATGAAAGCATATATTTAAATTTGTGCTTCAAAAGATGTCTAATGAAAGTGATGAGAGGAATTAACTTCACGGTAGTGGTCAATACTATTTTAATGAATAAACTCCTGCAGTTATTTCCCTTTGAAACCAAAATATATCTGAACTTTTGGAGTAGTGGAGGAAGAAGGTTGAAACAAAATCATGGGTATGTGATGAACAGTGTGAATTTCTCACATCTCATTTTTATAAGCATGAATGACTCCTTTCTTCTAATAACTTTGATTCTATTCATTTAGCAAATTTTCACTACCTCAAAGCGAACAACATTCCTTTTCAAAGTACTTCTCTTTAAAAAAAACCCAACCCAAAAAACTGGTATGTCCCTAATTTTATTAGTTTCCCTTTGCAAATATTTATGTTTCTAAAATGCTATATACATAATAACCCGCAAATTTATTTCATTTTTACCTCATGCAGAGATCCACACTTATCCAAGGTATGCAATTGCTCCCTGGTTTATTTGAAGCCTGATGCATGATGTTACTGTCTTCACAACTACAGCACCTTAGAGATACAGAACTTAAATAAAAGACATAGCCTCTAGTCACAGACAAATAAGCCCACACTGGTTGCCAAAAAGCACAGTGTTGGGTTGACCTTGGCAGAATGGCAGGTGCCCACCAAGCTGCTCTATTGCTCCCCTTCCCAGCTAGACAAGGGTCAGAAAATAATATGGAAAATGACAATTTACTAAAGCAAAAGCTTGCATGTTCACAAGCAGATAGAAAAAAAAAATAGGTTTTTTCTCGTTTCCCATCAGTGAGTGACATTCAGCCACCTCCCACAAGCAGGGCTTCAGTGGTTGCTCCAGAAGGCATTGGGAATAACAAGTGCTCACGTTTTCTACCCCTGAAGTGAGGTTCTGCCACAATGCAGCAGCCTAGATGAGTTTACCCCTGGGTTGCCAATTGCTGTTCTTCCATTGCTGTAGCCACCCCCTTAGGGCATTAGTCACCATCCAAGAGTCAGTATAAATTAGAGGCCACTTTTCTCCTTCAGCAATCTCTAGGGCCAATTAGATGGCTTTCTGTTCTGCAAATTGGCTTGACTCACCTTCTGCTTTAGCAGTCTCTGTGACTTGTCTTGTAGGACTCCACACAGCAGCTTTCCACTTCTGATGCTTTCCACTTCTGATGCTTTCCTACCACGGCAGGATCCATCAGTAAATACAGCATAGCCTCTTTCATCTTCTGCTAATTCAGTATATGGTGAGGCATTTGGGGCACGAATCACCTTCTCAGGCAGTGCTCCAAAATCCCTGCCTTCTGGCCAGTCCATAATCTCTTCTAGGATTCCTGGGCAATTGGGTTTCCCTAGTCAGGCTCTTTGTGTAATCATGGCTGCCCACTTACTCGATGTAGCACTGTTGGTGTGATGTGTTGAGGGTGTGTTTCCTTTGAACATCCAGTGTAGCACAGGTAATTGCAGTGCCAGGTTCCCTCCCTTGCCCCTGTGAATCACATATTTAAGAATTATCATTGAAATCCACATTCATCACACAGATGTTGCAGTATAACACAATTTACTAATAAACATACTAATGACAGAAAAAATTGTGACAGGTTAGTTTTGAAGATTGCTGATGATGGTAACTGACTGCAAAAGCAAATCTGAGGCAATATACAGGCAAGCTCTAATAACAAATGACAGCTACCTTGAGTTAATTATTTAGTGCTCACAGAAGAAGGTTCTTACCCAATAGATGTCCCTATGTAAAAGAAGACAGGTTCGGCCAGTCATCTTATCCCAGAAGTTGCTATGGAGTCTTTCCTAACTTCTGCCCATTCTTAACTCACTTTTATACTATTTCTTTATATTTAGGTGGAGCCTGAGTGACTCTAGTCATATACACCTTGGTAGCTGATTGGTGTAAAATTCTCTCACTTCCCTGTTAAAGATACATCCAATATACAGAGTGCATGCTTGGTGAGAGGAGGTCATACCATGGGGGGCAGGTAACTTTGGGATGGAGGTGTGAGTATTACAGTTAGATAATAATGAGCTGAGTTCAGCTGAAGAGAGTGATACCCCCACAGTTGCTGGTTCAGCAGCAAGACATCCCCTTGGCTGACAGCTGCTGTGTGGTGTATCAGATACATGGCACCATCACAGTCCCATCCCTGCAAGGATTACAACAGAGCCTGGCTGCAGCCTTTCCACTCTGCTGCACCCTCTGTTTCATCCCTCAGTGTGTGCTGAAGGTTGCAGGCTGTATATGTGAGGAATCCTCATGGAATAGATTTTGTGCATGTCAAGCACATCCCATGCAGGAAGTAGCAGCTGTATTTCACCTTATAATTTCCATACCATTATAACTTCTGTTAGAATGGGAATATAATTTTCCAATTTTCTGGTTTTACCTGCAGTCATCTTCGCACAGACGCAGTGTATGCACTCAAAAAAGGCTCTGTAACAACATAGCATTACACAGGACCATTTTAAGTCTGTGTGCACTAAAGTATGTGATTGTTTATTTGTTAATATTGAAGAACGTATGAAAAATACTGGACCTGGAGGAAAAAAATGAAAGGAATTAAGGGAATTTACTTAAATGAAAACTAAATATATTCAAATGTTTTTACTCTTGTTCTGAGAATATGACTGGTTTATTTAACCCACTTCTAATGTGTGTGAAAAATTTACTGATGGGAAGAATGCATGAGCATCAGATGGTCAGTTCACCTATGCATACTGTCTTAACAGGGATTTGGGAGCTACTAGCAGAGAGAAAAGTATTACAGAAACACAAGAACAAATATGGACAGAATCACTGAAAAACTCTTGATCAGTGTTTCTGCTCAAACTTGTTCTTCTTTTATTCAGTAATTACTTATGCAAAGTAAACTCTTGCCTGTTTGGAATAGAATCTATGAAGATGAATTACAATCTTAATTTATCCTTTGCTTTAATCCTGAGTGGCAAAACCATGTACTTCCATTTGCCTACAGCACTGTAACATTTTAGTGTTGTTCCATATCTCTGCGGTGCATGTAATAGAAAAACTTAATTAAACTGCATCTGGCTTTAGGTGGTCACACAGACTACAGCGAAGAGGCTTGGCATTTCTGCTTAGTTAAATGTCTCCAAGTACCGATTTCTGTTTTATGTTGATATATACAAGTTAGGATAGCCATTGAGAGCCATCCAGCATGACTGAAAAATGCATGATAATTAGTGTCTTTGTATGTTAAGTGAGTAGAGCATTCAGGAGGTATGCCCATTAGATAACTTTGGCTTGGCTTAAGTAATTAAATCAGGTTTGGAATTTCTCATTCAAGTACATGACTGGTCTCCTGTCAAGTACTGTTGTAGGAATTAGCACCTTATGTATTTATGGAGAAACGGTTGAGAGAGTTGTAAATCTAATCAGCATGCCTGCTGTAAGAATGTTATCTTGTTAACTCTGTGTAACATCCTTCTGGCTGTGTGTTCATACAGGAGATTGGACATGTTAAGAAATTTCCATGTATGTTCAGAAAATGTGGTAGCATTGTTGTAACACTGAAGCTTGAAATTGTTCTGTATTTTTTAAAAATAATATTTGAACTTGAAAGTCAATTACTGCATTATTCATTGCTTTTCTAGTTAAAAAAACATCATCTGCAAACAAATCACAAATATTTTGATTTTTGTTTATTATAGAACATACAGATTTATTCCTTACGTAGGATTTTGCTTTGGCAAAAGTATTTTAGGGGGAAAAAAACCCCATGTTTTGCAAAGCTTGTTTGATTTTCTTTTATGAAAAAGCCGGTTTTTGTAAGTGAGGTATTGCTGGGTCTGTGAATAGCCACAAAGACTCTTTTAGGTAGAATGGGATTGCAGACTAGGCAGCCACATCGTAGAGAAACTTCTTACTGCTTGATTCTCCTCTTTTCCTTATCTATTTACTTTTGGTTTCAATTTCTTCTAAGCAAACCTAGACAGATTTGATCTCTTGATTCCTTTGTACTCTCCACCTAAATGAGCAAGCAGAAGCTTACCACTGCATGTTTTGACTTGTCAAGGTTGTTCACATCACTTCTTTTCAGAGTTTGAAATTTCCTATGCTTTTGGTCACCATTTAATTTCAAGTGGTGTTAAATTTAACTCTACCTCTGAAGTAAGAGGAAATATTTGCTACTATAATACATGTAGGAGGGAGCAAGAAGAAGTTTTCTTTTCATCTGCAAGTTCACAGGAAGACTAGAGAAACATGAAACAAAGAATAAACAGAGATCCCTGAGACCCCTTGCAGTTTAAAGCACCCGTGTTTGACAGTACATATAAATAGGACTCTGTCATGAGAGTCACAGAAATTAATTCATTTCAAAATTTTAGTAAATCTCAAATGTTTTTTACTTTGTTTCCACCTAGTTTTTCAAAATGTGACCTTGGTAGCTGAGGAAAACAGGAATCCTACCATTTGACAGACACTACTCTTTTACAGCATCTTGAGCCAGCCAGCAAAGACAACCCAGTGGCCTTGCACATAAATGTTTTAAGAATTGAGGAAACCAATTTATTCTGACTATGTGATGCAGAACATGATATTTTTCCTGCATGTGCAGTACACAGACATTGTGTTTATGTACATTTGCAGCTTCTCAAGGGAACTGTGGTGAAACAGCAAAGCAAATGACCTGCTTTGATTAATTGACAAGTTTCAATAAAATGTTTAATTTCAAATTTGTATGTCTCTAACAAAACCAATAGGAGGAAATGCTAATTTCAGACAATGCTTTAAAAATGCATTTCACAATTAACTTCTTAGCAGATATTCTACTGATCTAGTAAGAATAAATCTTTTCTGGAGCACAAAAAACATTTCTTAAGATTTAGCAGCCACAAAATATGACTATGGGAAAAAATAGCACAATGTCTTGTGTTCATTGTTTAAGTATAAATAGATGAAGTAAGAAAAAGCAGGAAAAACCTCAAACAGTGTGGACCCAAAGATGTTGTCAGAATTGGGTAAAAATAAATGACCAGTGATAGGAAAAATAACTGCTAAGGGAGGATATCATCATGCATTTATATGCATGTTTCCATATGCACATTTTTGGATCTAATAACAAAAATATTGATTTGTAAAGTAAAAGTTTGTCACAGTCTGTCTTAAAAATTTCCATGGCTTTTCAAGAACCTGTGAATTCAAGCTCTTCAGTTTTTCTCAACACCTTCAGTTCAAAAGAATCAGACTCCTCAATATATACTACAGAAGAATATGAAATAATAATTTGTTCGTGCCTTGAATATAATATCTTTCATTTTGGTGTCATAAAACTTGTGCTACATCGGTTCTATACCCTTTTACAAGGACATGCAATGAAAAAATCCTAATAAATTGACATGCAGAGAGCTAGAATTAATCCAAATATCCAAATTGGAAAGAATTTTGGTTTTCTTTTTGAGGTTTTTTTGTATATTGTATTTATTAAGAAGGTAAATATATCAAACATTTACCACTTAAGCATATCTCAATTTTGCACCTAAAAAAATTGTGATTTTTAAGTCAAATTTTCTGTTTAAAATCATAATCTATCTTATATATAAAGCATTATAAATATACACACACATTCATATCGATAATATAGAGGTATCAGGTACCAGTTCTATGAAATTTTCTGTCCTCAGTAGGAAGATTTGCTGATGTTTTCAGAATTTACTTCTCAAATACTGAAATGCTGTAATGCCTGTATATTGACTCCTATAAAGGAAGGGTATTCTTTGTGATCTTCAATTGAAAATTGGTGCTTTTAATTATGGGGTTTTGGATTTGGTTTTGTTTAAGGAGAGATTATTGCAGTTCAGACGTATGAGGTTGTTCTAAAGCCACTTCTATACATTAATATTAATATTTTCTCTCATACTGTGCTAAGCATGCTGTATTGCTCCAAATCTGTTCCATCAGAATTTATTTAATCTCTTTCCTTGAATTACACTCTATGAGAGTATTTCCTTTCTTTCTCAATACATACAATCATAATTTCATTATTTATCTGTCCTTTGGAGAAATAAATTCTACTCAGTGAAAGATACTGGGAAAAGAAGATTAAGAATATAAACATGAACACTTGTTTTTGCTTATTATTTAATGAAATTTTTGTCTGTACATTGAAGGAGTTTACTCATACTAGAGTGTGAAAAATTCCACAGGCACTTGTATGAAATCTTTCTGTTATAGGGCAAAATATATTTGGTGAAGTAGCTTCTGAGCTTACAGGACCAAGTAAATCTTGGCATTCAGTTAAATAATAACACATGGCAACAGGGATACTGCTTTGAGACTGTCTTCACAGCTGGGGTGCAGAGCTATGCAGGTAAGCATTTCTGTATCAACTGATTAGGAATTTCACAGAAAACTCTGGTTCCAGCAACTAAAGAAAATTAACTTGAAAGTTTGAAGGGTTAGACTACATACTTCAACTGAAGCTTAAGTTTTCCCACTGAGCCAGTTACCTTTCAGAAAGCTCAGTCATATTGCTCTCATTTTTACCAAGTTGTTCTCCACAGCAATTTTGTTAAATACATCTGACAACTGCATGACTGTGTTCAACGATCAAGCACAGATATTTGAAGCTCTCTTGTCTCTCTGTCAAAGTACTTTTTCCATGCCATGGATTTATAGATAGTGAAATAATTAGTTTCTATGACCTTTTCATGACCTGCAGCTTTCAAAGAGTCAGAGGTGTTAGGGAGAGGAGCTATTCCAGAGAGCAAGGAGAAGAACCAGAGCCTGGTTCCTAAAACAGTGGGTAGCAGCTAGATTGCAATCACATTTCTCTCTCATTTAGAGACAGGATAGCTTTTCTTTTTCCTCAAAGTAGCCTACAGGCCTATTGTGCTAAAACTGGGTTCTTTCTCCTGGTGTCCAAGAAGCTGAGCCACATAATGAGTAGAGACATTTGTTTATTTTTTTATGTCTGTGCAGAGATGGGTGCTAGGAGGTAAATGTGCAAGGCTAACACATCCAGTTATAGCCAAGCAGCATATTTATAGTTTAAAAATGCATCAGTACATGCTTATCTAATTTCTAAATATATGCCTACTTAATAGCCATTGGACAAGCTCACTTTGATTTAAAGGTACAATGCATTTTAAATTTAGTATGCATGTTGAGTGGGTAGAGACCTTCATTTGGAGGTGGGTAGCCAAAGATTTAGGGGTGTGTTTTTCCCAATGTAATGAGCAAAGTTCTTCTAAAGGACAAGTTTTTAGCTGATTTAGCCAACTTGAATAAAACCCATGGTGCATTGCTAAATGCAGTGTCTAGTATCTAATTCAAGGTCCCTCTGTTCATGTTATATCTTTTCTTGGTTTAAAACTATTCTGCCATTTCCCATTTAATTGGTTCTCTACAGCATTTTTTGTTCTCTATGATTCGCTCTGCAAAATCTTTTCTTAAACCACTCATCTTCCATCTCCATGACTAGGGTTGTTTGAGGGGAAGGAAAAGTAGATTGGAGTTTCTTCAGAAGAGCAGGACAAACTGGTCTCCCACTTCCTGAATAATTTAACTACTTGGATTCAAAGCAAAAGGGAGTAATGACTTCTTCCTTCACCCTGCATCTTCAAAAGTAACAGTTGTGCTGGAATTAAGAAACAATTAGACATACAGATCATTAATTCATTCTATCACAGGTATCTAACTTTTGAATTAGGTGCTTAAGGTGGGTGGAATGAATTTCAGGAACAGCAGTGGTTATTCCTGAATGGTAGGTACAGGATGTTCCTCCTGTGAGGCTTTCCCTGAGAGGCGTGTATTTTACCATTCAATAACAGTGAAAATGAGGGCTCGGCTTTGAATTTATTTAGCTCCAGCAGCTAACTTCTAGGAATTTTGATTTGTGTCAGCATCCATTTACTTTTTGGAAACAGAAGCACATTACTGCCAGTTAAATATTTAACATTGTATAATTCAGCAGAAATGTAATTTATATGCTACAAAAGTGATCATGGTGTAAATTCCAAGTGTCCAGTTCTGTATTCATTATCAGCTTGTATTTGGACAAATTAATATTCAGTAAATGGGCATTTTGCCTTGAGAAAGGTGCCTCTAATTACAGTAGCACAGGAATGGTGGCACTAAAATACTTCCATCAGATTTATATTCTTTTTGTGATGGTGCAGGTTATATTTATTATTTATTTAGTAATATAGTAATTACTGATTAATTTCTTCTTGATAGAAGGTCACCTGTGCCTGTCTCCATCCTCTAGCCTCAGTGAAGACAGTGAATCTTACTAATTTGAATTGTTGCATAGGAAGAAATGTAGCAAATCTTTGCATTCAATTAAAGTTCATAATTCAACCTAAAAAAAGCTAGATTTTGAAGGAAAAGATAAAAATAAAAAAAAAAAAAATTTAAAATTCCTACTTTTAAAAAAACAAATATATTTTGAATTGTTAGGATATTTTTTAAGCTTTTCTGTATCTTACTTTGTTTTGATGGCTTGCTGTTATTTCAAGGGTTTGTTGTTTTTTTTCTTTCCCCACAAATTCTCTGTTACCATAATTATTTTCACACGTGGTAATTGTCCAGCACTGTAAATTGCTATGAAGGGATAGATTGCTGTTATACATTCAACGTGGTTGCATATATTTCTGCATTTCAAATTGCTACTAACCCTGACAATTTGGCATCCTTGTCATGTATATCAAGGACTTTGTTTTTGGCCAATCTCTTTATCTGACTAATTTAATTTTCAGTATTCTATTACTGGTTTTCTCTCTCTCTCTCTCTCTATCTATCTATCTATCTATCTTTTCTGATCTCAGAAACTGAGGAAAGTTCCTGAGCTGCCACTACAACTTCAACCATGCATTTCCTTTTAGTATTTTTGATATTTTTTCAGCTCTAGGTAGCTTTTCTGCACTGATAAAGACTTTTAGTTTACCAGGTTTGTCTTGGGATTGATGGGCCAGGAGATACCTTTATTGTGAGGGTTTATTTTAATGCAAACCATGATTAGAAAATGCTTGTACTCCTAGAAGGAAGAGAAATGTGTACTGATGAAAATAGTAATTAATAAATTCAGAAGAAGGTAATTATTCCTTAGTTTGATTTTATCAATCTGGAATACGGTCTTACAATGTAGACTCATTAAAAAAAAAAAAAACAGCTAAATTTATTCAGTATTTCTGTCAAGATTTCTATAGCAGATACTAAATAGAGTATGGCAGTTGCTCTCTAATGATATCTATTCCTTTTTTCTAAAAGATATATAAGCCAGTATCTTGTGTCTTAGAACAGATAAAAAGCTGACATTCTTTGCTATTTTAATCTAATGTTACTAGAAAAATCCTAACTTTGTAATTTGATACTGGATGTTGGAGAATAAAGAAGTTGCTTTTATAGAAGTATGCAAATGAGCATTGCTCCTTATTAATTTTTAAACATACACTGAAATCCTTGACCAAAATGTGAATTTGTGTCTGTCAACTTTATTTCAGCAGCAGGGAATGCCTATATATTTGAAACAGACATTTGCACAATATCCCTTTGTTGGTCTGCTCTTAGTAGCTCAGGACAGATGTTTCATACTCTGAAGCACAAGATTAATTTGCACAGCTGGACTTTGAGGCTTAGATGCCTATTAGGAAAGGAAAACAGCCCTTTACCACTGACTACAATTACTCTGACCATTTCTGCAGATTTAACTTTCTTATTTAGCACTGGAGCAGAGATAAACTTAAAGGTCCAGCACTATGATATTATAATCTATTGATGATAGATGATGATGCATTGGACCAATGCTCAAAAGTAAACTGTCTGGGTTACTAGAATCTGCTTAATCTTTTATACTCTACCTTTTCATGACTGTCTCTGCGTAGCAATCAGGATGGAAGAGAATTGCCAAGTCACCTGCTCCTCAGATCAGAAGGTGATTGTGGCTTTGAGTAAATATTAAGCAGCCACAGCACTGCCTGGTCAGAAAGAGCAAGTGTACTACCCTTTTACACCTGGAAGATCTTGGTCCTCACAATGTGCTAATGTTTGACACCTGGAAGAGAATGCTGTTGCTTCCCTGTGGACACCACATCACAAACTGCCTTTCCATTCAATCTGTATCATTTTTCATAACCTCTCTTCAGAAGAATCCTGGAGCAGAGTATCAATAATACTGGTGAGGGATAGAATGCCAGCCTCTGTGACAGCTGGCCTTTCATGTACTTTGCCCTATGACAGAAAATTATTTTTTTAAAGTTATACCTCTAATCACTCCTGAAAATATAAACAAAGAGTAGTATTGCCTCAGTAAGCAATACTCATGTAGTTTCTTCTTAAGTGTGAACAAATGAAGCTTTTATGGAGCTGAAATTCATTTAATTTCTCTTACAGAAATAAAGAATTATGTGGATGCTTGGAAACACTAAGAATAAATGTAGTGCTTTGGAAGAGCAATACTGTAGTCTCTGTGGAATAAAAACATGTACCATGTTTGCTTCAGACTCTAATTAGAGCCTAAAGATCATTGTGATTGTACTGCATGAAAATACTCTGTTCTCCAAGGGTATCTGAGGGCAGTAAGACTGTAAATGAATAGATTTAGAAAATGATGAAATTAGGTGGCCTGTCTAGGCCATAGGGCTATTGTTTGGATCATCAGCCAAAAACGTTTCAGAAAAAGTAGTCTTAATTAAACATCTCACAAAATACTGCCTATCCCATTGATTCACTTTCTTCTGTGATGCAGATGTGTCACTCTGCTGTTAAGAGAAACAGCATACTTTATAAAGGAAGCAAGTTCAGTTCATCAGTAACACTGTGAATATGTTCAAATATTTGCCTGTTTTACTTGATGAAGCTAAATGTCTCAGTACTGTGAAGCATAGATGTTCTGGAGAAAACAGAATAACAATAATATAAATAATAATAAATAATAAACAAACTGAAAAATGAAGTGTTAAGATCCCACCGTGGTTAACATATTGGTTCTTCTCTGCAAGAATGATCTCATGTCCAGTAACTGTTGTCTGTGCTTTAGATGTTCCTTCAGTGGGGCAATAACAGAGTCACTTGAATCTCTCTTACTGCTGTTCTAATTAAATAAGTGAAAATTCAGAGAGTCTAGAGTTTCTTACCAATGCCAAATTTGGTTGGATATGGACAATGACTTTGAAAATGGTAGGATTTTCTTTTTCCTTTAAAGTAGCTGAAATGCAGATAGAGAAAGGTCTCAGCATATCACTTGCTTAGGAAATCAAGCTAAGAAATATACTTGTTTGTTCTCAATACAAGCAGTAGCAAGGTACTACAGGAAAAAGTGAACACAAGTTCTTAATCAGTAGTATTTCTTGTATTATTAGCATCAGTAGTATTTTGGTTAATATTTCTTGGAGAAAATACAGCATATGTGTGCAGCAATAGACCAACCAGGAAGAGTATTCTTTTCAATTTTCAGTAAAAGAGAAAATTGGAATAAAATAAAATGTAGCCCTAAATGTGCATGTACTCTGTGTCTGCTCTGTTTGATTATGCACCTATGCTATATTTATTTAACTGTGATAAGCTACACTCACACACTAACTCCAAGTGCAGCAAGTAGCTGAATTCTTAAATACTTTATTTCTTTTTGTATAAGTGTTTTGGAAGAGTTGTTCATGACAATGCATGGTGTGAATTTATATTTATAAAGTGTTTAGCTTAACTGAAAATACTGTAATCATTTGAGTGTTCTTTAAAACACAAGGAAAGCAAAGAGGAGTTCTATTATTTCTGCATTCCATTGCATAAATTTTTGCTTGCTAACTAATATTGATTTGTATTTATGTTCACTTCTATAATATCAATCCATAATTTGTACTAGATTTCTGTAGGTGTGGTAGTATGTTTAAGAGATCATCTTACATATTTGACTAGGTTTACAGTACTAACTTTACTGTGCTCACATGTAAGCCAGAACTTGTTTAGCATGAAGCTGTATGTGGAAATATATAACAAAAACCTGATTTCAGAGTTATTAATTGGACAAAACGGGTTCTAAAGAAACATCAATAGGTTTGATTTTTGAATAATTTCCTAATTGTTACGTGCTGTAAGGTTGGGGATTTCACTGGGACTTACAAAGTTTTAGAATGCCATAAGAATTAGTATAAATGGTAGTTAAGGTAATGTTGCAAAGATTAGAAATATTTTTTGAAAATAACCATTAAAAATTTTGGTTATGTGCTTGGAGAATTCAGCTTACATGGCTATCAAGATACTAAAAATATTGTTAATCTTTGATTTAAAGTATTTTAATTGTTTAGAATGATGTTTTAAATCCCCTCTTCACTATTATAAACATATGACCTAGATACACCTGTGTCTGTGACAAGTACCTTCTGCTTGCTCATACAATTATTTTAAAGACATTTAAGAGCAATGTTAAATAATACAGAAACAGGAAAGACAAAAAAAAAATTCCAAACACACACTTTATTATTTGAAAGTCATTCATATGTATCTAGAAAGATGGGTAGGTGTGTTAGTTTCATAGAAGAGAACTAAAAAGATACTGACCTACAAAATTATTCATACAGTGTTTGGAAATTCTAAATATTAGAACAGAAAAAATGGGAGTTACTCATTATAAATTCCCTGTGGTATTCATTAACATTGCCTTCACCCAAAAAAGCTGTGACACAATTGTAACCTCAGTCTTTTAGTCCTCAAAAAAGCTCCTTGTTAAAACTGAGAGTAATCTCAAACTTCTGAAGCTGCATTTGTTATACTTTGTCCTGGTAAAATTTATTCCAATGTGACTCAGACACATTTTCACATCTAATTTCTTCTTCTAAATCAAAAACTTGGAATATTTTACAAAAGTACATATTGTGATTAACAGAAATCTCTACTTTAATCCTTATTTGGGAATGCATTTGCTCTCAAGACATTAGCAAAGCCTGTTTGCATGAGTAACTGAAACTGGGCTGGAGATGGAGTGGTACTTTTATTACTTTGTAATTTTATTCTGAAGAATGTGGATATATTGCTGTACTTTTGCAGACTTACCTTTACCTAGCTCAGGTTCCACCAGTCTAATGGGATATTAATGAAAGAGCTCTCTCTACTGAGAACTACTTTAGATTTTACAGCCCATGATAAAATTACTGTTTGTTGCCACAAGGATCTGAGCCAAGAAATTAGAGGTAGCCTGAATATGTGTGTTGGATTCACCCCATTAATCTTTTATTTGTCATATTTCTTACAAGATGGCCTTGGTATCCAAGATAATTTAATTTTTACAGGGATGTTTTTGATATTAGAAATCTTCAGTATCATCCTTGGTAATTACAGAATTTACTTCTGTACTTTTTCTATTGTTCACAGAAAATAGACTCCTCTTGTCTCATTTAGAAAGATCAAATATATATATTTAATATCTGAACAAACAAAAAGTTCTGATCACAGTGCTTTGGGCGAAAAGTGGCTGCCTCATTTATGTTCTTATGCTTCAGTTTAAGCAACATGTTTTTCATTGTTTCTTACATTTTCTTTCTCGCATTATAAGAGTATACTTTTCAAAGTACACTTTTCTAATTCACTGAATATCGAATAATAGTCCATTTGGTCATTTTTAGGGCTTCCAAATATGTTTGTATGTCACATATTACTGGTTCTATCCATTTGCCAGTGCCAGTGAGGGATTCTGTGAGATAGAGTGTCATACAGATTTTAGAAAGGTTCAGAATGTATTCAGTGACCATCTGTCACTCCGTGCACAGCAAGCCTGACTTCAGTGCAGTTGAGATTCTGCCCAGGAGTACTGAAAATTGTGGTCTGCAGTAAAACTAAAGTATCTGTCTGGTGCAGAAGATGAGGAAGTGAATGGGCACCAAACTGTTCAAAGCTCAGGCTCTGATAACTCGTGGTTGAGATGGTTGGTGTTCTGTGCATGACTATGACCAGATAAAAGTGAGGGGTCGGGGGGTGGTTGTATGGTTGTTGTTTCTTCTTTTTCCTCTGGCCTGTTGATATGACAAACTATGTGAAATGAGGGAAACTAACCTTTTGATGGTTCTGTATCCAGTCTGTGTGCTTCTTCATTAGTAGAACTACAACAGGGATACATACACCAAAAACTATTTTAAGATTTAAATATACACCTAGGCTCAAATTAAAATAAAATGCATTATTCCATGTGGGAATTATATGAAAAAAAAAACCAAACCACCTAAAATAGCCAAATATAATCTCCTAAAAATTACTGGGTATTTTATATTTTAAGCAGCGTAGTCAGGACAATGTGAGGTAAATTTGTTTGTGATGGGCAACTTTTATCTCTTCCTCAGAATTGCATTCTGAGGGGTTTTGTTTTCCTTTTTTTAAATAAACCAAGACAGTACTGTAAGTTCAGCTGTTAGGACAAGGAAGGGAGCTCCATTCTTATTCTACTCAAGTCAGCTATTCATAACAAATAATTGATCAAATATATTTTCAAGTTATTTGATTTCATAGTTTAGAGACTAGAATTTTATGAAAACATAAGTCTATGTCATTTCTGTGAAATGAGGACTTTAACATAGGATGTTATAGCAGAATTTCTTTTTTAGTCTGTCCAAACAACAATTTTGAAATAAGGAACATGGCCTGTATTGTCTGGGACAGGGAGATACAGAGACTGATGTTACTAATATTCTGATAGATGTATATGGCCCTGGGGATATAGGTAGCCTTCTTCCTAGCTAGTTCTAAAAGTAGTATCTTAAGAGTAGTGATATGACAAACTGTGGGGTACATATGAAAAATAATTAAAAAGTTGTGCATCACCTTCTGGAACATAAGAGCTTGTGTGCATCAGTCATACCTCTGACTGGAAAGGACTGTGCATGCAAATTACGCACTCATTTGGTGTCTTAGCCCATTTGTGTTCAGCTGAATTGCACTGGAACAGAGTTTAAAACCAAGAATGGAACTGAAAGTTTAGGAAGCAAGTGAGAGTAAAAAGAAGGATCCACTTCATTCCCATCTGCCAATCTTTCAGAACTGGCCACATGTCTTTCATAGCATAGGTATCAACTGTTGTATACCACGGTTTTTCAGCCATGAAAACAACCATACTGATGGTTGCACTACTCTCCAAGGTCTACTACTGTCATGTCTGTTTGAAGACCTTTACTCTGGGGTTTAAAAAGCATGGATTTTATTTTTTTTTAATTCTTATTGTTCAGTAGATGTACTGTTTTAAATACTGTAGTAGTGTTTCCAATTCTCTGCAGACACATTAATTACAGATGCAAGGGAAACATAGAATGACACTACTGAATATTTTAAAACAACACAAAAAGCCAAAACCAGTTTAGCTTGAGTTCATGTTATTCTTATTTTCTAGAAAGCTGGGACCCAGGTTTCGATTTAACACTGCTCAACAGATTGTGTCTAAGGTTGAAAAAATACTCTGTAACTGCAGAATTGGAGGCCATCCTTTTCAAGTATGAAGAGTGTGTTCTCCCCTATAATCAGCAAAATATTCGTATAGAAATTGAGATCTTACCAGTGGTGATAAGTCAAATAGAGAAAAAAATATGACTGTTATCTTTTTCCAAATTTCAACACTGTTTCACCAAAATTTTAAAAGAATATGCCCCTTAGAGCCTGACATATTGACTAAAAGATGGCTAGAAGGACCCTCGTTTTTATGCCATTTCTCTGTGCTGATTACAGATTACTTACAAGTTATTAAACAGGGAAATAGACTGTTAAAATAAAGAAATCTAGGCAATACACTGCCTGAATCAGAGAACTGGGAAGAAAACCCAATGCACTGAATGCCCATAATACCTAACAGTGTAGATCACAGGATTAATTCTAACATTAAACAAAATAGTTCAGTATATTTCTTAGAAAAAAATGAGAAATTCTGTTCAAAATTCAGCTGTGCATTTTTTGGAAATGGAAACACTTAGCCACATCTAAGCATCTGGCATCTACACTTCTTTGGAAGAGAAAAGAAACTGAATATGTCTGTTGAATGTGAGAACAAAATATCTTTTTTGCCAAATCCAGTACAGATCATCCATGCCGAGGCAAAGTGCTTTCAAAAGCTTGGCTGGAGTCCACTAAGACTTATTTTAATCGAATTTAAGGAGAAAGGAGCAATATCAAGCTGTTGTTTCATGTTAATACTTGCTCCTACTAGTTAAAACATACTTTTTAAAAAGTTTAATTGATTAAACTGTGTTGTAATTTGTCAAATTTGTTTAATTTCATTCTAGTTTTGATAGGAACTCTTGGAAACCATTATTGAAACTGATTACCAACAGATAATGATTTGCATTATCATGATTATAATGATAGTTGTACTCTCTAGTACCCGAGGAAGCCTTTCACCTGTAACTGTTTACAGTAGTTTCTAAGGTAAGCAGGAACTAAATGTTCTGAAAGCTACTGAAATTTATTATGGCTGAAATGCAAGAAACCAAATCTCATAGCAGACTATCCATGCCCCAGCAAACACATTTAGATATAGATAAAGAGTATAAGTTTCTAGTGGGAATTGCACATTTTAATGCTGTTTCTCTATGTTTGGACCTACAAAGATGAAAAGCTGTTGCAGACTAGACAAAAAGAACCAAGTTGTGGGACACAGCAATATTCATATGAGGATCCTAAGGCTCAGGAGCTTAGAGAGTTAGTAAGAAAGGAGGAGGGGAATAGGTAAGTGCTTACAAAATAAAATATTACTATGGTAAGAATCTGAATCTTTCTCTTGTCTGCTTCTTCTAAACAAGCTGAGAAAGACATGCCCAGGAAAGCAACTATTACACCCTGCTGAAAATCATAAAATTTGTGTGTACTATATCTTCCTGCTTCCAGTGCCCTCCTCTGAAAAAGCCAAGACTGATAACAAAATTTTCATCAAAATTTATAATATTTCTGACCATACTTTATTTCTCATTTTCTTGAGCAGTTCTAGAAATATCACTGGGTCAGTACTGAAGTCGTTCCCTTATCCCCCTGGATAAGAAATAAGGAAACCTTTATTTTAGCATTTATGCCAAATACTTTTGGCATTTGTTAAAAAAAAAAAAAAAACCCTCTAAAGAAACACAAAAACAATCAACCCGCTCCCCTCTCCCTGCTCCCTTATAACATTGTGGTATTTCACAGCTTCAGTATTATTCAGTGTTACTCAGTTCTAATGAGTTATTTACATAAAGAGAAAAAGTTTTCCCTTCTAATTATTGTTCATTCATTTCAAAGCAGTCTTCCTTTCACTCAGTAGAGTTTTCTTTGTCTGTCCCATCCCTGTAGGGAAATACAATTATACTTTGACATGCCTCTCTCAGCTCTTCCCAGCCTTAAATGATGTTGGCAATTCCTTAGGCTGTAACTCTCTTGTGAGGCTTCCCAACTGTCAATTTGCCTTTTTTTTAATCTAGTAAAACATAGTGGAATTGCTGCCTTTTTCACTATAAAAGTAATCTTGTTCAAGAAGTGTCCTTTTATTGAAATAATAATTTTTTTTCTTTATTGCTTTCTCTGTGATCCATTTAAAAATCAGTCTTTGTTAATAGGTCTATAGCCTCTGAACATATTTTCTAGCCTCTCTCTGATAGTACTCTCTGATCACTTTCTCCTTTCAGGCATGATAAAAGGAGTACAGAATACAATCAGAATTAGTGGCACTGGAACAAAATGTTGAGATTTCTGTGATTATGAGAACTCTGGGACCATTCTCCAAAGGCTCCTCTCCTCTGGGTGTTTTTCATTTGCATGCAGACACCATCTAAGCTTCCAAAAAACTCACCTGCTCTTTAATGTAGCTCTAGGAAGAAAGCCATTAAGAGCCAAGAGTGCTAGCAGAGAGCATGTCAGGCTTCTGCAAGCAGCACCAGTACATTCCACCCAGTCTGACTCATGGTAGTCTGAAGGCTTTGTAGTGTGTGTGTGGGCATAACTGATGGTGTGGTTTCCTCGTGTTTTGTTTCATCCTCTCTTTAAAAAGTGAATTACATGCAAGGTGCCTTTGCCTGTAATGTATTTTTCTAACATTTTGTTTTTCCTTCATCTTCTCTCCTCTCCACAAAAAGAAAATTGCTTTACACATCTAAAGTCACCCCAAGACACTTCTATATTAAACATATCAGGAGATTTGTGACACTCATTTGATGAGAATGCTAATTCTGTTGTATAAAACTGGTTCCCACAAAAGGTTTAACAAATAAAGTAGTTAAAATTTCCAATGTAATGTCTATGTATATTTCTGATTATTTTTAAAGTTAAGAACTGATATGAAGAGATCTGGTGCTACATTAAAATGCACCTCAGTTTTACCCTAACCATTGTACACAATTTGAAGGCTTGCCACAACAAAGAGAGTACATTGGTTAGTCCATGGTTCTAAAGTGCAGATCATGATTTCTCTGTGCCTTCATGGAAGGATGCAGAACATCCAAATGTGCAAAAGAAGGCAGTGTGGCCTTGTATCTCACAAGTGAGGGACACTTGCCTGACTTTACCCTGCTGCAATTACATGATGCACTGAATCTCTCTTTGTCACCAGCAAAGAGCTGCCTTGCAGAATGGGAACAACACGAAAAATGGCAAAATTGTCCTGCTGTCTTTCTACATTCAGTAGGGTGAGTAAGGAGACTTCTTATATCAGATCTGCCTTTTCATGTAACCAGCCCTGTGACTCCATAGAGAATTTTCCTTTGAGTCTTCCAAAGCTGCAGACATGTTGAGAGAGTCCAACAGTCAGAAATATGGTCTCTCTAAATTTCTTCCCATTTCAGCTCCAGAGGGTGAACTTTCCTCAAAGCTTGGTAGTATCCTGAGGAGCATTATGCTGTGCAGGACTCAGTAGAAAAAGGCTCATACTGTATTTATATTCCTGATGTGTAGTATCTATAAAGTGAAGCAACAACGTACAACAATAAACAGCAAACTTTCTAGACCACCAGCTCCAAATGCTTTGAACTGACCAATCTGTTACAAAACCAGTAGCTTTTGCCACAAATATTTGCTTATATTTCTTACTACAAAATTACATGTGGCTGAAAGATTATTGATTTTCTTTTTTCTATGCTTGTTTTGATTCCCTAGAACAATACATTTCACATTATGTTTTGGGGCTTGTCCCTTCTGGGAGTCCATGCTTTTTCGGATCAGACTGAGTAATTTTGAAAGTTGTTGCTGCTTTATTGATTTTCTGCCCAAATCCATTTGCTAAGTAAACTGATACAGGAAGTAGGGCTTGTGATCATCTCACAGACACAATAGCCAAGACATACTCCTTTCCAAAACTCCAAGGCTTTATAATTTTTAAAGCTGATTTTTATTAGACCTAGGTGACCTGTAAAATAGGAGAACCTCAGATCTGCTGGGTAAGATGGAATAAAAATAAACAAGTTTGCAAACCCATTTTCGTTTGCTCCCTGTGTCCTTGCAGGGGCAAGTCCTTTGCTGTGAGCTTCTACTCCATCAACTCAAACACTCACCAACCACAAAATTCCTCTAGTCCCTTCATATTTCTTGAGGAAAGCCTTTAGTCCGTTTCCAGAAAGACCCAGCCTGCCCACACCTCTTCCCACGGGGGGCAAGCCAGCCTACTGTCCACTCCTGGGGACCTGCTGCCTCTCTGGCTCTTGCAGGTTCTGCTAAGCTGTGGGGACTATGGTCCCTCACGGTACAGGTGCAGCCTTGCAGCTCGCCCTTCTCTCCTCCCCTATCTCATCAGCCCCAGTGAAACCCTCCCTATTGCTCTGGCTGCTCTCCCTCCACTCCAAGGACAGAAGTTTTTTGTGGCAGGGTGGTCACTCAGGGAAGCGAAGTCAGGGAGCTGTACTTTTCACAGCCAGTGAGTTAGCATGGTCTGGTGAATATCTGGCTGTGCAAATGGCTGCCAGAGCACACCAGGCCCCTGTTTTCCCAGGCCTGGTCATACTCCTGAACCTTTTTCTGCTGCTATGCTTCCTGCCCTGCCTGCTGGCACTGGTGGAGCTGCTGGTGCTTTGGTGCGTGGGTGGAAAGGGGCACTAGGCTGCATAGACCTCTGTGGGCAGCAGGCAAGGCATCCTTGAAAGCAGGGGAGCAGCTGAGACCTGGGCTCAGTAAGTGAGAGGGTTTAGGTGCTTTTTAAAATGTATATGTGTTTTATTTATTTTAATAACAGTGAGAGAAAGAGCAGTTACCATTCAATTTGCAGTAGCTACGGTCCCATTGTTGTGATGTCCCTGACTTCTGTTCCTTTCAGAAGAGAAGCATCCTGCAGAGTTTAGTGCTCTTTGGGGCAGCTGTTCCAGGGGCTGCCCCACTGAACCACCTTCTCAGACAAGTAGGGTTCCTTTACCAAGTTGCTGCAAAGTGGTATTTGAGCCTCTTTTTATGCTTGTGTGGAACACTTAAGAAATAAACGTTTCATAGAGACTGGGGGAAATAGTAGTTAGCTCAAATGAGTTTGGATGGTTTATTTCCTTATGCTTACAAGGATGTGGTGTATTGCATTTCTGTTCCTGTGCTGCCAGGTGCCAGCTCAGTACATTAAATGCACTGCATCATTTTAAGGATAAACTTTATAATATTTCTGTCTGAAAGTTTTTTTATAATTCTGGATATTGATTTCTACATTTTATATGGTCAGTATAAACAGTATTGTGTATTAAAATACCAAAAATATCCCACACTACTGAGGAATAGTATTTTGCATAGTTACTGTATTTTCCTGGCTTACTTGGTAGAGAATATCTCAAGATTCTGAGATGTTTATTTGCATTCCATCAGTAGTGGTTTAGGAATTTCATACAGTTTAATTAATTTTGATTTAAACCTACAAGAAGGTTGACTTAGTTTTGTAAGCCTTCACTCATTTCAGATTTCCTGAATATAGAGATAACGCTGCTGTTTTAAAATTCAAGTTGTATCAGGACCATTCTTAAAATTTGTAGTGGGTTTTTTTTTGTTTGTTTGTTTTTGAATGGTAAAATATATCACTAGGGATCCATTTGATTTTTTGACCTGATGTCTTATATAAAAGACTGTAGACATCTCAGAGATATTTTGTTTAAATTAGTATGTCAAAGAGACCTTGATTTAGAAATTATTTGAATTGATGTTTTTTAATTAATTAAAAACTTTAAAAGCTGCTAATCATCAGTTTATTTAACTTTAACTGTAGCCAACTAAAAGCATCAATAATGATGTATGCATTAAAAATGTATAAGGTTACAATTCTTTCAAACCATGAATAAGTTCAGTGGGGTGAATAGGCAGTGGGGTGACAGGATTAAATACCTTATTTTCAGATCTAAAGCAATTTCTGCAATATACTGTAGTAAGTCCCTTGTCTCATGACATGAATTTGAGATTTAACCAAATAAGCATAACTTCTGCAAAAATAAATTATTTTTGGAGATATAAAAAAAATTTCTATGTGCAGTTGTTATCCATCATTAACGGTAAAGGACATTCTAGCTTCTTTCATCATCTTTCTTTTTGAAGTACTAGTTTTCTGTAGGTTCATGGTTGAGATCTAGCCAGCCAAGTTTTGAGAAAACAGGTTTTAAAATCAGTAATCTTATGCAATTATATATGCAGAGTTGAAACAAATAATAAAATTTCTCTACATTGCAAACTAATTCCATAAAATCAATTTCCTGAATGAGCTGTCATGCAGAATGTACAGAAGTGCATACCAGGGAAAGAGAGGTTTCTGAGAATGCACCAGTTGCTTCTCTCAGTAGGTTTCCCATTGTCACACTCTACAGCTTTCTTTTAAAACAGCTGTTTAGAAAGCTGCTTGCTGCTTCAAAAGTTTTAAGTGGAGCCATTTTTAAGGCCAGCTCCATGGTTATTTAAAAAAAAGGAAAAAAAGAAACAAACCATCAAACTGTAACCTGAGAGAGTATAGTGGCTTTGTTTAAAGGATGGAGAAATCTGACTGGAGATATTTGATGGCACCACAAGAGCAGATAAATACAGGCTACAGTCAGAATGGATATATTTTACTTGCTGTCATGAATGACATCTGTAGTTACAGGTATTTTGTTTTCAAAAACATGTTTACTTTTTTTGTAAGCTATACAGAAATAAAATAGAGACAAGAACTGTTTCTGAAGTAGAAATAATAGAGACAAGGAAAGGAGAGCATGGATTCCTAATATTATTTTTTAAGTGTGGGTGGACATAGAGAAGTATAGGGGATTTGACTTTTGTGAGTGGTTTCAATTTAGGTGATCCCATAATTTCTGAGACCAATTCTTTAGGGAACAGCTTATGTTAGGGTGGGAAGAGGACTAGTTTTTGCATTGCTATGATACTCCTCTGTAACATATCTTCTGCGTATGGTCACAGTTAAGATTTTGCCCAGCTTCAGCAAAGTGGGGAGGAAGAAGCCCTAACTGTTCACAGGCCAGAGGCAGAAGAGTTATTTTTTCATCCATTGAAGGAAAAAGTGACATTACCTGTCAATATTCTTAGTTAAGGCTTAAAAGCTTCTCATTTCAGTGAAAACAGAAGCCTATCATCAGTGGCAAGTTTCAGTCAAGTGAATGTCACGAGTCTTTGCTTTGATGAAAGTCTATTTATAAAGACTGCTTTTAGGGAGAAGGAAGATGGACTTGAGGTGACCAGGGTCCAGCATCGGGTAGGTTTTTCCTTAGTGGCTGGGGAAGAGAAAATGTCTGTGAAGCAGGTGACTGGCTGGCACCTAGGGGTTGGCCACAAAACTGTGATGTTTATTTCAATGTATGAGGAGAAGGTTGACTATGGTCGTGTTAACATTTAAACATTTTGATCTGTGGATTTAATAAGCCACTCACTCTTCTAATTATTACACGTGTGTTTCTTTTAATATGATTATTTGAGAGGAGGTATAATGCCATGACATATTTAAGGACTTACAGTGCTTTTAAGTGTAATTCTTTTATTGAAAAATGCTATATTTTGATTTTTCTATGAATAAAATAAACTTTTATAATTTTGTTTGCTTATGCGTAGGGCTCATATTTTTATTAGTCATATTCCTATTTCTTTGTGCCCTGTCTGGCCAGCAAATATAAAATTTCTCTGTCACTCTTCCTCCTCTCCCACTTTAAATGCAGTGACAAAACTATTCCTCCAAATCCAAGGGCTGTATAGAACAACCATCTGCCCATCCAAAACAACTTTATTTTTCTACTGATTGCTGACTTCACTCATTTATAGCACAAAGAATATTTCAACATTTTCTTTTCCAGACTGAAATTGCATTATTTACATTTTTTCTGTTTTTTTTCAAGAAGTCATGAGTACAATGCTGCATTGTAATATCACTAGTAGAACTCACTTAGCCAACCTATTTGCATTTCTGAAATAAAACCCATATCTTTGCATTCATTATTGCTTAATTTTGGTAGAAAGTGTCTCAAAGTGCTAATTTTCTGGTAGTTCAGAGCAGTTCATTCTAACTTACCACTGCAGCATCACAGAGATTAGTGACATTGGACCTCAAAACCAGAGTGAGTAGTATATGTAATATTCTGCTGGTCTGTAGTGAATTACAGACAATGTCCTATGTGCTGACTCTTAGTAAGAACTAGTGTTTGCCCTGAGCTGTTTGAGGATCATAAGGATAAGTAGGTTAAAAGGGAGAGAAGCTATAATACAAAAGGTCATTTCTACATTTCTAATTAAAATGGCCTCTAAAAGCTGAATTTCCCCACTTAAAGACTTCATTTCTATATTCAGTTGCAAGAGAAGCTAGAGAATGTCTTAGAGCTCCAGGCTGTGTTACTGCAGCCCCTGTGAGTGAAATTCTTTCTTTAGGCCAGGAGTACAAACCAAGCCAGGGTAAGGTAAACAGCCATTTTGGCTTGGTGCATTTTCAGGTAGAAAACTTTTAAATCCTGTCATGACCCTTGTCTGCCTCTACTACCAGCACCATGTCTTAGCTCTCAAAGAGTTTGGGTTCTGAAGCTCCTAGGAAACCCAAATGCTCTTTGTGCTCTGGGAACAGTGGGGAAGGCAGTAATTTGTGCTGCAAGATGCTCTGCTGTGCCAGGTGAATCTGTACTCAGCATGTCTGTTGTCAGGCAATGCCTGATGTGTAGAAACAAACACCAGTTTGCCATGAATTGACAAGAAAAAAATCATGAAATATCATTAAATGAAAAATCTAATTTCTTTTGTCTAAAAATGATAGTATATATCTAGGAAAAGCTAAGTTTCTCAGTATATTCTTAACTAACACTTTTATAGAGGCAATGGATAAATTCAGGAATACTTAAATATACAAACAGTATTTTGAATAGCAGTTTAGATTTTGATGAGAAATTGATTTATGAAGGTTGCAAAACAAAAAGGGAGCTGAATTCTTGTAGTTTATATGTAACAATCAAGCTGTATCAAGGCAATGTTTTGCCAGATTTTGTATGCTACTTAAGTATTATTAGAAATTATTTCTCATAGATATCCCAAAATCCTTAAATAAAATTATATGATGAAATAAATTTTAAATAGCTGCTAGCTTTTGGTTTTGAACATTGTTATCTTGCTTTGTGAATAGCGTGGCTGGAACACCCTTTGTTTGTTGTACACCTGTGGTCTCCACCACTGTGGTTAGGGGATAGCTCATTCGGTTTTATGTTAGAGCAGGCGTTCTTCTGGTGTTTATCCTCAGTTCCTCAAATTTATGTGTAACAGCAGAAATGACTGCTAATCACCAGAACTGAGGAAACATAAAAATCAGCCTAAAACTATGATTTTGATTGGACAGAACCATGAAATATCACTTTGAATTTGCAGTGAGTGGGAGGGTATGTACATTCCTGCATAAGTCTTAGGAGTAAGTTTAGTGTAGGCAATGTAATTATGGATATTTATATAAAGAGTTGACGTTCTTTAAATCCCACTGCTTTTTTACAATAGTTTTTTACAGTCCTGTCATTATATACCATCTCAAATAGAAATATTAAGGAGAGGAAAGCTTCAAAAATCCACCGCAAAACACTAGGATTTGCAAATTCAAAGAATAGATTAATGAATTAAACGTTAAGCATGGCACTGTGTTTTTAAATGCATAAATGTGTATCATTATATTGAGAGTTATTGGAATGTGAAAATAGCATAATGATGTTGATCTTAAGGTTGATATTTTATACAGCATTTAAATGAGACAAATCAGTTTTATTTTGTATCTCACCTATTTCATAGCCATTATTACACTTGAAAAATTGAAAATTCTTGTGGCATTAAGAATTTTTGCCTTTTTACTTTTATCTGTAATCAGTTACAAGGCCTTTCTTCTTTCACCTGCTACATCTCTCTCTTTCCATCCTCACCCGTTTTATCAATTCCTTGGGTTTGTTTTATTCATCTGCACCATACCCTCTAGTCCAAGGATACTCTTTTTGCTTGCTGAAGTTTGTGGACAGATGTAGCCAGCAAATGAAGGTATGTTGGACATTTTAGCAGTTAGTAATAGTAGTAAGACAAAGTGTTATGTAATTCAAGACATGCTAACAACCCAAATAGGGCAGAATGCTTTATAGTTAGCTAGCCAGCTGAAGACCATATTGCTATTTTATCTTTTGTACCATTATTTCTGTTAGTAGTGTGGTAATAGTGTTTCTCATGATATAGATAAACCTTATATTATACATGTATGTTTTGAAAGACTATAATATGATCAGATTGTGGATTTCTTGCATCTAAGGCTCAGGACTTGATCTCTGGACAATATCCTTTCCTTACTAACACGTAGTGCGTGGTGTTTCATGTATATGCAATATTCCTCACCATCTTGAGTTATTTATCCCTAACTGATGATATTACTAAGAAATTGTAAACAATTATTGATGATTAAAAAAAAAAAAGAGTGAAAAGGAGTCCAGAAAAAAATGGGATGGAGAATGAAAGTCCTGCAACCCATTTTGAATATTCAGTTCTTAAATTTAAGATCTTGTAACACTAGACTGTAGACTCTAAAACTCTTTAGTTTTAATTCTCTCTATGATGTATTTATATATTTCTTGATTAAATTTAGTTCACTAAAAATTGTTATTTATGTCCAACCTGAGCTTCATCTAAGTTATTTTTGTATTTTTTATCAACTACCAATATTAAAGTGAATATTTTAGTAACCTAATGCCATTATGAGTTTACATTGTCATAACTGAAAAATATCCAAAGGTTGAGTAACTGTGATTAATAGAGACAAAAGAAATAACAAGTTAGCAGCATTTTTCCCAGACGTCTTATGCCGCAGATCTTAAAGAACCTGTGCACCTTGTAATGAGTTTTATCCAGAGCAGTGTTCTCTGCTTCATAAAAGAAGCTTCAATCTTGACTTGTGAGACTTCATGTCTGCTATTTTTCACTTTGTACTTTGCTCTGCAGCCGAGGCTGTGTGCTGTATTGATACACATGAATGTGCACCTGAATTAAAAGCAAAATCTGTTTTGTTACGTTTCTTCTTTCATAGTTCTACCAGAAAAGCAAAAGTTTATTTATGCATAATAGTCCTCAAATAACATTTTCTACCTTTGTTTCTGTGAGTCTAAAAGAACTGAGTCAACTCAACTGTCCATGTTTCATCAGTTTTCTACTAACTTGAAAACTGAATGTTATTGTGGAAACCCAAGAAGTCTGTCTATGCGTGTTTGATTGCTTATGCACACATCTCTAGTTTACAATGAAATCCACATTTGTGTGTATTGAAATAGTTACACATAAATATATATGTATTTTTTCTATTTATATATGCATACCTTCTTTAATACCTTCTCATTTATACTGCCTGACTCTGTAAAATCATGTAGTCTTTTTGATCAATCATATTTTATCTCCTGGCTCTATTAATAGTTTGACATGTACATATGCCTTTTTTATTAACTAAAAACTTAAAGTATGCATAAGGCAGAATCTTTTTCCTAACATGTACTGAATAAAATAGAGCATAAAATAATGCCAGTGTCTTAATCAGAACTCTACATTTGGGTCACATAAATGTAACACAATGTGTATGTCTTTACACTAGATTTGTTTGATTTGTTTTTGCTACTAAGTCTATTTCAGTGTTTATGAATTATTTCATTAACATGTGTAGCTTATAACTGCCTTTTGCTATTACTTTCATTTAATGGTGAAAAAAATTTTACTTAATTTCATCAAGTGAAGCCATTGGTTTTCAGCAAATGCCAAAATCTAGGCATTTTAGGTTCAGATAATCTTGAATTCTTGTCTCTCTGAATATGTTGATGTTTGTATACATGAACTGACACATAAAAAGACCAAAAGTGTTTAATGGCAGGTTGAGGGCAAATGATGGAGTGTTTAATTTCATCTGGTAGGTTATCAATAGCTTGAGCCCAAAAAAATGATAGAAGGATGTAAAAGACAGCTTTTGCAAAGCAGGATGGCACAGAAAAGGTAATGACAGACTGGTTTGCAGGGTTTATAAAGAACATCAAAAGCTGTATTTGTGACTTTTATTTAATTTTTTTCTTAAAGTTTTGCAGAGAATCTGTGCTTGGTTATTGTACTGTGACAATTCTTCAGAATCTGATCTTTTAATGTTTTATTTAAATACTGGGCTGATACATTTTTAGTTTTGACTGGGATGTATTGTGTGAACCGAATACCTACAGGTAACACCAAGATGGCCATGATCCACAGCTGAAGTGTGAAGAAAAGATTTATTCCATTATTTCTCTGGCAAAACAGGGACACATACACTGCTAAGCTTCTGTCATCTTAGCAGGGGCAAAAAGTGCTCAGGCTGTTTCCTGGCTCACGTACCAAAAAGGTCTGGCGCAGGCACAGTTCTTCACAAGGCTGTTTTATGATGTCCATGCTTCTTATCTCCCTTCCACCCTTATTAGGCCTGTGAAGAATGCTTAGGTCTTTTACAGCATTCTGTCATGTGACTTCTCAAGATAGACAGAAACAGTGAATTTTCCCAGACTGAATAGTTTTAGCACTCCCCCAGCTGCAACATCATCTTGAGGGAAAACAATTCTAAACCCAACTCTTTCTCCTCCCCAATTTTAAGCCTTTCCTCCCCACATGTGTGAACAATAACCAGGAAAATATGCTGTCAAGAACTTTTTGTTGAACTGGACAGAATATATTAGTAACCAATTATTTGGTATAAGGTACCTAAATGTAAACATAATCAATTTGTACTTAAATGAAAAAACTGGATTTGCTATCATATTCTCCATAATAAAAACCTTTTCTTTATTCCCAAGAACATGTAGTTTTATATGTCAATTCTTTCTTCAAATTCAGGCTGACAATGTATAATCTAGTTATGAATATTTTGAAAGACTGATTCTTTTTCAACCTAAATGACTCTATGATTATATCATATTACTGAAACAAAATTGCTCAGTATTAATTTAAATGTGGGGAAACTGTTTTATACATCTCAATATTACTATTTTTTTTTCCCTTCAGAATTGTTGAAATGTAGGTAACTGCATATAATTCCACTTGAGTGATGCAATATAAGGAAAATTCACTCTTTGGTTGTTCTGGAAAGGAATGGATTGCACAAAACCATTAGGAACAACTAGAATTGTCTATCTCCAGATTATTATTGTGAAAATTATTATTTGTCTTGATTTAGGACAGAAAAATATGACAATTTGATCACGGATTTTTGACAGTCACAAAAGCATGAACCAGAAAAGTGATGGGATGGAGCTGTAAATGGTGTAAGCAGAAGAGCATTTCAATATAGATAAAAGTTTGAATGTAGAAAAATGTGATTGATTTTGAGTCTAGCAAGCAAAATAGTTAATTGTGTCATTGTTTTTAAAGCTTTTCAAACAAGGTAGACTAGTCTAATAATCAGAAAAGATGGGAAAAAAAATCAGTGGCACTGCATACTGTACTTAGTCATTCCAGCTTACATGAGCTAATCTTCAGTCAAAGAGAAGCTCATGTTATGGTAAGCAATAGCAACAATACATATGTATAAGAAATCTGATCTTCCACAGATTTATTTTTGTCTTGTAGAAGGACAGTACATAATGAAATGAAGCACTGTGACTTAATGCTCAGAATTGAGTTCATTCTTCAGAAATGTCTGAGTCTTTAGGGATTGCTGCACTCCAATTTCTCTTGATATGCAAAACGCACAGTGGATAACATATATAAAGAATAATGTGCCTCAGTTCTTAACATTAGACTTTTATGGGCAAAAACACAGCTTCTCTACTGTGTCTTTTTGTAGGAAAGCTCTATGGAGGGCAAAAAAATTACATTCATGCTTCTATTAAAACAAAAATATTTCTAAGGGATTTCTTGTGGTTTTTTTTTTTTTTTTTTTTTTTTTTTAATTCTCCAATTGTGACTGAGCATGACAAGCTGGATAGAATGACAGGAAGCTAGTTTTGGAACAATGGGAGGAACAGACATTATGAAAGCTTAATATGGAATATGCCTCATGCATGGGGCATACTTGTTTCTCATTCAATATGTTTAGAATTTTATAGAGGGTTTTATTTTGATTTTGATTGTGTTTTTTATTGTTTAGTTTGTTTGTTTATATGTTTTTATTTTGTTTTTGTTTTGTGTTATTTTAAATCTGTTTAGATGTTTTATTTCACAGAAGTCTATACAGACAGTGGAAAGATGTCCATGTCTCCTGTCTTGTACATCTCCCTAATTTCTGTTGCAGAAATCTATTGCCTTTCTACATCTTCACTACTACTTCACTGCTACCATATTGTCAGCCACCCTACTTTCAGACAAGAAAATGAATTTGTCTGATGTGTTCCAAACTGTTAAGCAAAATGTCTGAGACTGAGTGGGGACTATGGAGAGAGTCAAGTGGAGCCCTCCTTGCCTCACTGGAGCTGCCCAGCTGTGAAGAGGTTTCAGCTTCAGTAGTTAAAGTTTCAGGTGTTGGGAGCATGACCCCTGGGTGGCTGCTGGATGGTCAGACAGGAACGTTTCCTTAACAAGATGCATTGCCAAGCCTGTTTCTCATCTAAAGTCTGTCATGCTTTGTAACTCAATAAATCATAGATAATTAAATATTCTCATTTATTTGCGACGTGAATTCACGCTGGTTATGGAATTAGATGTAATGACACAAACCATTGTAGAAAAATGGTCAATAATCTAAAGATAAGGAAAAGTCCACAAACATTTACAAGATAATGTATACACATAAGGCTGCAGGATGCACTATTCCTCATTGTTCTATTTTGCATTTTCCTGGTATTGTACTTCAGTAAAAAAACCCTAACTTTCTGTTGAGAATCTGTATGTCAGATGTCATAGAAATTTCCAGAAAAGCAAAAATACTGTAGAAAAGGAGATGTAAGATTGTCCCAGTGATATTCCCCATTAGGAAGAACTGTATGAAAATTGCTCTTTTGATTACTAATTGCAAGTAGGAATCTTGAGCATATAAAAGTCTTTTGATCTCTGGTTGCTGGGTCACTCTTCTTCAAATTTCAGGTTGTGACCACACTTGATCTCTCTTACAAAGAGCTGTAGAAGATCACAATGCCCCTGTATTGTCAGTGTCTTTTATACACTTTTATAATTGCTACAATTTGGGCTTCAACAATAGCTTTTTATTTCATCTTTGATCTACAGGTTAGGTCTTCTACAGCTGAGTGTAAAGAGCAATGGTGATAGGTTCTGTGCTGGTCTTATTTAATACAAAGTTTATTTTAAAATTTATGAAATGCAGGCCTTCTCTAGTCAATAAGCATTTTTCATAACTTACTCTATCAACTCTGCAGAGTACTTTCTTTGATAATTTTGCATTGAAATTGTAAAGTTTTCCAATGTATGCAGGATATATAATGTTTGTCACTGTGTGAAATCTCTCTCACATAAAATTTTTGTGTGGTTTAGAATTTTTAAAACGGCCAAATGTTTAAAAGATAGAAGATGCTGCTCTAGCTGCAAGAATGACCATAAAAGACAATGTGCTGTTTTTCTCCCCTCACCCTCCTTTTCTCCAGGAGAGCCCTTTGTTGTTGCTAACACTAATGTCTAGAAGAAAGGATTTTAAAATCCTAAGCACCTCTTTCAGACACCCATCCTTCCTCTATCACACTGTTTAAGGACAATGAGTTATGAAATGCTTACTATATAATGCCATGAAATGTTTTCCTATTTTGTCTCCTTTCACTGAAGAAGGTGAATTGGTTCCCAAATCAGTTCTTATTGCGCTGATCTGGCTTTTGCATGAAGCCTAAAAACCAAACCTTGCAGGTGTTTTCATATTAAGAGGTCATGGATTTTGCTGACAATTACTCCTTCATGGCAAGATGAAGTGATTTGTTTCTTTTGTGTTGAATCTTAAATTTTGCTATAGATTATACCCAGAGTTTAATTTAGTCATTCTCACAGTTTGAAATAAAATTTAACCTTCAGCTTTCATATTAGCTGAAAAACAAGAGTTCAAGAGCCCAAAATTTCTTCAAGATATGCTGGGAGTGCTGGGCACTGAAGATAAAGCAACACTGATTATGCTATTGAAACTGTGAAGGTTTCTACTGGGGTATACCAAATTTAACATAACATCAAAACAGTTATATAACTAAATATTTGACGTAAAAAAAGTTTCCATAGGAAAAAGCTAGATTTATCCTTAGAGACAGATTTTAATTTGTAATATTTAGGGATACTTTCTTGGCTTTATGTAGAGTTTATTCAAGAACTCAATGTAATGAATATGATGTGTAAATATTTTGATTTGTATTTAGGTGCTATCATAGTAGGAAGTACTTAGAATATATTGTGACAGATTATTGTTGCATAATATATTAGATATATAGCTCATCCCAAGATATTTTCTCTTCCTAAATACGGGAAATTGTAATGTCTCTATTTCAACTTGTTTTATGAAATGTGAAATGAACATGGGGTATAATTTTTATCTTTGCAGGAAAGTAAGGGGTTTTTTGCATGATGCTTGTATAAAGAACCTTAAATTCAAAACAAATTGCTTCATTAAAACTGTTGCTATTAGTTTCCCCTTTGTGAAAATACACTTCTAGAGAATATAGGAACCCTGTTTAGTTCTGTTTTCTCTCAGGCTTGTATTCATGATTTAATGAGGGAAATAAGAGTTATAACAATAATAGATCTCAAATGTATGCTTTAGATCTGATATATATGTGTCCTGACATCTTCAAATAACCACGTATAAGCTGACTTTTATTTCTTTTTCCTAAACCCATTTGAGGAACAGTTCACATGGAATAACAATAGCAGATTCCATATTTAGGAAAAATGCACTTTCAATTTAGTTTATAATGATGCTTTAGGAAAAGCTCATGTTATTAAACAAGTCAGTTTGATTTCTTTTCTGACTGCAGTTTTCAGTTACGAATAAAGTGTTTTATTCATGTGTCAAAGGAGAGGGAGCCAAGGGAAGGCTTTTACATTAGCAAATAATAAGTGCTAGTAAGTACTTACAAGAAAACAGTATATTGTTTCAATACTTCAACCTGTATGCAATTTATTTTCTAGATTGAAATAAACATAGCTACCTTGATTAAAGATGCACTTGAAATGCTGCCTGTCACAAACATTTTTGAGTTCTGTTTTTCTTAAACAGCTTGAAAGTGTGAGTATGGTAACAAAGTAATAAAAAAAAATTTGACTTGACTTACACTAGTCAGTAAAAAGATTGTATCTTTTTTACAGAAGAAACTGTCTGAACACTTAAAGTATTATTTTTCAGATAGGTGTTTTCCTGCTTTTGAATGTTTTGGTCTATTAATAGGTCATAAAATAAAATTTCATTCTAGTATTAAAAAGTTAAGTTGCACAGCATCCATCATAGTGTCTGTATCATGGTATTTTCCCCTTTTCTGTGTCTCTCCTGTGCCTTCATACATAGGAAGAAAGATTGTAATGTGGGAAAGAGAGGGACTTCTGGTCAGAATCCCTGGATGTGTATATATCTCAGCATAAAGGAAACTGTATGCATTTTAAGTGTGAATTTAATGAATGTAGAAGGAAAGTTGTTTTGTAAGTACTCTCACCTCCAAATTGTAGAGTTTGTTGGAATTTTCTTTTTTGTTTGGTTTTGGTTTTGCTTGTGTTTTTTTGGTTTTTCTCCTGGATCAGGCTTATTGAAGAGGCTAGAGGATTAAATTTTGATTCCTGGCTGGACTTTAGGAACAAAAATACAGACAGAACATTGTGGGAAGAAAGACCTAAAGAAGCAACCTTACAAAAGTATTGTATTGTCTTCTCACTTACAATCACTTAAATATTAACAACTAAAATGCATTAAAAAGCTGAGTATGAAAGCATAAGTAAATCCTTAGTTCAATAGAAAGATTTATTGTCCCACTCCTTCAGAAGGCTGAAAATTTTGGATGGACTATTTTTTGCAGAATTTCTGCTTTAAAAATTACTTTCTGTTTTAATCAGCACTTCTCCCTGACAAGCTATTCTCTGTGACCAGTGTCAGTTGAGAGCGAGCCCTTTTTAGTTTCTCTCCTGAAGTGCCAAGCTGTCCAAACAACAATGATCTGTAGATGTAAGACTTACACTGTTTATAAGTTTCCATTTTAAAACCTAATCAGTAAACTGTGAGTGCTCCCACAAAAGTTCTTAAAACTGAGAACTGAAATACTTGCTCGGAAATGCACTGTGTTGAATCAGGAGTAGTAGGATTCCTCAGAGTAAGAATGGAAGATAAAAAATTGCACATGCTTTGTAAAATTAAAAAATAATCTTAGTCTCTGAAAAATAATGATAATCTGTCCTCCTTAGAAGAAAAGTAATTGAAATTCCATAGTATGTGATCTTACCTCTTTTTATAAATCGCTTTTGTAAAATATCTTCTATTTGCTTCCTGTGAAGGCGTTTCACAGACTTGTGTCAGGCAGAGGCACCCTGCCTGTCTATCCAAACATCACAATATTCTACTCAAACCTCTTTCACAACCTGCAGTGACCTATTGTTCATTTTATGGCTTTCAGCTCCTGGGAGGAGTAGGTTAGAGTCCATCACAGAGGGTTGTTCTGTGAAAGTGGTAACATTGATTTAGATAATTGCAATTTATTGCTTTAAAGGCTACTGTTCTGACTTTTATGCACTTTGCTAGATCAGAAACAAGTAGTGACAAAAGCTGTAACTTTTCCTCTGATTGCAGTGCACAAGAGCTGTTCCTATTCAGTTTTTGTAGAGAAGTCTTGTGATCATCCAGATAGGCTTTGCTAGGACAGTAGGTAAAACTTGAAAGGATTCATTACATGGGGTAGAATCTTGTTATCTTTTCTATAGTTCAGTTCAAATGATGCATGGTAATTAAATAGAAGGAATGATAATAAGACTAGATATCATGTGCAAAAAATCATATCTGGAAATGGGACTTCCTGTTCAACAAAACATGGAAATTGTTGTTTGAACATGTCTATGAGCTTGTTTTAATCCTAAACAATATTCTCCAGAAGTAGATATCAGTGGATTATTTCAGCATTCCTCTGTAAATCACACATATGGACATGGAGTCAGAGTTGAACTGTGCTGAAAATTAGCTCAGTCTCCATCTTCTTTTCAACATGCAGTGAAACTAAAAAACTGCAGAGATTTATCTTCCTCAACAACTTCATTACAATTTTATTTCATTGAGTTGAAAATATAATTTAGCAAATATTTTCTTGGCCAGGATATCCTCAAAGTTAATGAATTTGCTTTTTAGAAATGGTAATCATATCTTCCCATTATATAAATAAAAGTGGAACCTGTTTCATGTGTGACTTAAGAAATTTTGCTAGGATTCAGTGGATGAAATAGATAAAGGTGTTGTTTTTATGTTATTAAATAGGAATTGTAAGAACATAGTATAAACTGTTTTGTTTAAGAGTAGAATCTATTTTAAGGATTTTGTATTTCATCTAAAAGTAAGCTGTCATGAATAGAAAATTGTACCTGTTTTATCATGTGTGGGAATTGGAAGCCAGCTATTTCATTATTTCTTTCACAAGATTTTTTTTTAATTTTGAAGCTCTGTGGTCTCCTCTTTCTTCAGGGAATGCATATTAAATATTTTTCTACAAGATTTACATAATTGACAGATTTCATTCAGGGGTTAATAAATTAACTAATTGTCTATTGTTTTTGTAGAGTTCTGTGTGCTTTTGGTAAAACAAATGATGTTTTAGGAATAATTTAGTCAAAATAGTAAAGGCTTTAGATCTTTTAAAAGAAAGCACACCACTGAGGAGTGGGTCTATAAATTTAATATGGCAGAATTCTAAAATCTTTACCTTGCCTTGTAATTTTTATTTCTCATGCATCTCTGGGCAAAAAGACTATCTTTTTTGGAACCTTAATAATGGAAACAAAAAGTGATTGTGCATATGTGTCATACTGAAAAAAATTCCTAACTTCTAAATATATTCTTCAGACAAATGTTTTACCTATATACTCCCTGTCTAATATTTTTACAGGAGGATCATGTATTCAGATAGCTTATTATATCATTGTACACATAACTAATTATCATGCATGGACTTTTTTTTTTTGTGCTTGACAATCCCTGGAATATCAGTGCCGAGGCTGTGTTTTCTAGCCAGCCTCTCATGACACTTTGGCCCTTATATACTATGTTGAATAAAGAGATAATTTAAGGTATATTTAAGGCACAGTATTGTATCAACTGCAAGGGAATTTCCCCCAAACTTTACTGGGATTGTCTACCTCTTGTTTGCAGTTTGCAACTGCCTGTACACATGTAGGCTATTTATTTTCCTGTCAAGATGTATATTTCCCTTCTCTCTCCACCTTCTTTCCCCCTTCTCCCCACACACTTGATTTGAGTAAAAGTACATTATCACATTTTAAAAAAAATATAACATTAGCTAGAACTTGAAAAAAGTAATTGAAATTTGAAGAGGAAAACCTCTGAAAATAATTGGGATTACATAAAATAACATTTGGTGTCTGGGTAATTTTACCTTTAATCTGAAGCTTATATTTGTGAGTGAATATTTGTGCGTTTATATAGTCAAAATATTAACTGTATGAACATGAAAGATGAGTTGATAGGGTATTAGTAATATAGGATAAAGAGGTTTTAGAAAGATGTCAAGCTGACTATTAAGGAAGATTAACTGTTATGATTAAATGTGACATTTAAATATATTCAGTTGAAGCCATTATTAATACAGTCAAATAACCTTAATTCTGATCTTTGTTTAGTACTATTCACTAGCACCATAATCACAGTAGTGACATTGCAGTATTTCTGCAGGTTAGATTAAAACAATTTCAACAAGTGTCTTTGTTTCCTTATCTGCTTCTTGCCTATTTTGGCAGATATTTCTGATGCGATAGTTTATTAATTTTCTGTATCCACTGTAGAGATGTTTTTGAAGCCTACAGCCTTCTTTTGCTCAAACTCCTGGTGTTTCTAAAGGCTTTTTAAAAATATATATATCACAGGGTGGTGATCTGTTTTATAGAATTTTTTTTTAATTAATTAATTTTTCCATGATAGAGAATTCATTTTATGTTATAACTGTCCATCATAAATATTTATTTTAGAAGCATAACATTTTAAAGCATTATTGAAAGTTTTTTTTTTTTTTTTTGTATAAACAGTTTGTATTCTAATGCATTTTATGGTTAATAATTTATAAAAAATCATTTATAATTGAAAACAGATTGTAGGTTTTTATAAAAATAATTTACTCAAAAGTTTTTTTATAGAAAATATAAATATTTTGGTTAATCTAAAAGTTTTAACAAGTTCATTTAGAAAGCAAAGTCATATTTTGGAGACATCAGAATTTAAATCTATTCCTAAATGCTTAGTTGACCCACCTCTAGATTATTCCTTAATTAAGTTATAAGAAAAAAAATACAGGAAAGAGTAAAGGATGCTGTCAACTGGTTTCAAGTTTGTAGAAGATATTGCAGAGGATTACTGAATTTTTCATCTGTGAGAATTCAAAGCTTGGATCTGAGTCCTTAAATATTTGTGAGTAAAGCGTGGGCCAGTTTGTAATTAGTATTAATTCCAGCTGTGAGCATTGAAAAGAAGAAGGATAATATTAGTCAGCAATTGTAAGAAAATGAGAGGCAATATTAATATAAATTCTGCCTACTGTCTGCATATTAATTACTTTGGAGTTCTTACAATAAAAATAATCCCAGGTAGTAGAGAATCAGTGCTAAAAGTTAAGTAAAATAGGTGGTGCTGAAATGTCATGTTATGGAAGATATTTTTCTAGGTAAATGGTATTAGTGAAATAAAGTAATAGAATCTTTTTAACCACTCTGATAACAAAATAATATATTTAAGGATTTCAGAGTTAGGAAATATTGGAAATAATTCTAGCTGTATATCACTTATATCACATCTTTTCCCTTTGCATTTATGTTTAATATGTTATTCTGTATTTATGTAGTATTTCCATGGAAACTTGTTTGGTTTTTTATTTTTTTTAAACTCTCACTTTATGGGATGCGCAAAGTTCAGAGAGTAAGTGTTGATTATGTTTTCTTTCTTTTGATTACTCTGTACATGTCTGATTCCTCATTAATTTGTAAGTATTGTGTTGTGCTCTAAATATAGAATTCTTATTTTGCCTTACCTTTCTTTAATAACAATTATCTTTATGGTTCCCAAAAGATTCACAATCCTAAATTTATAGCATCATGAAAGGTGTAATTCCCATTTCCAGCCTTACTCTCATAGTAAGTGACGGAGTATGAGTGGTGGATTTTAAGTCTGAAGTATCAACTAAAGATAAATATTCCTTCAGGAACAATGAATATTTACAAACAGTTATCAGCGTGTAATTTCAGTATGTTCGAGCACAGCTCCCTTGACTTTAGTTCCTGGTAGAGCGTTTCTGTACATTAGATCCCTTGGTCTAATTCAAATTCTCTTGTTTTGTTTCTGGAAAGATACCAGTATTAGTATCTGACATCCCAAAAGTTTTACTTGAACATTCACTAAAGTATTTTGGTTTGTTTCTTCTGCTGAAATGCAGAAGTAAAAGAAAGCATAGAAACAAAAAATTTAGTACTTGCTGCAGTACAAAAAGGTTTATGAACTGACTCAGTGGTAACTAAAGTAACTAATTTTTTCAAGAAACTTAATTTATCAGTTTTCCGTGTGTGGTTTTATGTGTGTATGTTTTACATATTACTTTGAAAAATTCCA
The DNA here is from genome assembly GCA_020086605.1 of Lanius collurio. NCBI lineage: Eukaryota > Metazoa > Chordata > Aves > Passeriformes > Laniidae > Lanius > Lanius collurio. The sequence continues at coordinate 18,934,507 of JACBWW010000020.1, read as the reverse complement.
TTTTAAAAGTAGGCTAATGAACAGACGAGCTTTTTCAGTGCTTGATATAGGTGACATGACATACACATATCAGTCATAGATGAGTCATTTGATTTGAAAGAAAATAACACAACACTTGGAAAGAAACAGTCACAGAATTACTTAATATTCCTTGATCTTTGTTTTGAAGTTTTGCTTTGATGTATATTCAGGCCTGTGAGAAATGTTGCCAGCTAATGCTTGTACTAGCTTTTCCTGTAATTTGCATTGCAAATTGAATCATAGACTTTCTCAGAGTGGGAGGGAGGTCCTCTTATCCAACCCCTTGCTCATAGCAGTTAGATCTGACTCTGTGGGTCTATCCCCCATCAAATTTCAAATGTTTATGAGGACTCCACTATTTGACCATTCTCCTGTCAGTTTTTTTCCTTGTGCCTAGTCAGATTTTCCTGTCTTGTGTTTTATATCTATAGTCCATTGACTTTGCTCTGTGAACATATGAAAACTAGTGAGCCTGACACTTGAATTCAGCAAAGGGAAACAGGAAATTGTAGAATCATAGAATCATTTAGGATAGAGGTGACAGCTAAGGTCGTGGGCTCCAACCGTCCACCATTAATCATGTCCCTAAGTGCCATATTTACATGCTTCATCTGAACTGCTTCACAGATCTACCACAGATGAACTCTACCTCCTCTTTAATAACTTGACTCTCTGTCTTTTACTGTAAGGTCAGCTTAGAGTAGCTTACATGTACACATTCATGCAATAGGTCAAGTTTCATCAGTTAAAGATATCTCTTGTTCCAACAAAGAAGATATCAAGCATTAATAAGAGAAGCTAAAACTCTTTGGTGAAAGTGTTTTTATGGAGAAAACCGTATCAGTTCAACGAGATTGGCTCATCATTATCATCACATGAGTAACAGATAAAAGATAGCCAGCTTAGGGTAGACAAAACTTAGGTCAAAAATAATTAACAGTTCAGAGGGATAGAACACCTCTCCTATGAGGAAAGATTAATAGAGTTGGAGTTTTTCCTGGAAAACAGAACATGGCAGAAAGATGTAATTTCAGCTTTTCAGGTCTAAAGAGTTCTTATAAGAAAGATGGAGACTCTGTAGTGGTAAGACCAGGGATAATGGTCTTGAACTACATAAATGTTGATTTAGGTTGAACTTAAGGAAGACATTTTTTACAGTGATGGTGTTGAGGCACTGGAACAGGCTGTCCAGAGAAACTGTGGGTGTCCTATCCCTGGAAGTGTTCAAAGTTCAAAGTGAGTGGGACTTTGATCAACGTGGTCTAGTGAAGAATATCCCAGTCTGTGGCAGGGCCTGGTGGATTAGAGGGTTGTTAAAGGTCCCTTCCAGCCGAAACCATTCTATAATTTTTTTTTGTCATTCTTGCACTTTGCTGTGTTTTTTCTATTGACGACACCTAGTAATGCTAAAAGCCTCTTGTTTTGATTGAAAGCTGGAAACCCTCTTTTTGGCACAGGGTAGAAAATGCCACTTGAGTTTTACGCTATTCAGATGAGAATCTTAAGATCTACATTTATTTGCTAGCATCAAAAGAAAGATATGGAGGTAAAAAAAAGTAAAATTCTTATGAAATTTCGTGTTATTTACAACCTATTGAAAAAAATGGAAACCATTCTAAAGGGCATGACCTGTTACTTTTATATATACTACAAATATGTACTTTTTTTTATGTTTATAAGTGAAATCTTAAGCTAATTATTGGCATAGCTGTCAGTCACTGGAATAGATCAATGAGAAGATGGTTTTTATTCACTTTACTATTGCTGTGGTGTTTTGTTTCAGTATTTTCTGCTTTGTTTTGACTGGAGTATTTCCTGGTCCCTGGATTTTTTTTTCCTTCTTTAGGCATGCCCTGTAAATTTTGTCTAAAGTGACTGTTTCTGAGGTTGAAAAAGTTACCTGTATTAGTCATAAAAGACCTCCCAGGTGGTAAGAAAATGAGGAAAGATTAAGCACAACCTTGACTGCGTTGCTCATCACTTCATCTTTCTGCTTAATAAAACACAAACGGAATAGAAGTGCAAAGATCCCATAATAATTTAGAAGTAGAGCAGTGGTTGAATTCTTTGCCAAATATGCCAAACCTTTAGCTTTTATATAATTCCCTGTGATTGATATTAGATCCTTTTGTGTGTTACCTGCCAGCTGAAATGAAATCTGGCATACAAAAAGTGGTGGTTTGACATTAATGCGGTTTCAGAGAAATTAGATTTTCAGTGAAGTTTTAGTAGCACTGAAGATAAGTACAAAGGGTTATAAGCAGTGTAATGATCTTCAAATCTGCAGCTTCATCCTATCCTGTATCCCAGAAGGCCAATGTAATTTCACAGGAAAAGGTACCAAGATACATCACTTATCTTTCCCCTCCATGCGTATGCTACCAACTGTGATGTAATACATTAACATTATAATGAAAATAATTTGTCAATCAGGAAGTATATAGAAGCAGACATTTGGAGGCAGAAAGGAAGGAAGAGAAGAAATACAATCATATTGATGCAGAAATTTTTTAGAAATTCTGACATGCATTTATTAAAATCTCTGCTTTGAAGTATAAATAAAAAAAGCACATATTCTGTCACTGATGTTATCATATTGATTTTGTTAGCCTTTTATTTATGCATTACTATTGTGAAGACTTTTCTGTAAGTAATTGTGGAACTTTGAGTTTATCAAAGTATTTCAATACAAAATGTAAAAGGAAAAAAGTCTCAATGGTTTTAAAAGCTGTGAATAGATTACAGCACTGATATGAATTAATTGAAATGTAAATTTTCACTATGAGAGAAATAAGTTCAAAATCACAGCAACTCTTCTCATCGTCTTAGTTCTACCATGTTTACTTTCTTTACTGGCCATGTTTAGGTTATTTAAGGAAATCTTAGAGGTTCTAACTAGCTAAATATTATAATTAACAAAATTTTTCTCATTATTTTGTATTTTCAGGTAACATGCATTTGGAACAGGAATGAATACAGGTCAGGCAAAAAAATCTTTAATATCCCATCTAGGCAGTTTATGATGTAATTGTAAGTTTAATATCAATGTGCCTATTTTCTGAATACAATACCTAAATAATACTTATTTTCTCAGCAATGTATCTGACCCAGAATCTGTTTCTTTGGTTTCACAGTTACTGGCTGTTGTTCATATTCAGTGTTTTCTTTCACTATCTAGTCACTTTGATTTCCAATTTTTTTTTTGCTTTAATGGCACACAAAAGAAAATCCCTTATTTTTGGCCCTAATGGTAGAAATCAGAACACAAAATCTTACTACTCTTTTTTTTCTTGTGATTGTTTATAGATTTCTGTTTTAAATTTTGTTCTGTGTTATGTGAAATTCCAGTGAGCACTGGCTGCACAAAACCTAGAAAGTACTCCTCGTTCTGAAGTTGCAAACGTCATAAAACTCTTAAGGATTTTTTTGGCAGAAATTCTGCCTTAAATCCATGATTTCTTAGGAGCTATCAGAAAGAGGTAAATTGTAGGATATTTACTTGAGTTTGGGCTGTGGAAGTTCTGCCCACCCATGTAAAAATTTGTTCTCTCTACAGAACTAATTTTGAGAAAGTCCTAAAAATCTGTGTCTTCTCAGTGACCATTAGAGTTATTCAGTAAAAGAAGTCTCTAAAATTGAGAAACAGTTTTCTTGGAAGAAGGTAATTGAATTATTTCCTTCTGTGTGTTAGGAAGATTTTTAGTTCCATTTTAATGTGAAGGTACAGAAAGAATACAGATAAACCAGTTTGGTTTATAAATTTAAAAAGGAACAACTGAATTTGATTTTGCATAATGGAAACAGGAGCATTTGTATCACACTTTGATACTAGCCACTCTGATGGCCCCTGTGTATGCCAGTTATTTTCCTGGTGGTAAAATGGAAGTTGTGCCATAATTACTTTTCTTTCATTTATGGAATTACATATACTGAAGTATAATTTAACTGTGATAAATTATTGTTGTTATCTCAGAGAATCTTTGGAAGCTAAAAAACACCAGAGTCCTATGTCAGTATTTAAAATAAACAAGAAACTTCAAGTAAGTCTGCTTACTTTGATGTATGTAAAACAGGATCAGTGCTTATAGACTATGACATTTTAAGTCAGATTTTGTTTTCAGAATAAGAAATATTTATAATTTCCATGATTTGTAGGATAGAAGGTCAATGAGAAACTGCAATGGTTTCTGTTGTCTTTGGGTCAGGCTCCCTAGATCTTGGAAGTCACTACTTAGAATCTACTCCAGATAAATTTCTGGGTAGTTGAAAGTAATATCTGTACCTAGATCAACATAAGCTTTTCATAAACATAAAGCTTTAACTTTGAAATTTTACAGTTTGGATGATTAATGAATTGCAAAAATGCCTTCAGGGAAAAGATGTCCTACATTAGTGGAGAGAGTCAGACGTCTGTTTAGCTTCAAGCACTACCTTGTCTCAAAAGGCAAGACTGTTGCTTTTCAAGTACTATTCTACATGTCAAAACCATTGAAGTCTACTTACTAACTGTAGCTGAGTGAGGTTGTCAACTGATTTTGAAATTATATTTTATGTAAAATTGCAGCTAATTGTGTGCACATAGGTCTGTGAAACTGCAGCTTTTTGAAGCGATATTAGATCCTTATTTCTGAAAATTAATTGTGAGGATCTCTTTCATCAGTCCATGAACATGATGCTTTTAAGTTTCTCTGATTGATTTTCATACAGGTACAGTCCTATAAATAATAGAAAACGTAATGAAAATAATCCTCTACAGAAATTGCTTTCCATTTACCAGATTTTTGTTGTGTTTGTAGATTGTTTCTGTCAGTATTTACTTATTCTAATAATTACACAAATAACTTTTTTTATTTAGAAATTATTTGGATTAAAGTATTTGTTTAGCACTTATTACAAAATTACTGAGGCCAATTGCATTGCTCCATGTTCTAGTGGATTGCTTGGAAATATGCCAATTTGAATAAATATCCTTTAAGTAAAATTTATGGAAGTTAATGAGATTAACTCCCCTACTTTAATATTTTGGCCTAAATTCCTTAATATCTTTCACAAGCCTCAGTTTCAAGACAATGAATTTTAGAAATGTTAGTTATTTCAATTAATAAAACATAGTATTGCTCCTGAGACAACAGTTTTTGTCTTAGGTATGCTTCTAACATACCAACTAGTCATATGTATCTTAAATATTTTGGAAAGCAGAGCGTTTTGTTAGCTGCAGAAGCTGTCTAAATGTTTAGTTCATGAACTGGTAGATTTTAACTTACTTATTTTTTGAAAAGACATATTTTACTTTTAATTCATATCCTAATAAATGTATCTGCAAATAATCCCAGTTTTAAAATAAACATACTCATTACATAAGCCATATATTAGGTTTTTTGTTTAAAAAAATTTTCTCCTAGCAAGCATTTTCATGTGTGATGGTTTTGAAAGCATTTAAACATTTTTTTATGCTAACACCAAAGATTATTTTTGTACTGTTTGTTAGATGGATTATACCATTAATTTGGTAAATGCAAAACGTTTAGGAACACATTTGTAGATATAATTATTTGGGGAGCTGTTGTGCAAGACTTTACTACCTAATTTTGTGGGTACACTACAAAGATAAACTATTTTTAATCTATTAGTGACTGAGTGAATTTTTCAGCAATAAAAATTTCAAGACTGACCATATAAATGACTTGAATTAACATCATAATTCAAAGACACAGTGGTCATAATTTTCATGCAAACAATTATAATTACTGAGACAATTTTTTTTTTTACAAGATTGTTTAGTACATTATTATAATCATACAATCATTAAGGTTTGTAACAACCTCTAAGATCATCAAGGTCAGGTGTCAACCTAGCACCACCACCATGTTCACCACTTAACCATGTCCTCAAGTGCTATAATTCTATTTAACACTACCAGGGATGGTGACTCTACCAGGGCTTCCCAGGGCAGTCTGTTCCAATGCTTTTAAACACTTTCCAATTTTTTTTCCCCCCTAATATCTAATCTAATCTAAATCTCCCCTGGGAGAACTGGAGGCTGTTTACAGTAATCCTGCCATTTGTTACCTGGGAGGAGAGACTGACACCCTCTCACTCCAACCTCCTTTTAGGTAGCTATAGAGACAGATAAAGTCCCTCCCTTTTCTCCAGACTAAGAACCCCCAGCTGATAAATACACCTCAGCTGCTCCTCATAGGGTAAGGTGGAATATTTGGTATCTATCTTACTGTTTTTTCGCTGGAGAGTGATGGTTTTCATTGTGCAGGAATCATGTACAACCACTCTTTTTAACTATGTGTTCTGTGAATTAAAACTTTTCAATTTTTTGTGTTAGCTACTTGGAACATTCTAAGGGTTGTGGGTTTATTCGTGGTAACATAACTTATTGATGGCTAGGAAAATTCATTATGACTGTACAGAGCCTTTTATTGGTGTTTTGCAAATAAAAAGGGTGACCTTAGTTACATTTGAGGGCTGGAAACCAAACTAGTCTTTTCGACTTGGTTAGACTGATTCTTTGGGTACAACATAAACTATGGCTCTTGAGCAAGACCTTCTATGTGAACTGTCTTAACATTCTAAGAGGGAGTTCTTGGTCCTTTTTTCATTCCTGTTACTGAAACCAAATACACAACTGCAAAAATACCAAAAGAAATTATTTTGTTTTTAGAACTTCAGCACTTAGGAATTACCATGTTTCCTTTAACTACCAGCTGTAATGTCACATATCTGCATATGAAAGCAGCGAGTTAACACTACTGCTTTGGAATGTTTCCTTTTGGGACTATGAAATCCTTAGAGCTTTCTACAGACTGCTAAGCTATAGCGTTACTCTGATGTTTTGCATCATTTCACAGAATATAAAATGTGTGTCTAGTCCATGTTCTCTAGAGTAGGTACCTCTCTGGTTTGACATATTGTAGTCTTTTCTGTCACTGATGAATGACAGTTATACAGGAACTCCTTTTCATAGAAGTTGTGAAATAAAATATCGGTCTTTGCATTTATAGACGCAAAAAAATATCAAGGAAAGGGGGAGTAATGTGAAGTCATGTAACAAAGAGATGATTGCAAAACTGTGAGGATCTTTTTCTTCTATTGATTTTCTTCTTCTAAAAGAAGCATGCTAACATGCTGTAAGGATAAGGTTTCCTCTAGACTGGATCTCTTTCCTTCTGAGAGAGGCTTTGAAACTACATTAATTAGGGGATCTATTGGTTAACAGATTAATTGATTAACAGATACTGAGTACACTTGGATTCTGCTTGGGTTTAATTGTCCATTTTTTTGTTTAATTTTGTTTAATTTTGTTTGGGCGGAGGGTTTTTTGGTGGTCAAAGGAGGATTGTGGAATTAGTGGCAACCTCATTGCTTGAAATATCAGCTGTTTTTGGTAACCCCTGAACACAACTAGTGGGGGGCCAAATTGCTGGGGTTAGAACATTAAAGTCTTTCTCAGTTTGCTCAAAGGCTTTATTTGCTCTTTTAGGCTTTTACAGGCAAACTTAAAGTCTGTTCTATTGCTTTCAAAGAACTGTGTTACAATTTAGAAATATATTTTTGTGATTTAACCATTGAGGAACAAAAATATAAACTTCAGCTGAAGAAATGTATGTGCATCTGGGGGTTTGTGAAGATGCTTTTTATTTCTCCTTTTCCATTGTATGGTTTTTTTCACGTTTGTTTGATTGCCATATTTATATCAAAATCACTGCTAATCTTAGGATAATTTAATTAAGCATTTTTTTTTAAAGTATTGACTGGTATCCTGAGAGGATTGATAACTATGGACTAGACTTTGTATACTCTTTAAAAGTGCTGCATTAGAAAAGGACCAGTGGGGATTTTGAACAAGCTGACACTTGTTTGAAAGAACCACTGAGTAAGAAAATAAAACAGTTAAGTGAAGAAAAAAAGCCATTTTAATGTTTCTGAATATTATGAGAGGTTTGTTTGGTTTGGGTTTTATTTTGCTTGCAAGCATTTCTTGATAGTTTTTTCCTCCTGCTACCTTAATCACATGTTAACTGCTGAGCCAATTCTGAAATAATCTTTGTATATACAAGAGGGACTCTGATAAGAAAACTGTGGAAACAGTGGTGATTCTACAAAAAACTTACACAGCTGTGGTGTAGAAATTGTTTTCTCTGTGTATCAAAAAACCCAGAATAAAATTTCTTGGATCTGCTAACGTCTAACTCCTGTCGTTTAACTCGTATCCTTCTTTGTCTTGAAGCTACAAAAAGATAGTTCTTCTTTATCAGTGTTATGGTCCCTCTCAATCTTTTAAAACCTAGTCTGCTTGGGCTTTTCTTCTAATCAGTGAAAAACAGGTGCTTTATAGTGTTAAGGGTAGACTTCTATTCAGAATTGCCTGCTATTTGTGATCCACCAGTGGATGCTAGAGATGAGGGTAAGCAGCCACTGTGCCCCACTGCAACAGAACCCTCTTCAACTTTTCCTGTTTTATTTTACACCTAAAAAAAAATTATGTACTCTTTCTAGCAAATTAAAATAGTCCTTTTTTGTGCTAAAAAATCATATGTGACAAGCATGATGGAGTGGTTTAAATCTGTCAACAGCATCTGACTGCACAAAATAATGAAGTGAAATTACTGATAAGCAAAATAGTTTTCAAGATATTCAGCACTGGTGTGATCCTCCTCCTCGTGTTCAGTGGTCTGAAATCTTTTGTCACAAAGATGGTTGAGAAACCTGCCTATTTGTAATGTAACAAAGCAATGACACGTTGAATATATTTAAACAGCCTCTCCAGTGCATAAAGTTTTCTCATATGGGAGAAACTCCTGATGAGGATGCTAATAGGAAGATGGGTTTAGCAAAGTGTAAAACAGTACCCAGAACAGTACTCCCAGGAAGGGTGTAGTCTTTCCAAGAAAGGGAAAAAATGAATTTAGGCTTACAGCCAAGAGTTAACTGTGCTAATCATTCAGTGGACATTCTCAGCTGAGGTATAACACAAATGATCCTGAGTAGCAGTAGTGCTAATGATAAATGGCAAGAAAGTGATTGGATTGACTAAAGGATTAAGCAATACCAACTCAGATAAGAAATATAGCAACAGTGAAATTCATCCCAAATGGAAATCTCTTTTTAAATTCTCTCTGGCTAAAATGGTTAATAAGCCATAAAGAGGTGAAATCCAGGAAGAGACTATAGACTCTCAGGCAGCAGTACATGTGCTGTTTTTGGAACATCTGAGAGGCAAAAGAATTGTGGATTGTAAGGACTGAGGGTAAGAAGAATAAGATCTCTGAAATTAGAAAAGGAACAGGAAGAGAAAAAAGGATGAAGTTTTTATTATTGTCACCCCTTTTTTAACACAATAAGCCTGAGTACTTAAGTGAACAAAACCCAGAAGAAACAAAGGAACTTCAGAATGAAAGAAAAGACTTTATGTGCTTCTGTTTTGTTATTACTACAATAAATAGTAACTGCAGTCACAGTTACTTTTCCAGGAGCTCTAGAATCTTTTAAGAGTGAGTCCTGGTGGTTTTTGCTGTCTTTTGATGTAAGATGGAGTTTTTATTCTAAATGTGAAACAGCCAAATTTCCTTGTTTTGTTCTTCTGTCTTCTTGGAAGTGCTCACTTGGTCAAAAATTCTGGTTGTCTTCTCATTGTTTTCTTACTCCAAGCAAGGCTTTTAACTTATTGCCACATTTCTTGCATATAATATTTCTACTGAACCACTTAGAAGTACTGCAAAAAAGGTCTGTTGACATAATTTTCCAGTCTCTCTAAGAATTCAAGTTATATGATACTTTCTTGAGCCTGTTTTCCTCTTTTCTACAACAATTAATATTGCAATCCTTTTTTGTCTCAATATTTTTACTTAGTTTTAATCTTTTTGTTACATATTTTAATAATATATAAGAACAATAGATGATAAGAAAAAGTAAATATTGAACTTTCTTTTAGATCTTTATGTTAATTTGAGAGCTCACACGTAAAGGATGTTTTGAACGTATTATGACACTGTATTAGTCTCAGGCAATAGAATAATTTCTGCAGTTAGACCCAGCACTCTTAGAGATTTCATTGGATCTAGCTGTAACTAATTTATTTATATTTCCATGAAAATAACTTCGTAGACTAAAATCCATTTTATTGTATTTAGTTAATTACTTTTTGGTAAAAATAAGAAACTGAGGGCCTGTAAAGAAGAATACCAGAGACATCAGTGACTGAGACTTTCTAAAATCATTATCTGAAATCTTAACTTGACTTTTCCACATGTGAGTTGGTTCTTCTGGCATGTTTTGGATCTGCATGTGTGGTATCTCCCCTCAGAAAACAAGCTGATATGCCAGTCAAATTGTCTGTGTTTAGCAAAGCTGTGCTGATGGTATTTCTGGGAAGGGATTTTACAAAGTTTTATTCATTGTCAACTTAGCAAAGTCAATGAAGCTGCTGAACTTGGAGCATGCCAAAGTTATACTTACTACTGCTACAACAGCCATACCCATCAATATGACTTATGACTTTTTTGGTAAAAATTGAGAAAACATTTTTTCCCTACAACATTCTTTTGCTAGAGAAAGATTAATAGGCCTATTGGTGTAACAGTTCTTGCTCATAGGGAGGATTTATGTCATATTCGTTTAATGATACCATCTGCTCACCACTCCTCCCTCCCCCCCCGCAAAAAAAAAAAAAAAAAAAAAAAGAAGAATTGTAGTGACTTTTCACACAATGAAAATGCCTTTTTTGAGAGTTTTGAATGTGTTACTTAAAAAAGTCTTTCAATCTTTCCATACCTAAAAGAATTGATAGCTATTTTCATGTGATCTTTAATTGCAACTATGTTGAAGAAAATTGCATTTAAGTTATGTGGGGTTTTTTGCTTTAATTTTTTTAAAGAAATGGCCAGAACTGTTATTCTTCCTAATTCTATATGCTTGCCGTATAAATGAATCTAAGAAAATGTTACTTACAGAATTCTTTGCAGACTTGGTCAGGAAAAATAGAATAAAAAAGTATCTGTAGTCCACTGCACAGTTCTTCCTGAAAAGCCTCTTTTCACAGCAAAGTTCAAAACTAGTACAAATCTGTTCAGAATTTTTGGATATAGTGAGACTTTCTCAACTGCACTTAACCAAAAGCCAGAGTATCAGCCTACAAAATACTAATTTTATGAAAAACGTCTTGTTGCTTCCTTTTGTTCTAATGACCTGCATTTGTAATGACAAATAATTTTGTAAAGTCTCTGGGCAGTATTCTTAAGGGAACACCTCTGTTTCTATTTTCTTTTTACAAAAATGAGGCTAAAAAACCTCTTGAAAATATTCCAAAGAAAGATGCAAATATGACCAAGATTTATAAAAACCGAAAAAGGGATGAAGTTCCCCACATTTCACACTCAGGAGGATGCTTCATGTACTTAAGGAATGGAAAGTTGGCACACAGTGTTTAAAGAGAATTGTTTGAAGGAAAGTTAAACTGGCAAATTTGGAGTTAAACTGCCTGATAATGCAGCTAAAATTACAATAGAGCTTCTTTTGAGCAAAGATTGAATGGATGGTGAGAACTAGGACTGTAATTCATGCTGTGAATTGAAATTTAAGATCTATTTTATTAAGGATAGTACAGTGGTGCAGGTGAGAAAAGGAAGACAGGAATTGCATCTAAATTACTATGGTCAGATTCTATAGAGTTCTGCCTGTCTTTCTCTGAATAGGCAATCGCATTTTCAGCTAATGAAATAGGAAAGCACATTAGTTAATTAAGTTCACTTTACACTCTATTAAAAAGAAAAATTACTTTTTTTTTAAATGTCAAATATATCAGGAAACAGGTACTTTAAAAATGGCTGCAATATTCAGCAGTAGATTATCAGACTGACTTCTCTTTTTTTGCTTCATACTATCTGAAGGTAAGAAAGTAAACAGTGAGTTATCTAGTTTTTTGTACTCTTTCATTTCAGAAAAATAGATGTTTCCTTGGCATGTTTGAATGTCTAAATATTCTAAATGGAATATCTAAACAAAAATTTAAAATTACACACTTGAATCTTGTGGGCTTTTATTCTTATCCATTGTAATAATACGAAAGTTTCCTTAATAAATATTGAGTTCCTTTTTTGTTTTTGTCTTCTCATTTTTTTGTCATCATGTGGTGACATGCATTTGTTTGTATATATTAGTGAGGGTCTTGAACTCTTAAAAATTGAGTGGCCACAAAGCCAAGAGGTGTCTTGTCATCTTTACAAATGTGCTTTAAGCTTTTAAGGTCAAAGGGTGTGCTCTTCATTCTAATTTTAAAGACTACACACTATAAATCAAAGGAATAGATACCATGCTTTCTGGATATCTACAATTCCCTTTCCTTCTCCTCCTTATTAAGCTGATAAAGGTGTATGTGTTTCCTGCTGCTAAAGCTGTCGAGTTTGTCTGTATTATTGCACGTGTGTGATTTTTTAATTCCTAATGAAAGGCCAGATGTCATCTGATCTCAGGTATTTCTTGGAAGGTTTGGATCCTGCTTTAGTGCAGAAGGAACCACACCCATCTTGGATGAATGCTTTAGCCATAGATCTCCTATAATAAAGTGCTTCAGTCTTGTTTTGATTTTGCATATCACAGGATGAGGTTCTTGAGGAGTGATTTAAAATACAGTTCCAGGACAGAGAAAGGGCTCATCCAGCAGGTTATCAAGGAGCAGTGTTTAATATTTTTTATCAGTTAAGAATATGCTTCTAATCAGGAGCAAAACATATTTTTTCTTTAAAAACTAAATAAAAGCATTTCAGTGTTAGGCATATGCCCATAATATAAGTGTTTGGGGACCTACCCACATAAGATGTAGCTGTCCTATTTGCTCTTTAAATGCTCTTGTTAATTAATAAAGACTTTTGTGTCCATTTCACTGTGCTCTTACACATATTTTAAGAATGACAGAGAGGACTGATGTGTGATGCCATGTAATGTTCTGAATGTGTAGTCTAATGGCACAATTTCTGAGCACATTCCACAGTAATATCTCTGTGCCTATGACAGCAGTTAAATTTTTCACCCACGAAGGCTGTTCCGTAGGACTGTACCAGGCAAAGAGAGGCAGATAGCCTGAAGAAATTTCAGGTGTCATTGTAGGGATTCTGGGGAGAAAAGAAAGGGTAGTAAAATATCAACTCTTCTCTTAGATATAATAAATGCCCTGTGTGAATAGAAGCCCTAAGAACATCTGCTCTTTGGGTGGTTGAGGATTAGTTTTGGTTGGTTGGTTTAGTTTTTTCCTTTTTGTCAGATGTTAGCACTTCCACTAGTTCAGGTGTCATATTTTACCACTTGTAATGCTGTTCTTTCTGTAGTCTCTTTTCACTGATATGAGATCTAAGAATGAAGCAAGTGACACTTATCTGCTTTTCCAGCTTGTGTATCACAGACTGGCTGTAGATTTTTTGGAGGGGGTTGACAGACATACTCTCTTCATGTTTCCTACTTCTAATATATCGTTCCTCTTTGTGGTGTTTTCAGTTGCAGAGAAGCAAAACATCATTTTCATGCAGTAATAGCACTTTCCCAGGTCTCAGATTGATTTTATCTGTTTCCAAAAGTCCCCAGCATCATCAATGACAGTTTTTAACATCACAGGCATTTTTTTTTCACTCTTATGTTGAAGAAAACATCAATAGGTGAAACCATGTGCTTCATTGATGCTATTCCATATTGTGAACTGCTAAATACATTCCTGATCATTGCTCTGTCAAATTACATTTATTCAGCACAATTCTTTAATGGAAGTTCAACTATGGGTAAGTGACTAATTAAAACACCTTAGTAACGTGGATGCCTGTATACAATAATACGTGAATCTAGCTAATTTGTAATACTACTTCTTAGGGATAGATGTGATTACTGGGGAGCAGCTAGCCCTGGAAGGACCTCCTTTCCCACGTGGTCAGCACTTTTACATAGTTGCAATTTCATCCTTCATGGAAAATGTGTTGATCTTGGTATACAACTGGTCTGTCTCATGAGTATTTTTGAAAGATTATGAGTCAAGCATTACTCTGTTTTAGACAAAATTAACCTGAACTGTAATGTGACTGAGACCACTTTTAGAAGAAACATCTTGTATCTATTAAATTAAAGTTACAGTGACCAGAAAGATAGTTTGCATGCCCTAATGGAATTCAGGCAGTCCTCACCATTTCACAGCACAAGTGTGGAGTTCAGAAAGAGCTGGACATCGAGATTTATGATGATAAAGACATAAAAATGTGATATTTTCTGCTAGATTACATCTCCAGTATCCACTGAATTTTGGGGCTGATAGGATACAAGGAAAGGATGATTTTAGGTTCTAGTCATCTCAGGATTGTTTATGCCATTTAGTTCAAATGTTTTCAGATAAAATAAATCAGCAGCATAGATTTCCACCTGAGATTTAGACAAAGAAAGGATAGCTATGGTAATGGTGTGTGTGTTGAGGTGGGTTTATTTTTTTTTCAGTTTGATTTCATTATGTTTTTAATTTGACCAGTTAACAAATTTTCAGTAATCTTTAACCATGTGGCCATTCTGACTTCTTTAATGTTTCATTCAGTATTTTAGACAAGAGCTGGTGTTATTCAACCTGGAGAATAGAAGGTTCCAGGGAGACCTTGCAACAGCCTTCCAGTACCTATTGGCTACAAGGCTTTGTAGTCTTGAAGAACTTTTTGTGAGGGTATGTAGTAATAGGACAGTGAGGAATGGCTTTAAACTGAAAGAAAGTGGGAATAGATTAGATAGTAGGAATAAGTTCTTTGCTGCAAGGGGTGGTGAGGCACTGGAACAGGTTGGCCAGGGAAGCTGGGGATGCCACATCCCTGGAAGTGTTCAAGACCAGGTTGGATAGGGCAACCTGGTCTAATGGGAGGAGTTCCTGTCTATGCACAGGGATTGGAACTAGATAATTTTTTACAATCTCTTCCAACACAAACCATTCCATGATTCTGTGACTTCAGCAGAAGATTAATTATTCAAGAGCTTTAGGGTCAAGTAGATTGTGACATTTGTTTCCTCGTAGTCAGTGTCAAAAATACTCTTAATAGAGATTTTTGTTTAAATAAATAAGTGGGGTTTTGACATAATCTGAGAGAATCTTAAATTTCTGATTATTTTTGGGGGAGATTCAGACTTGATATTAGGAAGCTTTTTTTATCAAGGGGTTGGGCAAATACTAGAATGGGCTTCCTAGAGAAGCGGTTGATACCCCAATCCTGTCACTGTTAGAGAGGCATTTGGAAAATGCCCTCAATAATATACTTAAACTTTTCATCATTGCTGGAGCAGCCAAGCAGTTGAACCAGATGAGCATTGGAGGTCTGTTCCAACAGAAATATTCTGTTGTATTTATGCATTATTAGGGGGATTCTCACTTTCAGTTAGATTTTTAGATTTAGCTTTATATTTTTTTAATATCAGCTGCTCTCTTTTAAGGCTTTTTCACTCAAATATTCACCACACGATATATTAATGAGCCACTGTTGTGTATGGTAACAGTGTCAGAAGTAGAAATATTGACATAGAACCACTAGTCTAGCCTTTCTTTTTTTTTTTTTTTTTTTTTTTTTTACATTTTTTCCTTTTCTCTTTTTCTTTTCCCATAAAAGGCTTTAAAGAGTCTTATGATTCTACTGAAGTAATTTATCCTATGTGCTTAGTCTTGTCATGATTCTTTTGATTCTCTCCTTAGAAGTTTCTTTCTAATGCATTCTTATGGTATTATTCATTCCTAGTTGGTCTGCTTATTCTGAACAAAAACACTAGGACAGAAAACCCAGTCTTGTAAAGAGTGATGCAAGGCATGAATTTATAGCAAGTGAAACAAAAGAAAAGAAAACAAAGCACAGCCTTTAATTTATCACACATGATACAGTAAGTGTGTCAAATAAAAATGAGGAGATTTTGTTTTCCTTTTCTTCAAATAGACTCCTTGAGAGAACCCAGGGACTAAAGCTGTTTGAATGAGGTTTGTTTATGGGGTAGCACAATCATAATTTTCAAGGAAGCCTTGTATCAGTAGGTATTTCTGGGAGAAAAAAATTGGTTTGGCTCTCAATAGGTTACTATCTTACAAAGATGGGAGGAAAGAAGGGGCAGTTACTACAAGAGTGATATAAGAGGGTATCTTAATTTTGCTTACTCTAAAGGGATACTAATGAGCCAGCAGCAGAGGTACCATGTCATGGTTCCACCCCAGCACGAGACTCAGTCCCATGGAACCACTCACTGGTTCACTCTTCCAAAGGTAGGGTGAGGAAGAATCAGAAGATTAAAAGAAAGAAAACTCATGAGTTGAAAAAAAGATAGTTTAACAGATAAAGCAAAATTGTGTACATATGCAAAGCAAAACAAGACATTCATTCACCACTTCCCATGGGCAGGCAGGTGTTCAGCCATATCCAGGAGAGTAGGGCCTCATTGTGCATAATGGTGACTTGGGGACCCAAACGCCATCACTCCAAACATCCTCCCACCCCCCTTCCTTCTTCTTTCCCCAGCCATATGTGCTGAGCATGATGCCAAATAGTCTGGAATATCCTTTCAGGTAGTGACAGTCAACAGTTCTGGCACAAATCCTTGTGCACCCCCAGTGTCGTCGCTGGTAGGATGGGGTGGCAAGCAGAAAAGGCCTTGACTCTAAGTGCTGCTTGGTAATAGAGAAAACATCTGTGTTATCAACAGCAAAAATCTGAAGTGCAGCCCCACACCAGTGAGTATGAAGAACATTAACTCTACTCCAGACGTAACAAGCGCCATCTCCCCTGACCTGCTGCAGTTTTCTGGCAATGCAGGTGGAAGGGCAGACGCTTGTTTAACCCACATAAGGGCAAATTCTGTTAGTAGGATACATGCGTCGTACACAATTACTGGGACAGCAGATAAGATAGTAAAAGTTCTTATTTCCTTTAGGGGAGTGCGTGCAACCAAAAATAGCATGTTTGTCACAAAATGAAGGGACTTGTCTTGCTACCCTGATATGTGTAAAGTGCCAATCTCTGAAATAGGGTCTTGTAGTGCCAAGTGTTCATATATAACCATTCATAACATTTATCAAATATCATAGTGGTTATAAGAGATGCTGGAAGACTTTATGTGTAGTTCGTTGGTTTAGGCTCATTTGTCTGGGGTTTTATTGTTTTTTTTTTTTTTTGTGCTTTGGAGAGACTTCTATCCATGGAACAGATTTCCTATGCCTGCAAAAAGACAGAACGTGCTAAGAAAGCTGTCAGCGTTTCTGTCTGCAGTGGGTTTCTTGGTAAATTGTCATTTCTTTTAGCTTTTATAATGGAACTGGGACCATTAATGCGCTTTGAAGTGAACTCTAAAGGTCAAATTTCATCTTCTGATGAGTTACAAGTGCAGTGGAGCTCTGGAGTATTGCCTCCTTTAGATTAAATTTGGCCGAAAGCATGATGGAAGATAATTTTGAATATCATATAACCAACAGCTGAGACTCAGCCTTTTCTGATTAAAATATAAAAGCATAGGTTTGGTTTTCATTAAAGTCCACTGCAATGTATTCCACTCTAGATCAATTCAGACTAGCAAGAATGCCAAACAAAAATAGCCACAAAATATCTGTCAAGTAGAGTGATGAATGAAAAGCCCAAAATCTGTTTTTCAAAAGGTGAAAGCTTATTGAGTGTGGATATGGTATCTGAATGAAAGCATAGAAATGCTTATATGGGAGCACGTTTCCCCTCAGTTCTGTGTGAAGTCATACTGTATGCTTGAACAGAGAAACTATTTGAGCCTATTTGAGCATTTACTGCAGCCTACCCTTGTCCTTTGACTAGACTTTCCAAGTGCTGTGACAGTAGAATAGCTAACAGTGTTCAGGTAACACTTGGAATTCTTAAAATAAATTTCAGTTTTTCCAAAGTTGTGCCTAAATACTTTGATAAACCACATCATTTTCCCTAATGCTAAGCTGCCAGGCAAAGAAGCAACAAGTAAAATTTAAATTGAGTAGGGAACCAAAAGAAAGCCAAAGGATGCTCACTCTTGGCAATATGTAATTGTACACAGATAGATGAGAACCCACACAATTTGAATTTGGCTAATGGTCAGGAGGCAAGAAAGTCTAACATGAGCAGACATCATTGCTGCTGATTTAGTCATGGGCTATCAAGCTCCTGATGTAAGTCAGTGTGTATCAATTATTAAGTGAGGTAAAAATGAATCTGTTTCTAGTACTCTTTACCTTTCCTGTCAGATACTGTTTCTAGTTTTTTCAGATTAACATTTGTTACTTTAAACATTGTAAATGGACCATTTTTTATTTCATTATGATCTAAAATATCTTAACAATACTACATTATCCATATCTACATTTTCAGTATGCATTTGGGTTCAGAAGACATTACTGTCTTACAGTGAATATTTTGTGTATCATTTGCATAGAAATTTTTATAGGTCCTGTTTAATACACACTACAGGAGAAAATACATGCAGTTAACCAAAAGAAATTTATATTTCTTTTCTTTTTTTTATATATAAAAAGAAGTGAGTTGATCATTAGACCTTATACCTGTATCCTTTTAAAATGCCATGTTAGAAGCTGAAGAATAAATTGAGAATATGGAATACAGGTATTTGCTTCCTCATTTTAGATGGCAGGTTCAGGTATTGTAGAAGCTTTTCTCTTGTACTTAACATTTAGGCACTGAATCTGTAAGTAATTATATATATGGGGATATTGAGAAAGAAATATCTTTAAATGAAAAAATTGGAAACTATCTGGATTATCATAATGAGTACCACCAAATAAAAGCAGTGATGAAAAATAAATCACACTTCCAGAGAGGGGCATTGGTGACATGGGCATTTTATCCTGCAAATCCAAAGCAGGCTTTTATTTGCATCCTGGTTATTTAAAGTGTAAATAAGATATATTCACATTTCTTGGGCTGAGAACGCTGCTGTGCAGCTTGTTATCAAGCAGTATTCATTTTGACTTAAATTGGTATTCCCAGTCCCTTCGGTGAGCTGAGAATCTTTTTATTATTGATAAAGCAATCTTTTTGTGTAACTTGGAAGTACCCAGCTTTGCTATTTAATTATCTTCTAATTAAAATACCAATTTAAAAAGTTTATTAGATTACACAGAGACAGTTACTAAAAGGTGTATGTTGTAGATTAGAAAAATGAGTCAGATGTGAGTAGAATTTAACCTGTTTTTTTTTTCTTGGTTTTGTTTTTGGTTTTTTTTTGTTTTTTGTTTTTTGTTTTTTTTTTTTTTGAAAGTCACTAATCAAAAGGAAGGACTCTGAAGTGTAGCATAACTTCAATAATGACAGCCCAAATATGTATCAAACTTACAGGCAATCAACATTTTTCATGCTTACCTCTGAGATTGCTTCAGGAATAGGTAAAATTAATTAGTAAGCCCAAATTCTACAAAATTCTGGTGATGGACTGTCACTGGAGAATACAGACTTATTTTTAATCATAGTATAAAAACAAATTTTCAGGTTGTGTCCCTACCTCCCCAACCTCCCCATTCCTCCTGTTGCAACTGAATGTCCAGCAGGACCTGGGATACCAGAAGAAATGTTTCTTTTGTTTGTTTGGGGTTTGTTTTGTTTTGTTTTTTGCTTCTCTCTGGTTGCCACAAGCCAGGAGAAAGACATATATCGAATTTATCCTTTATCTTAGAGAGTATTGCAAATGCAGTGACATAGTGAGATTAATATTTTCTATATTATATAAAGAATAGTACTTCCTAATACATTTGGGACTAAAAGGTAATTAAATGAGATGTTGGATCTTTTCACTAGTTTGTTTGACTTCTTTTGACTGTGGTGTCATCCTCCCTTTCTTGCTATCTGTGTTGAGACACTGATCTAAATCTGTGTACACATTGGGGGGCAATCATTATTTGAGAACACAAAGGAGGTAGGTGTCAGGTTTTGTCAGATACTATTATGATGTTGCACATTCTGATGAGCCCAAAGGACTAATAAATAAGGAAAAAAATCTCAAAATCAATGTTGTTAAAGTATACAAAATAGTTTTTGTTTATTAATGGAGAGTGAATAGGGTACCTGTGTCCTGGTTGAATCTCTGCAGTAATCTAAGAACACATATTGAAAACTCTTGAAGTATAAAAGCCTTGACTATGACGTGAGATCAAGTGATAATCGTGCTTTCACGTGTGGGTGGAATTGGTTAGTGCAGCTTACCTGTGCTGAAGTGAGTAAAATGAATCTTCCTTTGTGACTTCAATGATACCACAAAGAGGGTTGATGTCTGAAGAGGTGGCATATAAAATTTAATAGATCTGGTTTTTTATGATGGCATCTTTTTCCCAACTAATGCACTGGTAGATGGCCTAAAAACACTTTTATCTGACAGCATTATTTTTTTTTTTTTATCTGACATGACTATGAATGGATGTAATAATACTTTCTATTGAATAAAAGACACATTTCATTCAGTTAGAATGTAAGTTGGACATCTTTTTCCTTTTAACGTTGACATATAACAAAAAAAAAAAATCTGTTTTCTCACATTTTGAAGACATGCAGCCCATCCCTGTGTGGAAAAAACAGAAATGGGAGAGATCAATGATGTGAGCTTACTTTAGAGATGGAAATAAGGAGAAAAGCTCACTGTATTACAGCACACTGCTACAATGAGTGCAGAAGGGTTTTTTTCGGTATGTAGTGAAAAAAAGAAGCCTAATTATGGTATCCCAAAATACAAGCTTACCCAAGAAGCAGAACTAGAATAGTTGCACAGTTTGTTTTGATTTGAGCTATTTGGTGTCACAGAGAGAATGCTAACAGCTATTTTAGATTTATCTGTAGTCTGGCATAGTCACAGTGTGATAATGACAGACACATGCTATTTGAGATTAAAACCAATTAATATGGTAGAAATGAAGAAATTGCTATCCAAGACTGATTTTTTCAGCTTTAACTTATCAAAAGACAAAATCTCTTCTGCTAAGGTTTTGTGTCTCCATACTGGGGTTGAGTTAAAGAAAAAGGAAACATATAAGTAAAATGAAAGCCTTTTACATGCTCTTTTTCATTTTTCTGTCTTTCGAAATTATATCTTTGCTTTTTCGGTCTGCTTTTATGTGCATTCTAGTGAAAATTGTGGTTGTTTAGTCATCTGTGTGTTTACTTTTCCTACAGTCTGAAATTGTAAATTGACAATAAAATTATTGTAAGCCAATTTTAAACAGGATTTATGCAGCAATTGGTGTTTGGAGATGGCAAGGAAAATTGAGCTGTAATCTTGGAGGAGACAGTGGAACGTGAAGGGAATTATGTTTACATGGATCACAAGGGGAGAGCTAACTGCAATTTTTGCAATAGAGGTATGGTATGTCTCCTCAGGACTGTTCAAAACAAGGTAGAGAACCAAATCTAAGGTAGGCCAAGTCTAAGGTCTTTCCTTGTCTCCAAATAAAATAGAAGTAAAAATACATTTTCATGATGTGTGGTACTATGATTTACCTGTAGTTACCACTAGACAATGAAATACCATATTTTGTGAAATGATAGCACAGAAAGCTTTTGAGCATGATGCCTTGGGGAAGTATTTCCCCGAGGAGATTCTGGCTGCAGTGAAATGGAAATAGTGGCTCATTTGGGAATGATTTCTGGAAAACTGTAGTCTTTAAAAGTATTGATTAGTAGTGTTATTTTTGAAGAAGTAGAAGCTTGAGAAAACCTGAGTTAATGCCTATAAAGACATTTTCTTTCTCAATCTGGTATAGTTTCTCATTGCAAGTTGTACAAGAATATTTGCTTCATTTTTTCAAATAACTTTTTTCTCATTCATTGTTTTCTGTATTATCTTCTAACATTGGTCTTTCCCCACCTTTATTAGCCTCGATCCAAAGTGCTGCTGCACCAAAGGTAATGATAAAAATTTTACTCTTTTAGTAAATCACAAAGCCTTTTTTTTTTTTCTTAAATTTACTTTATTTTTTCATTTTTTTACAATAGTAGGCAATTCTATACCACTACAGTCATATTTAGTCATATTCTATACCACTACTGTCATATTTAGTACCCTTAATAACATTTGGTGAAGTGATTGTAAAACATTCTGCAATAGTTTGCAGTATGCAGGCTATTTGAACAAATATCAAATCTTAGTAAAGGAGTGGAAACATCATTAATAGCCATGATAAGAGTATGTCCTAAGTAATGAAAAATATGCCAACTAGCAATTCATATTATCTCTGTCCTTGAGCCACTGTTTAGAAGTTTGCTCAGTTCTCTCTCTCTCTCCACTCAGGCTCAGTCCAAAAGCACAGAAAGGCATACAGCCAATTTCTGGGAATGGAGCATCAAATAGGGAATATAACATCTAGTCACCCCAAGACACCAGGAAAACTAGAAATTTTGGAACACACTGCTTCTAATTAGAGATTAACCTTATCTTCCAGTCTGAATTCATTGTCCTTCTTATAGAAAAGCTGAGACATTCCTTATTTTGACTATTTTGTTTAAGGGTCTTCAGCTGAAATTTTGAGTTTAATTACTGACTTAATTCAAAAATGAGAGATTTTCTATGTGTAATTTCAGTCAAAATCTAGAAAATTGTATTGTGGTTTCAGTGTCTAACGTCTGAATCAAAACTGTCAAAATTTTTCTCCTAAGGCTGAGGAAATTAAACTCTAATGTTTTGTTAAAATATTTGAGTTTTTAAGTAAAATAAGTAAAGGCATTACTTAATGGTAATATAACTGAGTTAAAAAAAAATATTCAGAGAAAATTCTGCACTTAAAATTTTGTCAGTCATTAGCCAGACCTTCTTCTGAGAAAATCAGCAGTAAGTTTAGCAATTTAAATGTTAATGGGATCATAAGTTGGAAGATTAAAGGAAGGAAGGAGTTTAAAAGTGACCAGGAGATTTACAAAGGGATTGGTTCCAGGAAAAGGGGACTACTTCTGCAGTTCTTGTATGCATTTGTGTTGTGTGTATACATTCATGCACACTTATGCTTGTAGTGTTGTCTTAAAATTTGTGAACACTTGCAGATTTATATTTGGCTAAATCTTTCTATTGTTTTGCTTCAGATTTTTCTGTGGGTAGAGGGAGTATTTTAGTATGACTAGGCAATGCTAGCTGAGTGATTCTGTGATGAAATTTGAGTTCTTAAACCCATTTTCAAATATAAACTTTATCTTAGACCATAAGTGCTAGAGGGAAAGTAAAAAAAATGTACTTTTCAGTATGAGTTAAGATCACTCCTGCTTAGGATAGACTAAATAAGTTCTAGCGAAGGGAAGTTAGACTAGTCAGATAAGCTTCAGGAGCAACACACATTTCAAAAATATTATTTTTATCTAATAAATTCTGATACCTTGCCCTGTGTAATGTGACTTGTCTCAATGCCTTTATCAGCTATCTCCCAATATTTTTGTATGATTTTTTTTTTTTAAAGGTAATTGCTGATACATTTTTGGAAGTATTGCAGTTGCTGTCTAGGGAAATCTACTGTTACAGCTGTTTTAGCTACTCCTCCTTTGTGTCGTCCTGAAGAGCAGCAAAGAGGATTGAGACAACCTGCCTGCCTTCTCATTTCAGCATATCCTGTCTTGGCATTCATCCCAATGTCATTAATCTTAAAAACTTTGCAAGTTTCTATTTCTGTAGAAATGTAAATCGCCATAGTTTAATATGAATCTTAATTAAGGCATTGGAGGATTAGGAAACTTCTAAGAGGTAATGCATAGATTGGACCAGCTCAATTTATTAACCAAGAACAACTCTGAAATTATAAGCACAATTTTAATAAAATGACCACTCTAATGTATGAAATTCAAAGTGAGAACATAAAAATACTCATTGTCTTTGAGAGACATGAATTTTCTTAATTTTTTTTGTTTTAATTAGTGACTTATATTTTCATAAGAAACTTGTCAGGGAAGGAAGAATGTTGGAAATATAAATTGGGATGGCCATGAGATATTATTAATTAATATTACATCTCAGAAGATATGGCTCAAATAATACATTTACATTATATTATTGCTTTTTCTGTGTTCATGCCACTGCTTTGAATGTAACATGCAGCTTACTGGAAACTAAAAGAATTAGATTTTATAAATACACTTAAAAACTTGAAAATGGCTTGCAGGTATATCTGAGCCACCCTCAAATATAAGTGAACGTGGATAAAAACTTCCAGCAGTTAAGAAGCCACCTAAATGGAACATATTTTGACAATTCCTATAATTCTTAACTTATCACACTTGCACAAATGAATGAACTGTGGAAGCACTTTAAATCTTTGCTGTATACTTAGAAGCCATTTCTATCAAAAAGAGTTACATATGGTTTGAGTGCAGATGTTACCTGAGATATCTATGAGTAAAAGTTAAGAAGTCATTAAAACTTCTCTGTTTTCCAAGTTGTCTCTTCCATTTGACAGCAATTTGTGTATAATGTTTTATAATTTTTGTATAATCATTATCAGTTTTTCCTTACTGAAATTTGCCTTCTTCTAGTCTTGTAATGCATATATGATTACCTAGCATCTGAAGCCTAGAATCCTTATTCAGAGAAAGAAAGAATTGATTTGAAGTAATTCTAAGTTTAGAGGAACTGAAGTTCTTAGCATGACTAAATTTTAATTGCTCATATTAATGTGTGTTAGTAAAAGTGCAACTAAGTTTTCTTAAACCTCTTTGGAAAAAATCTGCTTGGCTATACTGATAAGCTGCTGCAGCTTTTGGCAGGATATTAATGTCTTGTTCAGGTGAAGTTTTGAGAGAGTTGTTTGTCCCAGCAATAGATGCCATATAAGTCAAAGTTCCTTTTTTAAAGTGTAGAAGTCTTGTTTAAGAAGTGTGGAGAGCAACGAGGAACTACACTAATAAAACTATTCAGAACCATGTATCTCTGCCCTGAATGTTTCTAAATCCTGCTACATTTAATGGTTTTCCTCCCATTTCTTCTCCCCCGAAATGTTTGACAAAAATTTCCTCTTGTCTTTTATTGTTTTAACAACCTCACTAGAAGTCATGATTTCAGCCTGGAGTTTGTTGTCCTTCTTTCAATGTAGCAGCAGGCTGCTGCCTTTTTCTTCACAGTAAATACTTAATTTTTATTCATTCTACAGATTTCTCTACCCAACAGCCTTTCATCTTGTGTCATTCATTGAAATCAGCATAAGTTCTAAAGGGTTATACAGTTTTAAGTTTTCATGCCTTTATCCAATTTAGTATTCAAATTTCTGTTGGAAACAGGCATGGGATAACCATAATAGTATCTTTCATCTGGAGGAAAACATATTAGATTCTGTAAATAGCAGTGCAAGTCTTAGTTAGCAGGTTATAAGTAGATTTTCTATCTTTTTTTTAAGGAGGTAGATATTTCCTGAATGGAAAAATGGAAACATTATGTGAAGATATGTTTAAAATTATTCAACTAATCTTGAGCTTTGTTTAACTCCAGATAACTGGGCTGCAAGCACATCTGAAGTAGTTTTGTATATTTGCGTGCATTTTTAATTGGATAAAGATATGCCTGACATTTTAAAATAAGTTGCAATTAGGTGTTATTTATTGTTGCAAATTTAGCTGGAATACTCCTTAATAATATTAAAAATAAAAAAATTGGTGCAATGATCAAAAATTTATAAACAATATTTAAGCAATGAGCATACATTAATATTTGGTCCAGCAGCAGAGTGAGGTTTCCAGAATTCGAAGAGGGATGATGTTTTTCATTTCCTTCAAGTGCTATGTTGTTGAAATAGTTTAGTGATATAATGAAACACAGAAAAAAGAATATTTTTGCAAACTGTTAGTCCTCTAAGAACAAAGGCCCAGCTTTCTCACTGTGCAAGCCTTTGCATGAGTAGTGCTGAAGTTGTGAACAGGAAGATATCCAAAAAAAGTACTTTCCAAAAGGAAAATTGAAAAAAAGAAAAAAAGTGCAAATATGCTTTATATCCTCCAGCTCATTTATTTAAGGTTACCTTATTACCTTTTTTGCTCATTAGTACCAGTCTGGTAGCTACTGATAGCCTTTTCATTTAAACAGTCACAGATTTTAAAGCTCTAATAAAGCCAGTGGTACATGATGATACCTAACTGTTACTGTTTCTGAATTTATAATATTCACCTAACTGCACTGGCAAGGATTAGTTTTCTAAAACTTTTGATATGTCTGAAATATGCCTTTTTAGTTTCTTATATCAGTAACCTGGAGTCTCAAAAAAAATATTATCAAACTTTTTTTTTTTAAATTTATTTTTTCAGGAATTGCAATTCAGAAATCTTTTAAAGCAAATATTTTCTTAGTTTTGCTGTCAATTTTTAACTAAATTGTTTTGAAAATGCCTTTGAAAATTGTGAGCAAAATTTTATGATTACTACTCTGTCACAAAAACCAGTTTATTTATGTCATATAACTTATTTGTAAAAGTCTGGAATATAAATGGAGGGGGTTTTTGGATTTGGTGGGGGGGTGGGAGGGACAGTTTGTCACTTATACAATAATATTCTTTATAAATTAAATGCTAGTAATAGAAGAAAAAGTTCAAAACATATGGAATAGTTAAATGAAAGAGTCAAATAATACCAAGAATTAGACATTCCAGCATGCAGCTTTTTTTTTTTTCTTGTTTGTTGTTTGGCTTTGTTTTCAGCAAATAAAAAAAAATCCCCTTAGATATATGGAATTAAAAAGAAAACCTCAGAATTTGCAACAAAAATGTTATCTACCATTTGATCACACTGTCCAGGCTTTTTGGAGAAGTCTTATGATTGTGATTTTGCAGGTAATAAGGAAAAATATGGACTCAAATGCTGTAAAAAAGAGGTAGAAACTATGTGTTTGTTATGTAATCTGTCTTATCTGTCTGAAGATGGTCAAAAACAGGAAAAAATTCATGCAAAAGATTAATGTTTTTCCCATTGGTTTGTACCTTTTTTTCTTTGTAAACTTTGGAGCAGAATTTTTGCTGAGTTCCAGGAATATATTTTTCTCATTATGGCTCATAGTTTTGCCAGTTTCTTAAGAGTACATGGGAAGACAAATTCTAGCTATTTCAAGAAATATATGTAAAAAGTTCACAAAGTTAATATCTGTGAATGATTTCTCTTTGGCTAACATTAAGCTACAACATTATATTGTCATATGCTAAAATCTTCACTTGTTTTACAAGTGAATAATGCAGTAAAAATGCATTATTTAAAAAAAATACTTAGAGGAAGAGACTTAATTTTTCCAATCAGTTAGGCCAGTGTAATATAGAAATTATCATTAGAAGCCTTATATGTTAATAACCTATTGAAATATGTGGAATGATTCATTCAAAAATTAGGGGTAGTAATGGAACTACTCAAATATATCACTCTCTAATTTTCTGTAGCTTAGGCATGTTTAGTTCATCCTCTATATTAAGGCAATTTCAAATGTGTGGTTCTACATTCCCATGGCCAAAGTCACATCAGGACTTTTAACAGTCTTTAAAAATTTTTAACCTACTAATTAGGAGACTCCCTTTTTTTTTTTTTTTTTTTTTTAACACTTACATGGCTGCCTTTTTGAGTAGATTACTCAAAATCAATTATTTTATAAAGTGATGCAGGAATTTTGTGATCATAACTGTGTATGTTAAGCAGTGCAGTCTGGAACATATGGAACATCACATTTGAAATAGAAACACCATATGGTATATCAAAATAACTGTAAAAATCCCTCTCCTTGAAATTCATTGTTCAGATTTGGTTGCATCCTGAAGAGTGACCTTTAGCATAGGAAACAATGGATGGTACCTCCTTAAAAATAAAAAATTGGAACAATTCTTTTGAGCTCAACAGAGGAATGGCCATTCCCAACCTCACAAGACTAAGAGCAGTTGCTCTCACTTCATGATGCTGCCAAAAATTTTCATACAAGACAATTATGTTTGCTCCATGCAGACATCTGTATTATGTTGAAAAAGACATTAGAAGAGGTTGTTTTTACTGTAAAATAAGGGAAGACAGAAATGTGCTAGTGACTGGACAATATATTTCACTTAAAACCAACCAATGTCTAAACTTTACAAAGGCTGTAGAAATCTAGGGAAATTTCAAACACCTGAAAAACTTTAAACAAAGAGAATAACTGTCTGTTTTGGAAAAATAGTTCTCCAATACAGTATTTTACCCTCAATTTTATATAGCATTTTGGAATTTTCCATTTTTCCTGATTTAAATGTGTTTCTAGGAACATGCACATTCTTCTTCCTGCTGGAATTGAGTAAAGGAAATATAGGTCTAACCTTTATTTTGTGCACTGAAATAAACTAATTCAGTTTCTACACTCTGGCATATTCTTTTTGTTGCTGTGTGACCTGAGCCTCAACATTAGCCTAACACTGTACGAGTTTCCACAATGTTGTCTTCTTGAATATCTCTTTTTTTTTTTTTTTAACATGTGAAATTAGTCAGAGCTGGAGCTGTACGGAGTGTCTTGGAAGAGCCCAAATGAGGAAGTTGAGGCTTAGTGAAAACATGCAGGTTCCTGATAATAATTTCAGTAGACTGCCCAGGTGGGCATAGAAAAAGCAAACAAATAAAAAAGATAGACCGTGTTCTTTTATATTTTTTATATTTCAATCAGGACAATACAAGTAATTTTGACATATTTTAACTGATAATTATTATTCTTTATAATTCTGTTACATCCTGTTAAGATAGTCCACCAGATTTTTTTTATTGAATTATTATCCATACTGTGACTCTCATAATTTTTATACAAAATGTGGGAGTTAGCAGCAAATAACTCCTGACACAATTGCTACCATACAATTAACTAATTCTGGCAGCATATCTTGCTTGAGTTTGAGGAGTGTTCCTAGTTTATACCCTGTATAAGAATTTTTAAATTGCTTAGGCTACTGAGAGTTATTGCTGACTAGTTCTGCTTTTATGATTTGCCATTAAAAGCTTCATTATCATGATTGACTATTTACTTCTACTTGTGAACTTAACTCTGATATAACTCATTTGAGTAAAGAAAAAATTAATCCAGGATTTGACTTCTAATTTTCTGGACAGGATTTAATGTTCAGCTCATTCTAGGGTGACTTGAAGTAATATCTGGCACTGGATTCTGTAATCAAAAAACCTACCTTTTGAGGTACTAGGTAAGGACAAAGTGAAGCAAGGGCATTTGTGGTCAAAAAAAAAAAAGGCAGAATCTTCATTCGAGTTTTGTAGCTTTACATTTTTATTATAAAAGTTTCAGAGATAGCCTATGTCATTAATTTTTTAAATTTAAAATAGTTTTGTTTGGAAGAATATGCAAACACTAACATTCATGGGTATGATTAATGAAGTTGAATGTTTTGCATAGAAGCAAATCTCTAGCCATAAATTTAGTTATGCTTCACACTTGCCTTAGTAACTAGTATCTAAGATTAAATAATCAATTTTAATACATTTTTGCGAATTTTGAGCTTTACCTAAAGTTTCATCAGTTGTGAAACCTAGTTCTATCCTTGGATTTATATGCAGTTTTTCTTCAAAGTTTTAATCTTAGAGGAGGTTTTATGTTAAGTAGTTTTGTGCAACTCAGTGTTTTGTTAGTCTAGCCCAAAAGTTAGTATCTGACATTTGGATTTCCTAACATGCAATATAGTTCATAGTGTATTTTTTCTTTCTTCTCTATCTGTACTTTACAAGAATTTCCGTGTAATGAAGTATAGCCTAATCACAGACTGAATAAAACAGATAAAATTAGGTTGCTGAAAGCCACTTCAGTACTTCAGTTCTCTTGGTGCAAATCTATGTATAATTAAAAGCAGATCAATGTGACTCTTACAGTACTTTGAATAGAGAATGCTATCATCAAAACATGGGAGAGAAGGAGAATAATTGTTACACAGAAATGATCCTCTCTGGATTACCCATAGAAATTTTTTATTGACAAGTCAGAGGAATTATAACAATTGTATGGTAATTTGTTTCTATGGTTCTCGATTTATTTCTGGGGTTGGTAGACAGTATGAATGTCTGACAGGAATTTTGTTCATCAGACTGTAAATTCAGCCTACTGTTTGCTCATTCTTTAGCAAATGAACATGAAAAGCAGAAGGGAAATTTGTGCTCAGTGCAGGTGATGTAAATAATGATATTAATTTTGAAATTAGTGGATCTGCTGCTGGAATATACTGGCTTTTCTTTTAATTACAATACCATGTGTGATTTGCCCTGCAGTTAGGTGTTATAATGCAAATAGTTTTCCCACTGACCTTGGAAATCAAAACCAGGGCTTACCTGCTGTTTTCCTGCAGCAAGAGGACAGGCCTCGGGCTGGAATCAGGGCATGGGTAATGTTTGATCTGGGGCAGTTCACTTCTAGACACTGAGCATGATGTGGGATAGTCATACAAGCTACATTTCTAAGCTTTTGTGGCAGTGCCAAATAAGTAGCTGTGGGACAGCCTAGATATATTTAATTTTAATTCAGTTTATATGATGAATTAAATTTCATCAGAATAAAATATCAGCTGTTTGTTCTAACAAATTATGTGTTTATGTTATATTACACTTTAATGATTTCATGATTACTCTGACAGCTGCTTTCCCACAATTAGTCTCATAAATGTCAATGCAATCTGCTCATATCATTTGCTCTTTTTTTTTTTTTAATCTTTAGGGTTTTTTGCCCCATTCTTCAAAAATAGACAATCTTTTACGTCTGAATTATCAGAGTTATTCAGAATCTGTATTAAAGTTTTGAGGTTTCTTGCAATCTTTTTGATTACAGTTCCTTCAATTTTTACAGTAACTTTTACATTTTACTTAAGAGTAAAATGTCAATAATTTGCAATAAATTTGCAAAATCTCCTGAGATTAATATCCTTTTTCCATGGGAATATTTATGTTATGCTACTATTGCTTAAATGCTTTGTCTCTTCTGTATCATAATTAATGATTTTATGCTTCCAGTATCATTTCAGAGAAGATGGCTATAATTTTCTTATGTGTGTAAAAATTTTAGCTTATATGATCAAGGTTTTAAAACTGAGTGTCTGTGGTTCTCTCTATAATGACATATAAATATATAAATGTTAATTGCTTGGACTAGAAAATCTTTTTCTTCACTTATGCTTAGGCAGCAGATATAAGACATGATTGCTTGCATCTAGAAAGCAGATTGCACTTTATATTTCCCTCATCAGTTCCACCTTTCCTCCATCTTTAATTAAGGAAATTATAAAATAGTTACAAAAGTTTGAATTTATATTCTGAATTGAGCTCCAGGCAATGGCAACGTGTACACAAGAGATGAATCATGAAATACCTGTAGAAAAGGTTATGGAAAATGTAATAGATATTACAACAACATTGTCTGACTTCTATGAATCATATTTCATTTTATGATTCTCATTCTTTTATTTGATGAACAATGTATATGTAGCTTACAATGAAGGGTATGTGGTTTTAATTTAGTTTTCTATTTAGTTTTCTTTTGTTCAGATGTTATTCTTTAGCTTTATAAAGATGAGACAGGAGTAGTCCATATCAGCAGAATAACAAATAACAGCTCATCCCTGCTTTTTTCAATTGCAACAATATAATTCTGTTCTCCTTGCTCAAAGTCTAGGAACCAAGTATTTATCACTTTATCAGGAAAACCTCAGCATTTTAGGTTCTATTCAGATGTCCAACGAAAATTTCGCAGAAGTTAATAAAAAGTCATTTGGATAAACCTGTGTTTTAAAAGCTTCATTTGTTTATGTACTTAAGGATGCTTTTCCCAGTAAAATGCCTCATCTATAACTGTTTGGGTTTTTTTTTTTTCTTTTGATTTTTTAATCTCTTTAAGCCGCCAAATTTCTGTTGGTCAATTACAGTGCTGCATTTCTGTTGGCTTTCACCTGTTTTTGGAAAGTAGAATTGCTGATCTGGAAAGGAATATCAGTTTCCACCAAGTACACTCTTGCTAGAAGAACTTGGCAAGACTTATTGATTTTAATCATACTGCCATTGGTAAGAAACCAATAACGTCACATCACTTGAAACAGAAAAATTTACCATGTACTTGGGGTGCCAGAAGCATTCACTGTTCAATTAATACAGCTTGATTGATAGGTGATTCAAAATGAGTGTATTTTCAAGAAAATATCTGAATGAGTCATAACTGCAAGATACTTTTGGTCAGTGAGAGCTGCAAATAATTAAAAATGGAAACTTAAAGCAGGGGTTGAAAGTTTGCTTGGAGAGAAGAAAATGAAGCTTACAGGTGGAGGAATACCCAAAATGGTATTTGAAGGAAAAGCAAAAGATCGTCATGGTAGGAAGATGTCCATTACGAAGATCTGATAAGAACCATTTGATAATATCTTAGTGAATAATGACAGTTCTTTAGAGATTTCTAGAAAAGTGTGAAAATAAATAGGTTTAGATAGGTTTAGAAAAAAAAATCAAGAAAATTCCTGAACTTATAAGACCATATGGGAACCTGTTCTGGTATTGTTGTCACTGGGTCTTGTAGCCTGCATTGATGACAGCTGCAAAGATGTGGGACAGTGATGGGAAAGCACTCCTCTTTTTGCTTTGCCTTAAGTTGTTTTATCACTCTCTAAAAGGCTTGAAAACTGTGGAAATGTAAAAATCTCAGATATGGTTCACTTAAAAAGCAGCTGGGAAATATGAATTCAAAGTTATAACCACATTTCAGTGGTTGTTTATTCCTGTATTCTCTATATTGTTTCTATACATTTACTGTTTACAGTATATTGTGCATACAGTATATTTATATGTAAACTCACATTTTAGTACAAATTATATTTGGTATTTTCCTTCATAACTGAGGAAAGTATCTTTTACTAGAAATATTTTGAGATATATTAGGGCTACTAATATCTTTTTCCTGCTGTTTTTGTTTGCTCCAGTATTCAACTTCATTAGTACAATTGTATTTGTACTAATGCATATAGCATTTGTCACAGAATGATGTGCTGAGAGAAGCTTAATTTCTCTGAACGGTTCATATTTTGTTCCTGGACACTGAGTGACACTTCCAAGCACAAGGCATCCCAACTTAGAGCTGATTTACCCTGTCAAAATACTTATCTTTTGCTACTGTAATAGAGAAAGCTTTCAATATACAGGCTGCCAGTCTGAGAATTCATTGAAATGACTGAATTGCAGTGATGAGCTAGAGGTGAGTACAGCTGATGTGTGTGTGTGGGGGGGGGTCTGGAGTGCTTTGTGTCTCTTGGTGGAATTGTCTTTTTACCCCTAGGAGAGATACTTTAAAGGTCTGGGTCATTATGCAGTGGTCTGCTTATGGTATATTGTACATATTTTTCAGTATACTTACACTGGTTGTTTAACAAAAATCAGGAGCAGAACTACTTTGTATTTGTGTCATGGGTAGCAGGAACATATAGACCCTTCACCTCTTAGAACTCTGAGCTTGGCTTGTTGCTTCTGTGTAGATGGGAATGCAGCTAACTGCAATACAAAGCAACAGAAAATTCAGAAGTAATTGATGTATTTTTAATTAGATATTTGGTGGTTAGTGTTTTTTATTTATAAGTAGTATATTTGCCTTTTAATTACGTACACTGAGAAAACTGAATATTACAAGTAGGTAAAGGAAATGAACACTGAATGAAGAGTTGCCAGCTTTTAATTATGCAAATGAGCACCACTGCAGAAGAATTATTTAGTAATCTTTTTGTGCTTAGAATTGCAAATCTATCTCCACAATTGTGTTTAAAACAAATGAAACTGGATTTGTATAACTTCTTTTCTGTAGATATTTGCAGTTAATGAGATTGAACAGAAGTATCAGTAGTCTTAAGAGACTATAATGTGCAATGGATCAGGGTAGTAGAACTGAAATATTACTGCCAATATTCTTCTTCTAGGAGATCCTATTATATTGTAATATATTACTTGAGAAATGACAATTATATATTTTTCCTGATTTTTTAATATTATGTTTTTATTAAATGTTTTATTAACTTTTTATGGCTGAATTTTTTTTTTATTCCCATTCTGCTGAAGAGTCCAGTTGAATATCTAAGCTGTGACTCTTCCCAAGTGGTCTACTTGTCATCATCTCTCTCCAGCCCTTGGAATACCTTATTTTTCTGGCTCGTGTTAATTTTACAGCCTAGTATCACTCTTGCTGGCAAAGTACTTAGTGCTCTGGTACTGACTCAATAAGTAAATAGTGGTGAAAGAGTAGGCTAGTTTATACTCTCTTCACATCAGCCTAAAAATGTATCTGAGGTTCAATAATGCTAGTAGGCAGTAAGAAGTGTATTTTTAAAATTCGTTAGGGAAAAAAAGACGGAATTAAAAGCCCTGAAAAACAGTATTGTGACAGAAGGATGAATGTTGAATAAAATGCATTTAGAAGATTGTACAATAACAGTGAATATCCTTTCCTAACCAGGGAAAGAGCTGTGATTTAGGTGAGGGAACATTGTCCACCGCTCCCCAGCTTGACTGAGCTTTCCTTTTCTGAGTGAGAGACGGCTCTTGACTTTCCAAATCTAAAAGTTGAATTATGCCACACCAAGCACTACACAGAGGCACACTACATGTGATCCCCAATACTGAAGACCTGGTACAGATAAAGACCTGGCAGGTATAGATAAACAGTGGCCATCAACACAATCCAGTAGTCAAATTCATGTTTGCATGTAGATCTGGGCAACGAAATTGAGTCTTGTGATCAGAAAAAGGAATTGGCCGTGCTGCTAGTTCTTGCACCCATGAAGAAATAAACTTTCTTCACTGTCCCAAAAGCTGATAATTTTTCAGTTTCCACTTTGATTGTCATTATCATTTATTCTCATAAATTCCAAGGACTGAAATTCCAGCAAGTTGGAAAAAAAACTCGCTGTAAAATTATTTCTTCTACTTGCTTATTTAAAAAACAACATAGGCATATTCACACCAGATATTGAGATTTTTCCTTGCTCTTGCTGTAGGAATAATCAGCATGCTTATTCTCCTTATTCATTGCTGATGTTTAGAGGAAAGCTAACATAGCATTGATATATTCTGCTCATTATCTGTTGATGTATAGGATAAAGAAATGTAAGTGGAAAAGGTTGTAAATGGGACAGTTCTTTACTGAATTGAGAAAAGATGCAAGAAATAAATTTATAACTATAGATGGGTGTAATTCAGTCTCTTTGCTTAATTCACTTCTAGCTGGAGATTTACTGAGACTGGACAATGAGGGACTTCAGTCATCCTTTGCAATGTAGAAAGACTTTGGGAAGACAGAAAATGTTTCTTCTAGCAGTGATGCATTTTACAAAGTAAAAGTAAAGATAGGAAACTGGAATAGTTAGTGGGTAAAAGAAGTTTCTAGGTTAAAGGGGTACAATATAAGAAATATAATATGTAATTATTTTACAATTGAAGGGTATTATTACAGGACATTTTGCGTGCTGCCTGTCAAAGCTGTGGATGGTTGAAGATAGCTTAAAGAATTTCTCTTTGCCTCTAGTCATTTAGGATTAACGAATTTCTCCTTTAAGCAGAAGTGCACACATTTTATGAAAAGAAAGAGAAATAATGTCATTTTTAGAATCTCCTTAGCTTGAAGACCAAAACCCAATTAAAAGTATCTGTGAATGACATTAAAAAAAAAAAATAACACACAGAAAACAGTGGAAAAAAAACCCCACATTTCCCACAGGACTTTCAATTACGCATAATCTTATCATCACAACTTTACTGTTTTTGTCAATATGCATATGCAGCTTGTCTTTAGGGAATTTTTTTTCATATATGCAAAATACAAGTCACAACTGCATCTAAAAAGAGTGTCATTTATTTAAAGTTAACTATTCTTTTGAAAGGCTTATGGTGGAGAAATGTAAAAACTAATAAAGGCTAGTTTTTGTAGTTGCTTGGTGAGAAGATTGAAAAAAATCCCTTTTCTCCACTGCATAGTTTTTATGTCAAATTTTTATTAGTTTATTTTACAGTATGGTAGAATCTCCTACTAGTTATCAGCTCCATATATAAACAAGCAAACATGTTTCTTATTTTAAAAAGCCTAGGTAGCTTGTATATGTTTTGCTGTGTTAGGGTGGTTTTTTTAGTATTTTTGGGGGGGTATGGTTTTTGTTAGGTTTGGGGGGAATTTTTGTTTGTGTTTAGTTGGTTGAAGTCTTTTTGATAATTCCTGTAACTAGCCTGTACAATCTTGATATTTTAATATCACCCAGACCTCAGAATTCAGGCAATTCCTCTTTCACTGATGTTTCTCTCACAGTTCAAGGATAAAAGTAATGCTAAGGAGTACGTCTATAAGATCAAAACTGAGTATGTGGTTCATTTATGTGTCCCAGAGTGCTGATTAATTTGTCTTGAATGTCTCCCAGATTCACTGTCAGAGTAGAGCTTCATTTATGGTTGTGGATTAATTACTTGCCACTGCTTTTTAACTAACATATTCCTGAAATTTGCTAGCACCCTTTTTTCCGTTTCATATTCAACTTTTTGTCACATATTTGAGGAACCTTAAAATATTATCATAACTTTGGAATTGTTTAACTGGTGTTCTACTTTCTTTTTTTTTTTCCTTTTTTTTAGTATCTTGGAAATATTCACCATGTAGTTGGAATAAAGCTAGAATGTTCTAGAAAATGTTGCTGTTTGAAAGATTGAAATAAACTTGTCACCAAATTATTTAAGTCAAAAAATTTTCATACTGCAGAAGTTAAGTTTTTATTGACAAAAATAAGATTGGGCTTTTTTTATTTATTATAAGCTTTCATGTTTTTGTAACTACTTAGTCACATCTCTAGAAGTTGGTATTGAGACAGCTGAATCCTTTGTTCTCCATTAGTCAGCCAAGACTGATTCATGACTGAGAAAGTCCATAAGTGGTTGTACTGTTTTGAAAAATTCAGAAATTTATGTATTATTTAGTATATTTTCTCTTGGTTTGGCTAAAAAAGTTACAAAATACAGGGAAGCTAAAAGCACAGAGATTTCTTGAATTTACCTTAATTGTTAGGTTCTTTATCTTGTATTACTTGGGGATGATAATTATTATTATTATTATTGTTATTATTTCAGCAGCATTCACATAATGAAGTGTTATATAAGTTTGTAGGGTTTTTTCCCATTTCATTTTGAATTTTTTTATGGTTAATAGCTCCAGATATAATGTACATTGAGGTAAAACTTGACACTGACACTGAAGAACCTAATTTAAACATAATTTTTAAAATTTTGTGATTTGAAGGTTTGTGTATATTCTTACTTAAGAAAAAAAATCTTTATTTGGGACTTCTTTGCCTACAAAGAAAACATGCCTGAAATATATTAAATGAAATGTAACAGATAATTTATTTGTTACCCCTCTCTATTCCATCCAAGAAGGAGGGGAAAGTAAAAATTAAAAAAAAAAAAAAAACCACAAAAAAAAACCCAAAAAAACCCCAAAAAACAAACAAAAAAAAACCCAAACAAACAAAAAAAAACAAACAAAAAAAAAAAAACCAAAAAAACCAATCAGATTGTGATGTCTGCTGATGCAAGAGAGAAGCCCAAGATCAGCCTATGAATAAATTTAATCCTGTAAAAGTTTAATGATTGCTACACAGGCTATTTCATTTCAGGCCATTGTGAGAAGTGTTGAAGCTGTGAGATAGATTGCTATTCATCTACAAGTATCTTCACAGATATGTGCTGTTTCAGAAGTGGACTTTTATTAGGGTAAGATTCTACATAAATCTGGAGTTCTGCATTGTATTTTCTGGAATATGAGAGGCAGCAGGAAGAATGCTCTGGAGGTCTTACTGGTAATAATAAATGAATAATACAAAGACTTTTTCTGGAAAGGAAAGAGTCTGAAAAGTCACTTCTGAAATCTGGGGAGTTCCAAAATTATATTGATTCTGGGGAGACTTTACAAACTTCTTGAAAAGACACATTATTTTAAGATCTTTCATTTTATTGTGGTATTTTAGTAAGTGTTGCATTTAGAACTGCATTGTAGATATTGTATTGGGTTAAAATACTAACTTTCTTGGCAATCTAAACTGTAATACTTTTATAGTATTTAATTTTTTCATTTTGACTTTGCTAAACAGTTCAGAAAAATTTTGCTACATACAGAATGGGATGAAACTGCTTACACGATGTTATGTGTCAGGCTTCACAAGGTTTCTTAAAAGCAACCTGTTACAAAATGATGTGGAGGATTAAAGGGCCATGCATTGTCTGGACTTGAGAAAGGGTGAGGAGCAGTTCTAGAGGAAGAATCTGAGAATGAAGTGGGCAGATGAAGATGGACTGTTGGTTGTTGTCTGAAAATGTTCATAACACCAGATTGAGTGGCAAAGCCTTTCATGGCAGAAAAATGCAGGATCAGGAAGTTCACATCCAATAAATATTGATGTTATTTCTGAAGCAGCAGGAGCTCCCAAAGTGATGAGAATCATCATGAAAGGCCAAAGGAGAGGGCTTTATTTCTTAAGTAAATGGAACTAACTTACATTCATGTTAATTTACATGGTTATTTATAGGGCTTGTTAACAAATGCAGTAGGAAATAGTACATACGAAACAACAAGAGGCTGAGAATAATATGTGTTAGAAATGAGATCATTTATGAGTTCTCCCAATTGATAGGCAGTGGCAAAATTCAACTTTGAAATGACAAGGAACAGCCAGGAAGGTGAAAGTCCCAATCAGGCTGGTGACAGAGATAAAAGAAAGACACAAAACTGTTTTAGTTGAATTGACAAAATCGGAGGGAAGAGGAATACTGTCTTTTTCTGAGGATAATGACTGAACTGATAGAAGTTTAGTGGAAGGAAGAGTGGAGAGAATTACAATGCCAAAGTACAGAGAATATAGAAAAGTTTAGTGTAGGGGAACTGGTGGTGATAACACATATTTTAGAAAAAGAAATTATAAAAACTAATGATAAATCCCTTTGGTTTTTCTGATGATTTCAGAAGTAAAAAAATTTTCAGACCCATTAGAAACAATGTACAGTCAAGAAGGCAAAGCCTCTGAAAGATGAGACTGTGCAAGAAAGATGCAACAATATTTTTCATCCATCTTCTCTGCTGATCCACCTTTAATCACATCATGCTAGAAAATCTGTTTCAATTGTTGACAGAAGACAAAATTGACAAAATCAACTGTAGCAAGCTACTTACTCTTTACTTAAGAATTCTTAAGCAATTTAGCAATGGATAGAGGGTACTAAGCAGCATACATAACCTCTGCTTTGAAGTCATCTTTGCGTTGGGGATGAGTAAGAGGCAGATGTTATGCAGACCTCTTAAATGGATGTAGAGTTCTAACCCTCAGCAAGAACTGAGAAAACAGCAAAGTTCTGGGAGTTTGCTTACAGGAATCTATGCCGATTAAATTAACAGATTTTAAATGTTTTTCTTTAGAACTTTAAATGCATTAGAAGAAATTACAATAGAGAATAATATTAGCAGCATGATGCAAAAAATATTGATCAGGGAAACGTCTAGTATTTGTAAAAGGACCTGTGAGGATAAAGTCTATTGCATTTTTCTTAGCTGGTTCCATGTAGCGACCTTCCTGAAAGCGTCTCCAGGACAAAGCCCCCCAAAGCTGTAAGGCAGCTTACACACACCGACCAGATACTGGCTAAAAAAGTCCGACGATGAAATGAGCAGCAAGAGTCTTTGCATAGGGTTCTACAGGAGAGATTTAATGTGTCCGCACCTCTGCAAGGGTTCAGGGAAGTCTCTGGGGGAGAACAAAGAGGGGCCCAGGGTAAGGGAACTGATGAAGCAACTCCCAGGGTGTATCAAGTAACAGGGGTTGGCCACCAATGGAGCCAACCAGGGGAGCAGAACTGGGGAACATTGACATAACAGAACAGAGCATTCTGGGGAAGCTTTCTCAGCAGGCCCACCGGCCTCTACAAAAGTCCACTAGAATTTTTGAAGAGTTCTCTGAGTGCATGGATAAGGGAGAATTTCAAGTTCTTAGTTGACTTGGACCTCCTTAACTCATGCAGCAATAACTCTTGTAGATGGAGAAATGGAAGTAAATTATTACCCCTAGAATGAGAAGGGACTCGTACTCTGATGTATATTAAGACTAGAAAACACAAAACAAAGAGAAATAATATATTATGGTAAACTTTAGAATTTAACTTGTTCTAGTGATTTGAGCACTGACTCTCTACACGTGCATTGATATGAAAGTACAAATAAATGCAATTTAAGATTGTTTGCAAATCTTTGCACAAGTCTGTTTATTTAGATACTAGTGTGTTCTGTAAAGAGTATGGAACTGTTACATGCATGGTGTGCTGGAATACAATAAAAGTAAAGTAAGTGTCAGGCTGAAGTTACATTAAATGACTTGAGAAATATTTATTTGGAGATAGAGGGGCCTAACTTTGGATATTAACTGAAAAAATCTTCCCATAATTTATTTTAGTATTAATGTGATATCTAAGTTTGTATCTATCTCTTATACCTTTTTCCTCTTCAAATTTGTCTCCTTATCATTAATTTTGTAAATTATTTTAATATTTACCTCTAGAAATCAGTGTAAAATTAAATACAGTGGCTGTAACATAAAGAATGTTAGTTTTATTGATTGTTAGTGAGAGTTGCTTTTTAACTTCTTTCATCTGGTAAAACTTATCCACTATTTTCAATGGTCTTATTCCATTTGCACAGATTTTTCTCTCTTTCTCCTTGGAATAGCACCACTCATTTCACTTATCACAGTAGTTCTTTCCTTAAATGACTTCTTAGATATTTCAGAAAATTGGATAGCAGTTATGATATTTGACTTCATCTTTTTACTTATGGAAATTATTTCATTGGGCATGTTAAATCAAGTCGCAGTTATTTTCCCCTGAAGATATCTGATGCTGTAATACTTGAAATTTTGTAGTAGTTAAAATATCCATTAACAAAAATTGGACAATTTCCCCCTTATTTTTTTAAAAAAATGTAAAACTGAGTAATATTAATAGCAAGAAGAAAGTTACTTTGAAGGAAGCTATAGAGATATTCTTCAGACTCGCTTATATTTGAGAGCTGACATTTTTTTTTTACTGCTGTGATTAATGTGGATTTTTAAACTTAGTATTCCATTTGTGGAGTCAGCCTATAGAACCTAATGTGGACATGTCTCACGATTGCTTTAAAACAGCTGTTGTTTCAAATTTATGCAGCAAATTCTAGGCAAACAGGAGGCTGGAGAGAAACCTTCATGAAAGTTTTCTGCCATGTCAAGATGACACTACATTTTCAATGTCCTTCCTGAATCATTTTATTGGCTTTTTACAGCTATTATTGTTCATTGAGCTGATAATTTCAGAGAAACATTTCTAATGACCCCTAGATCCCTTTGCTTCATTTTGCTCCTAAATCTGAGTTCATGGTTATGTAGCCATGGCTTAGATTCATTTCTACAGACATATTACCTTACAATTACCCACTCTGAAGATCATCATACTCACTTGATTTCACCAAGTCCACTCTGCAGAAGTTGTGGTGGCTCCTTCCAGCAGACCATGTTTGTCAATGCACCCAGTGACGTTGTGTTGCATTGCAGAGTCTTAACTGATTGCCAGAAATGGAAGTCAGGATCAGTGGCCTGTAGTTCCTCAAATCACTTTGGAAAGAAATTAGTCCTCTTTACAGATGGATGCTGCACTGAAAACCTGAGGCTGTCCTGCTGCCTCAGTTTTTTGCAGTGACATTGCAGAGCTTTGCCAGCAGTTCTGCAGTTCCAGTTGGTGATTTGGCTTGAATGCCACACAGGCCAGATTTACTAACACCTTACTTAACTATTGATCTAATAATCTGCACAGACACTGTTAAACACCCCTTTTCAGAGGGGAGGTGATAGAGAACAGATTGATTCACTATTTTCCCTATTTATTTTTTAAATTTGATTTCTAAGTGTCTGACCAGTTACGGATTGGAGATTTTTTCAGTTTTGTTTTATTCAAAATGCAACTTGCACACTTAGATATTTTCACAAAGAAATTTATTTAGAAAAATCAGATAAAACTGAAGACATAACCTTATAAACTAAGAAAGTTATAGGAAAAATGCTAACAATTAGATACAAGACTCAGTCTTAAATATA
This sequence comes from Lanius collurio, assembly GCA_020086605.1. Lineage (NCBI taxonomy): Eukaryota > Metazoa > Chordata > Aves > Passeriformes > Laniidae > Lanius > Lanius collurio. The sequence goes on along the minus strand of JACBWW010000020.1, from coordinate 18,892,398 downwards.
TAAAATATATGAGCTGGAAAATAATATAACTTGAACTGTGAAGACTTTTATGAGACTGTGTACTTTGAATCTACTTTTTTTTTTCCCCACCAAAGTTTTCTTCTATGTTAGGACTACATGTGCTTTATTATCTTCCAGACCATTGATTAAGCATCGGTAATCTGAACACAATTCCATATGAGATGTGTTAGGATAAAATAGGTGTGATTCTGCACAAATATGAATATGCTGGTGTTGGATTGTCTATCCACTGTTTTATGATAAGCCCAGAATTCTCCCATAGCCAATTATGCTCCTGTCTTATTAATCTTTTGGCATTGTTAAACTCACCTTTGTCAGACGGACAAGTTAGGTTGATGGAGTAAGTTATTTTGAGTGGTGCTGCAGTACTCATTAGCTTCAAATTGAACTACTGCTCAGGGAATTTTTTTGTTGTATTTGACATTTTAAAGCTGGAAATAGAGCTGTTTTATGTACTTTCCTCTTGGTTGAATGTGTCAGTCTGCATATAGCTTTCTGCCTTTTTTAATAAGCAAAAGGTTTGTATGTTAACATATTTAATTCCAATTTTTATTTGTGTGTTTCTAATTCATTGAGTGAATTTCAATGAGTATTGGTTATTTGGAAAGTAGAAGAAAATGACTGATTTGTTAATAGAAGGTGCCAAGCCACTTCAATGATCTTAAGTGAAAATTGAACTGCAGATGTTAAAATTTAAACTTTGTTTAATCATGGGAAAAAAATGCAGATAGCATTTTTTCATTGTGGTCATTAATTCATTATAACTACATGACATTTAAGTTTCAAAGCTTTTTAAGAGTAGTGGTTAGTAATTAGATCATGGAAATGAAGGAATTAATGACGATAAAATTAACAGATGTTTAATAAAGAGGATTTTAATCTTTGATAGCTTCAGAAGCTCTTTGAATAGATGCAGTTTTTTCAGATATTTTAAAGCTCATCATGTAAACCTAATGTTGAAAGGGATACCCTGCACAAGATCTGTGCTTCTGCCTATGGCAAGTTTGTGATTTTGCAAGGAAGAGTAATATGTCCCTCTTTAAGCATTTAATATGTTTATATATGTTCTAACTGGCTAGACACTCCCATTGATGAATACAGTCCTGTGGGACTGTATAGATCACTTGCAGAAAACCAGTCACATGATGGTTATTTTTTAAACTGTGATCATATTAAGGAGAAAGTAAGCATAGGGCATTGTGAGGTAAAATGCTTCTAAATATCATTTCATGTTTCTGTTTGGAGCTACAAGTTGTACAGAGGACAGTGTGGAAGAAAAAAATAAATTGCTTCATTTTCCTTCATGCAGCACCTGGTGTATAGCATCATAAAATCTCGTACATCTGTCTGAAATACTTGCAGCATGAAAATGGAGCATAAATTAAAAGAGTTTATCATAACTAATGACAGGTAATTTGGCTGTCAAATACAAAGCAGCACAATAATTCAAGTAAAGAAATAGTAATATGGCTAGAAAGAAATGCACCTGCTTTCAAGTCTCTCTTTGAAGTTTTCTTGTGGAGAGTTAGATGGGAAGGAGAAACATTTGGAATGCAATGAATACTGCATAACAGGAAAATGAGTAGTGCTCTTCATGAAAGTACTGCTTGAAATTCTGAAGTTCCTTAGTCAGACCATCATATGAAAAACAATCTCATTCTGGATAATGTTTCAGTTGAAAATAAGCACTTATTTCTTAATCAACTTTTTTCCATTTCCAAGTAATTATTAAGCAAACAAAAAAACCAACCCAGAACCCCCATGGCATCAGCAATCTGTATGGCTAAAAACAACTCTCCATTCTTTAGTAGCTTCAGGCATTAGGTGCTTGCTTTCACATTTATTTAAGAGAATTAATTCACAATGCAGTTTAATTCAAAAGCAAACAAACTTCCTGCTTTGGAATCTTCCAGAGTTGAACTGCAGATGTTAAATGGGAAACTTGGCTTCCTTAAAGAAGCTGTTTGATGAAAGAAATCTCTTCCAGATATTTCAAAATTACTTTCAAAATATGTGACAATGTCTTGCACTCAGCTTCATAGGGATGACTGTGCTGCTGTTGAAGGGTTTACCCAAACAACAAGAAGCTGACAACAAATTTCTCCTTATAATAAGGAGCAGACGCTATTATTGCGACAGCATGTACGGAATTAGTGTCAAATTCCCTTTTTTTTCTCCTCCCCCTTTCACTTATTTCCGACAGTATAAAGCACTCCTTTCCAGCAAGGTGTTATCAAAATCTCTGTAGACTAGAATACTGCATGAACAAAAGTTGGTTTAATGAATTGCTTTTTAAAAACTTGTCCACTGGTATTCAAGTTTTTATCCATTTTTTCTACGATGGATTTGTGGTGTATCTTTTAATATTGAAGAGTAGATAATTTAAAGTGAAAATGGCAATGCTATTGTGCTTTTTTTAAAATGAAAAATTTATATTCAGGACAATTCTGACATAATATGCATTTTGGAGACAGATCAAGTAATAATGGGATCACTTCTGTTTTAGCACATATTTGATCAGGTTTTAGCTCTGTACAGGAAGGTAAATGTATTCTCTGGTGACTGCATTCCTATATGACAAAACAAATAGTTGCATTTAATTAACTAGTATTTGTTCCTGAACCATTTTTTTGTTGTTGTTTATTTGTTTTGAGTAAGTTTTATTTATTAAAGAGTTATTAAAGCATATGCACGTACTCTGGAGAGGTCTGGTCACTAAATTTTTTCATGCAAAATCAAATTTAAAAAAAAAAAAAAAAGAAAAAAAAAAGTGATCTTGATGTCTCTGAAAGAAGTCTGCAGATGGAGATTAGATTTTCATTTCCAGACCATTTTAGATTATATTCATGGTTGGCAGACCTTATTAGGGTAAGATATATCCTAAATGAAATGTGACAGCTAATTAATTAATTTCAGGCACATTGTTCTCTCCTGTTCTTCTCCTTGCCTCCTAGTTTTCACTGACTCCTTGTTTTTTTGAAAAAAAAATGGAAATTTTTGTTCAAATTGCAAGCGATCAGAACAATTATACAAGGAGGAATTGGAGTGGGCATGATGTGTTTAGGACCTTAAGGATCTTTCTGTCCTCCTGCTAGTAAAATGCATTGAGACTGATCTTGGACTTGTCCAGCTAAATTATTTCTAATTATTCCTGGATCAGCAGGAAATTTTTAGTTTTATCTGGCAGTTGTTGAACCTGTCTTGGACAGTGCAGAGAATTGCAGCTTTTATCAATGTAAGCTGTATTTTCAGGTGGCTCATTTAGAAACATTAAAAATTTATTTTAAGGTCATATATATTAAAAGACAAATACTTCTTGCAACACTCTGGTTCCATTTTAAAGTGTTACAATACTTAATTATTTTATAAAATATTGATAATTTTTCTACTTTTCAAACAGCAAGAATTCATTAGCTCTAAGCTCAGAAAAAATGCTGACAAGGAGCAGCTTTCGAAACCTGTAGGATGGTGATTTATCCACAGTTACACTACTGTAGTCATGCTTTTGAGATATTTGTGTCAATTTGGAATTTATATGAAGAGAATAATGCATAGATTTTAAGCTAATAACCTCAGAAATTTTGATTTTAATGCACTTCTTGTTTAAACCTGCTGATCTCATTTGAAAACTGACTTTTATACTTACTAAAACTGTGATAACAGTTTTAACAGCTCCCTTGTGAATACATCTATTCATATTATTATCCTCCTGGATCATAAACACACAAAAGCTATATTTTTTAGTGAAATACTGCTATTAGAGGCTTCTGAATTTATACCATATTTGTACTTCGTAAATGTTTATACTGACAGGTATATAAAAGTATATTTTACTGAAATGTACTGACACATGGAAAAAAAGAAGAAACTCCAACAGCACAGAAACAGGTCAAAAAAGAATTGTCAGTGTGTCATAAGTACACTCTTGACTGAAGAGAATGTTACCAGAATGTCCTTGCATAGTGATTTTAAATTCAGGCATCTCTTCATAGTCTGCTGCTCTTCCATAGAAAGAGCTTGTTTCTTTTCTTGTGAAGTTTGCTGTTTGTTGTAAATTAAGTTCCTTGCTATGATGCTATTATGATTTGGTTTTTTTCCCTTCCTTTTTCTTTCTTTTTTGTTCAGTGTTTTAACTTACATAGCATATGTAACTCATTTGGTGGACAATAACTGAAATAGAGCTGAAGTGTGTTTACATTGTGGAGTGTAGAAAATACATTGATGATGGCTTTCCTGTGTGTGATGTTACAGGTAGAATTAGGCAGTTTGGCAGAAACCAATTGTGGTTTCTCTCTTTTCTACTTAGAAGCACTGTTGTTTTCTTTCTCTCTTTCTCTCCTTTGGATTGGACGGGAGCGCATAAACAGCATGCAAGGGTTGTGTCCCTCGTGGTGTCAGACCACGTAATTTCTTCTCTTAATTGTTCATGTCACTGAACTTGCAACTTGAATGACTAAGTGAAATGTGCCATTTATCTAGGACTTCACAGTGGCTTGTTGCTTTCAGTATTAGCTGAGTTTGTATGCATATTTTAGGATGTATCCTCAACACCCTTTGGCAATCTACACGTTTTTCTTCCTGGTTTTGAAACAACTTTTAGAAAAGGGTCAGGACATAAAGATCGTTGTTTAAATGAAATTATGATATCGTGGATGACTTGATTCTTCTGTTTATTCTAAATCATCACAAGCTGTAGATACCTCTCAGTTTTTTTCCATTGCAAGGTTCTATTACCAGTCTTGAGAATGTAATAAATTATTGAGAAAGTGATAAACTATTCAGATGAACAGCATAGTAAATAAAGTTGCACCAGGAAATCTTTACCAACAAATATAAAGCAACTCTAAATATATTTTTGTAGATAATAATTTTTACATCTGGAAGAACCTGCATCATTATGAAAAGAGTAGAAAAACAATTCTCACTCAAAAAAGGGAATTTCTCAGATAAAAATTTCGTCTTTCTCTTTACACAAGACCGAGTTTTCAAGGAGTCTAATAATCAGTATGCTGATACACCTGACCCAGAAATTTAAACTGCAATATTAAATTCATTCCCTTTCTAGGGCATAGGTCCCACTTTTAGCTGTGTATGTACCAGATTGCCTTGAAAATATTTTCTGTGGATCTCATGAGATGATGTCCCAGAAACTTGACTTTTAAGGCAAGAATGACTCACACTCTATGGGCTGGGACACACTCCCTCTCTATGCGTAAGACACAAAGTAGGGATAAAAGTTACTTCCTAACAGATTTTGTCAGAGCTTCAGAAATAACCTTTCAGTAGTATTTTCTAATAAGGTAAAGTAGAACTCTATTTCATTTTCTTTTGGCAATAGACACCTCATAATCCAAGCTATTCATAATTAAAGAATGCAAGAAATATCTCATTTAAGCACAACATTTTTGAATGTTTTTTTCTTTTAAATTTTTATCCGTATTAATTCAGAGCTGTTAGTCTTGCTTAGGAAAAATGCTCCTCATCATTAAATGGGCATAAGCTTAAATTGCAGTACTTGCCTTTATCCTACACCAAGTGTAATGCAGAGACTTCACCACTGTCATGGTTTAACCCCAGCCAGCAACTAAGCTCCACACAAGCCTCTTGCTCACTCTCCCACCCACTAGAAGGGTGTGAGACTCAGAAGGGTAAAAGTAAAAAAAAACTTGTCAGTTTGGATAAAAGGAGTTTAATAGGTAAAGCAAAAGCTGCACACACAAGCAAAGCAAAGCAAGGAATTAATTCCCTGCCTTCCCATGGACATGTCTCTCCAGGAGAGCAGGGCCCCTGTCTAACAGTGACTTGGAAAAGCAATTGCCATCTCTCTGAACATCTTTCCTCTTCCTTCTTCTTCTCCCTACTTTATATTCTGAGGATGATGCCATCTGGTGTGGAATCTCCCTTGGGTCAGTTGGGTTCAGCTGACCTGACTTTTCCCTCCCAGTGCCTTTTGCAGCCCCAGCTTCTTTGCTGGTGGGGGTGATATAAAAAGCAGAAGAGGCCTTGGCTCTGTGCAAGTGCTGCTCAGCAATGAAAAAAACATCCCTTTATTATCAACACTGGTTTTGGCACAAATCTGAAACATAACCCCACACAAGCTACTATTGAGAAAATTAACTCTATGCCAGCAAAACCAGCAAATAATGAAAAGCCAGCTGAAAAATTTTGTATTCACTAGGTGAAATATCTTCCTGTTCAGAGGGCTCAGGGGAATACAGCAGTTTCATTTTTTTTGGTCTGCCTGAAATTTAAAAGCCTGTATGATAAAATGAGATGTTTCGTACATAAACAAGAAAATCAATCTAAGCCCTCTAAGGGAAACTTATAATGAATGATAGTGGTTACTCTGATTTTTTTTGTCTGCTACATTGATTTATCCACTATAAATGTTTGATTTCAATCTAGATATATCAAAATGGGACTAGCGTAACATAGTATGCATAGATTTTATTTAATTTAGAAGGCCATAACATCAGTAAAATTTTGGGTTGAAATATTTACTGACTACAAAAACCATGCCTGTTCTAAAACAACAAAGTAATTCTATCCTTGAAAAAAAACAAACCAAAAAAACCCAAACAAACAAACAAAAAAAAAAAAAGAAAAATAATTTATATCTTTAGATCATGTAGACAAATTAATTGCATTTTAGGACTTGTAATTCCAAAAAGTGTATGATTACCCACCCTTTCTTAGTAATTTTGAATAAATAAACAAAATCTCTTACCCAATCATAAAATCCTGAAGAGGTGGCCATTTCCACCCTAGATGTGCACATAAGTTTACACATTTACAGTACAGTATTGCTTTTCTTATAACGAATGGCATTGTATGATCAGAGAAAAACAGTGCTTTGGATCTGACATTTCCTTTTGTCCTGTGTACGTTTGTGGTGCTTATTGTACATGCTTTCTTGCATTTTCCCAAGATGTGCTAGTGAAAACAACAGGAAGGTACTGATGGTGATAAATATGTGCTTGGTGTACGAATGTGGAAGTGGACAGAGTTTGGACAGAGTTTGCTCCTGAGCTTGTGTCTGGTTACAGGGGTTGAGGCTCTAAAGGGGAAGAAGTCTACACTATTTTGGCAAAGCTCAAAGAAGGCTTTACATACATTGGGAAGCTTTGATGAGCATGTAAGGTGAAGTCCTTCTAAGATATATAAAAAGAGAGTAGGGCAATTGCTAGAATCACCGTCTACAATCTGTAAGCATGAGTGGTTGTGTCTTAATACCCATTTTAAAAAGCCAGAGAAAACAATTTCTTTTGTCTGCCCAGTAGTTTTTCTTCTTTCTTCTTCTTCTTCTCTGTGAAGTCTGAGAAATGCTGTGTTTGAATTTCTGTCTTCCCTGAGGTGTAGAAATAGTGTTACTACCCTCCTTTGCAATATGATACTTCTGACTATGAATTCTGAAAATGGTCCCTATTCTTGTGTGAGTCCCTATTCTTGTGTGAGGACTTTACTTACCTTTTTTTGCTGTGCATCACCAGCCTCATGTTTCTTTGAAGATTCCTAAAGTAGTTTTTCCCACTTAAGAGCAGACTTTTTATTCTCAGTTTCTTTCTGAGAATCAGCTTGCATATTTTGAAATAAAAAATTGCTGTGTGATTATTTTAGTATTCATAATATCAGGAATTTAAAATTCTGTGAATAACATTTCTTAATCTTCAGTGGTGTTTTTGTGAGTAAATGATGCTGTGTAGCAATTCTCTGAAGTTTTTAATGAAAATATTGAACGAAAAGAGGCTCATAATTACTGCATTCAATCAGATAATACATTAAGCAGTTCAGAAAAATATATAATATGATAGCTAATCCACTGGAAATTTGTTTTGCAAAATGTTTAGGTGCACTAGTACAAATGTTTTTTGAAACCAAGTTTTATTTTCCATTTTGCATTTCATTACAAAGTAATAATTCTTTGAAACAGAATTGAAATAGATATGTGAATCTTTTACATTAAACCTGTTTTTCTTCTGTTAATAAATACTTTGTGAAAGGATCTTGATTTGTTGACCAACTTCTACTAAACAACACCCCCTAAATTAATGAAATCTTTAGTTGTTGCTGCTTATTTTCATAGGCCTACTTCACTGTTGGTCATCAAAAGCTCAGTATATATGATAGATAATTCCCAATATGTGTATTTCCTATGCTTGATTTGTATTTCCTCTATTTCAGATGACTAAGGAAGTTGATACAAGAAAATAATTATAAGCATTTTTTATTTTCAATGTACTAATTATGTTTCAAGGAATGGAAAGCGTTGAAACCCTTTTAAAAATGCCAGGTTACCTGTTGCTTTAGCAGACTGAGGAGCGATTAACAGGAAATAGTAGAAATGGATGGTCTTAGTGCAATGATGTCATTTTCTATAAAGGAATATATTTCTACAGAGATGGAGTTCAGCATGGAATGGCTCTAGAATCTTAAATCAAGATCCTAAGTCCATTGATGTCTAGAAGGCAAAAGTCTACAAAGGCTGCATCACCATAAGTTTGCATAAATAAAAAATGTACCAAGATATAGGATATGTCCACCAAAAATGACTGTTGCTGAAAAAAATGCAATGATGCATGAGAAATTTTTTGTAAGTGTTAAAAACTCTATTTTCAGGCTTTAATGTCATCTGTCTGTAAGTTGGTTGATCAGAAATATGAAATCTAGGGATTCTTTGTAGGAAATATTCCTTATTATGTAAAGGATTCATTTCAGTATTCTGATTCGGATGTCTGCAAGCTCTAACTTTGGACAGGATCTAGTCTGAACATTTCTGATCAGGTTTGATTCATTGATCCAAAAGTGAGTGGGTAGTTGGTAAAATGGGAGATTCTGTTTCCACCATACTCCCTGAAATTTTTTTGTGTTACAAAACTTATCATTCATATTGAGATTCTGGTGAGAGTGGCTATGAATGACTTAATTACTGGCGAGCTTACAGTAGCCAAATTAACACTGAAGAATAACAAACATGGTGTATTAATCTGACAGATTTTATCTAAAGGAAACTCTGGAGGCTCTTATTTATTCATTAGACAAGTGGGATAACAGGGGAAAAGCAAACTGTTGAAGAAATAATATTTTCACATTTTTTGTTGTCTTTGTGTTGCTGAGGAGCTTTGCTGACTCTGGAAATTTCATTAATTTCCTGGATTGTTCTCAGTAAGAGTTGCTTCTTGCTTTTTGACAGTCACAGATAGTTTCTAGGATATGCAAAGGTGTTTGCTGCTGATGTGGTAGCTGCCTTCCCAAAATACGCAGAGAATTAGCCAATTTTGCCAATTTGAAGAGTGAATGCTTGGCTTCTTTCCCAGTTATTTGTTAACTGCAAAATTCATTGTTTTTTGAGCCACAGCTATGTCCCATTTACTGGGTTTGGGGGGGGGGGGGGATTTTTTTGTGTTTTTCTTCTTTTCTTTACAAATGGTTTTTTACAACCATGCTGATTGAATCATGCCAGTCTTTCTCACAACTCATTTATTAGGCTTTCCCCTTACCCACAGATATCTAACTAGTTATAAATCCCAGTCTAAATCACTTGTAGGCTTAAAATGGACTTCTGGAGGACATCTGCTCATTTTTCTGTGTTCTATAGCTGTCTTCACACTAGTATCTTCAAAGATTGTTTTCCAATCTTTTTTCTTCTTCCAGATCATTTGTCTGCCTCTCTTTTCTTTACTTGATCTCCCTTGAATATCCTGTTCCCAAGAATTAGACTTAGTAATGACTTTTGAGTAAGAGTCTCCAACAAATCAAGTGTTTGATATTTGTCAGTTTTCCATTTTGCTGACCACGGCTTCTTGCAGGGACAGGCAGCTGTACACTGTCTATTTATAAAGCTGGCTCAGTAGAGTTCCAGTGAAGAGCAGTTATTTTTTTCTTTTGTTCTTCCAACTGTGCTTATGTGTATCTTAGAAGATAAAATGGCATTGGCACTGGCTTCTCCTTCAGTCTCTTCTTAGTATGAAAAGAAGACTTCATTTGTTCAGTTCCAATCAGTCGTCTCTTCATCAAGCTATATTGATTCATTTTTCTTCTCACAGCAGGGAGAGCACATTTTATGTAGGGTGAGTCTCATTTAATTTTCATTAATCATTTGAGGAAAGTCAGGAAAAACCTGAGCCTGCATTAGACTATCAAATGATTTAGCCCAGTTCCTTCCAATAAAGAACTGAAGGTAGTTGAATGCAAAAAAGATGAGACAAAGATGACCACCTGAATCTCTCTCGATTTCCCACAGTACTTGAAAAGATTGAATATTTTTTGCCTGGAAGTTATTTGAGTTCACTTCTATTGTTTAACCCATGATGTGATACCATCCTATTAATTGCTTAAAGGAAAAAAAAAAAAAGTAAAAAACATTTTCAGTACTGCCAGCTTATATAATTAATTTGGAAGAAATATGTGACTGAATCTTTACAAATTAAATGTCTTCATTATTTGTAAGTACTTGAAACCCCTCTTCAATAAGGAAACAACCCTTGTATGGTTGAGCCTCCTTCCTCAGTGCTTTGTATCCTGCTAAATCTGAAAAAGCTGACTGTTCCTCAATGAATGTACTTCTACATTCTGGAAGAAGCAAATGTAGTAGAATGAAGAAAGAATGGAGAAATGAAGTAGAATGGAGAAAGTGAAAATGTGGAAATTATTCTAATAATAAAGTGTGTGATTCCATTTTTGATGAAAAATATTGCCAGACTGATTCAGGAGTTTAGATCTTGTTTTTGTAATTAATACCGTGCCTTTAATACTGTTAACCATGTTTCAAATAGGTTGGGAAATTTTATTAAAATCTTTTTTATCTTGGGATCTTAAGTGATCTGGGAGCTACCAACCAAAACTGTTATGTTTCTTTCCAAAACATCAACAAATCTTTGAAAAGAAAGTCAAAGTTCTTTTGCACTTTAAAACACAGAACTGTTTAGTTATTGAATATAGCTTTAAAGGTATAATAAGCAACAATTGCTCCACTGATGTTTTTTTAATGCTGCTTTTAGATCATTGATGAAGATGATTCTGAAGGTTCTTTCCACTTAAAAGTTTTACAAATTGCCCTTCACGTTCAGCATCTCTTGGTATTGGATTCTTTTCTATGAGATGTCATTGGTCGTGTGGGTGCTGGAAAGATGAGTAGTCTTTTGTTACAGTATTGGGATGCCATGAAGATGGTTTATAAAGAGGCAGGCACAGATAGGAAGCACCATTGTGAAACCACATTTATGAATTATAAGACTGCTGATTGTGGGAAACAGTTGCATCCACCAGTAACAAGGATGATGAAGAAGCTAATTAAAGGGAGGGAATACTGAAGGCAAAAAGGGAAAAAAAATTGGAGTGTTAGTCATGTATATTATACGAAATTAAAAACATGTAAACTTAAGAAATGGAGGTGTACTTTCATCTTACATTCCTTGTCTCTGCACAAACTACTTAGGTGTTCTCCATAGCTTTATGGTATCATCTGAAATACATTATAAAATTATAGATTATTAACTTAAATCTGTATTCTGAGAGTATTTTAAGAATTGAGTTGTTCATGACTGTTGGTAAAATAGCAGCGACCAGAATGTTAATATTTATCCCCGGTAAAACGCCTCTCTTGTTATAATTTTAAAATGTTTTTCTTTTAGACTGGAGCAGGAACCCATATGGTAGGTGCTATAAAATTAGAGATTGTTGTATGTGTGTCTGTATATATATATATATATATATATATAGTTACACACACATATGTGTTTTTAAATCTGATTCTGACAGTGAACTCTTATCTTCTTCCATTAAGATGAATTCAGATCTTTTCTGCCTGTACTCTGATCAGGCAGACAGTTGAAATATAATTTATATTTTTAGAGCTTTAAATAGTAGTAAGATTTGATCCATGCTTGTGTTCCTGTAACACCAATACTTTATCTTCCATTTTGATATCACTTCTCAATATGATTGTGATTACTATTGATTAAAAATATCCTGAAGGGATGGAGAATCTATTAATATCGGATATGAGGAGATTAAATTCACATTAAGATAAAAATGATGAAAAAAAGAATCAGTGTAGCTTTGCCTATGTACATTACTGAAGAAGCTCAACAAATACAGGTAGAACCCAAAATGTAATCATTCTCTTTTTAAGTAATACTCATGTTCTTCATATCATAGCACTTAGTGCAGCTTCTTCTGTACTCTGATATTTGGTCTGCGTAATTTTTAATATGAATTAAGAGAGTTATGTGTTTTAGTCCAGGAGAGCCATGTATGTGGTTTCAAATCTACAAGTATTAGTTTTCTAGTCATATGGCAGAGTTGTGCAACACATATATGCAAATAAGAAGAAAAAGAACAGTATTTAAAATCTTATTTTCCATCTTTCTAGAAATTCAGGTTCTCATTCATATTTCCTATATCTTTCCTCTTCTCTGATTGTGGACTACATGATTACCCTACCATGTGAATTTTAGACTCAAACTACAGGCAGGAATGAACTATTTGAAGAAGTAATTTTCTCATAAAATGTTCACTCCACCTGCTACTTCCAGTCCAGCTGAGTTTGGTGAATCTGCCACTCCTAAATTTTCTTTCCTGACTCTTGAAGATTTTGCCACCACCTACAGAAACTGATTTAACAAAATGTATCATTCACAGAGGAAAATTAGCACCAGTTTTTGTGAAGATACTGAAATACTGTTCCTGCCATCCTCCATTGATGTGGTTGCCTAGTTTTCTTCTGATGAAATATCCTTTACAAAGACATGCTTCATCTTATCTTCTCGGTGGCCTTGATAGAAGGAGCTGAGCAGATGGAAAGTGCTGATCATAGGTGCTTGTGGATGTGCTATGCCTTACTGAGATATGAAGAGCAACAGGGATGAGGGCCCAGGTTTGATAGAAAAGTGGTGGGTTTTTCAAACTGAGATCCAATGGTTTGCTGTATTTTTCCTGACTTTGTTGCTGTTTTAATAGTCTTTTAGAATTTATTCAGTAAGAAAAGTTTTATCTCTTTATCTAGCAGGATTATTTGAGCTAAAGTCCAGAGACTTATCAGAGGTGGTAGGGCAGAAAGAATGCTAGTGTATCTTTCAGCAGTTTGTTTGTCTCCTTAGGCATCTGCTTTTCTCTAAGATAATTCAGCTGTATGGAATCTTGTGTTGCTGTTACTAGACTTCTATGATCCCACCTAGTTTGATTGAGGTTGTCCTTAGTAGTCAGTGTAGCTAGATAGACCATCTCAAAAAGTTATTCTCAAGCCCCAAATGCAAATTTATATGATTATAAAGCAAAATAAAGTGAAATAATGAGTAAGTTTTTGAAACCAAAGCTTCTTTTAAAAATACACTGAAATTGTACTGAACTTGTTGTGGTTGGGTTTTGAAAATGTAACTTAAAAAGGTATATTTTCGAGAAACATCAAGCCTGAGGTGGACTCGAATCCAGCTTCCTTGAAAATTCAGTATAGCACATTATTAGTTAGTAACATTTCCAGTCACAGAACAGTGGGAAATATACGTTTCTTTTCATTACATGATTATTTATTATTTTACCATGCTGTGAACTTTATTGTGCAGACAATATTACAGTTAAATATGTTAAACAGAACAGCCCTAAATGCTCACACTAAGAAATAATGGTAATAGTATCAGGTCACTGATATCCATTTTTGTAAAGTGATAATTTTATTGGAGAACAATATTCAAGATGCAAACATTTATTGTCTTTTTATAGACAATTGTTTCAATAAGGGTTTAGTGAGCACTGGCATCACAGGGAGAAAACTGTGTACCTCAGCTGCTGTCCTGCCTCTGGCTGTAATGAAGTCTCTGTAGTAATCTAATTGTATTGACTTAGGAAAAAAATGAAATTCTAATTGTCGACATAAAGCCCAGCAAACTGTCAGTAAAAACATACTGACTTAAGTCTTGTTGACATTGATGACAAAACTGTACTTTGTGGCCAAGAAAAAACCAGATTCTTCTGAATTATGAAACTTCAAATCGCATAAATTATGTAATCAACTGACATTTTGTACAGCTTCACAGTGAAGTTAGTTGCATGTGTTCTTTCTTTTAGATTTTCAAGGGTGCAAAGGGATTTCGAGATGTGCTCATTAGAAAACACAGTTTTGGAGTGTTCTGTACAAATCTACCTTCATTTCTGAAAGTTACAAGAAGAAAAATCCAGAGTGGAACAAAAAAGCCTCAAACCCTCAGATTAGAATCTTGAAATCCCTCTCATTTGGCACCTACGTGACAAAAGCAGTCTATGAGAAATAATTTTTTTATTTTATCGTGAGGCTCAGTTTTGTGTAGTCTCCATCCTTGGTGTTGGACCAGATCACCTCTTTGAACTCCATTCTGTGATTCCATGACATATCCTAGTACAGGTCTCAGAAAAACCACACTCCTCAAAGGCTTTTGAACTATTGAAGCTGTTTTAGTCCTGATCAGAATTATACTAAAAAGAGAAATAAGTAAAACTGAACAAATACAAAACTGCCCATTGGGGCAGTAAGGATTTATGCTGTTTTGCATGTAATGTACCATAGAGTGATGAGGCTTTTATCATATCTGGCAAACAAGTTGTGGCCCAATGACTGTTTGTAGTGGGGTCAGTTGCTGACACAGTTTTGGCTGCCTTTGAAAGGTTTGAATTGCTAATACCATAAGGAGAAGACTTAGCAGGAGTCAGGTGTAGCCCATGTAAAAACTATTTTAGAGGAGGCTGCTCTCTTCATCCAATATTTAATTCTCTATGAATGCTGTTCTACTTCCTTTTCAATCTACACATAGTTGATATAATCCCTAATAAATCAAGATAAAACAATATTTTTCTGTTAATTTTGGAAGTATTCTAGATTACCAAATGCTTGCAGAAGAGAGGGGACAATTCATCTACTTCAACACATACTGGAAGTGACAGCAAGAGCTTTGTGTGTAGGTGCTTGGCATTTTAAATGCTTTCCAAGAAAATGAATCTATTTATGCATCAGGCTTTTTCAAAAGATACAGCCCAATTACTTGCCATCTTCATATTTGTTTTTATAATGAGCTAGTTGATTTCATCCCAAGTCCTGATTTTAGAGCCAAGATTGGGATGCAACATGCTAAGCATTTGTGTATTCACTACACAAGAAGTGTTATGGTTCTTGCAGCACTTCCTGCTCTGTGTGATGCATTTTCCACTATGTATGGTAAACTTTCAGATAAATTCTCTAAAGAAAACAGTAACATTATTTTCTACTGTGAGCTTAATGCCACATACTGTATGAGGGGAAATAAAATGAATGACCTGCTGTAGTGTCATACAAAAAGAGAGCTCTCCACAGCACTAACTGCTGGCCAGGGTGAGGGGGGAGAGCTAGCTGGTTCAGATAGATCATCTATATGATGTTTTGAACTATGGCTAGTTATGACCAGACTGCCTTTTGATTTCTTTTTCCTCTAAATTCTGGTATGAAGAATTTTCCCTGCTAGCTATCTCTCTTCTATAATTGAAGCTCTACAGCTCATCCAATTCCAATATGTACCTTACTGACCCAAAGGATGATTGGGCCTAGATGCTGTCATAGTGTGAATTTATATTTTCAAGTTCCTTTATGTCTTTCATTCTTTTTATGAATTAAGATAATAATGCACAGAGAATCAATAAGTAATGAAAATGTCTAGGACCAGTGTTATGTTCCAGGTGACAGTTTCAACAGGAGATGTAGGGCCCTTTCCATGGGTTCACAGGTCTAGACAGGCTCCTGCTTCAGCATGGGCTTTCCATGGGGTCACAAACTCTGGCACCTCTGGCTGTTCCAGCATAGGATCTTCCATGGGCTGTGGTGTGGATATCTCCACCCCCATGGCCCTCCATGACCTGCAGCGGGACAGCTTCCTCCACCAAACCTCACAGAGTTGAACAGTACAGAGTGAGGGAACTGAGTGATGCCTGGCTGTGGTGGTGGAATAAAATGTCATTATATTTAATGATTGAGTTGCAAAGGGTCCATTCCTTGGGACTATATTCACAGTTTTAGGACCAGTGCTACTTCTGACATTGTCATGATCTGAAAGCTGACTTTTCAACTATTTTTAATGAAAATAATTTTTTAATAGGTAATATATAAAGTTAAGTCACAAGAAAATGGAAATGGTGTAAAAATAACCAGTTACTTAAAATTTCAAAATTTAACCATACATTGCATTTTTGTTACAATGGCTTGCTAAGTAAATGTATAGAAATTCATTATAAGGAGAAAGTTGATTAACCTATTCAGGTCCTCAGTTTCTGGATTCATAAGGCATTTACACACAATTGGGATGAAAACTGTCAGGAAGGCCTTAAAACCTGGTCCTGCTTTGTTTTGGGAGGATTGAGAAAAGTCATTGAGGAAAATTTTGTTTGTAGAATTTACTACATAAATGAACTGCTAAACATTGCATTTAGTTGAAATTGGGGGCAAAGAGAAGCAATCATGATTGAAAAAATAAAAATGACAAAATGCCTGTTTGCTAATTTATTTAAAACCTGCTTATTAAGTTCTTTATTTCTGTTTGGACTAATTTCAGTGATACATGTATTGTCATAAAATGCGTGAGTTTTCTGTGACTTATGGCTCTAATTATTCACTGTGAGTTAATATATACCATTAATATCTCATTCAGTAGAAGAATGGTAAAACCTAGAGTGTTGATTTGCATAAACATCTAGCAACACAGATAATTACATGAATATTTTTGAGCTTCACATTTAAAAATCTTATTAAATCAACATTTCTTTAATCTTTCAAATGAATGTAATCTGCTGTTTATTTCATATTGAATCAACTGACTCATTTTTGTGCAATTTTACTTTCTTTTAATGAAAAGAAAGGCAACTTTTAAGTGCAAAATCTATTGTTTTATCTGGTTTATAAGTTTGTTGAGTTTCTTTGTTTGTTTTGGATTTTTTGTTCTGTTTTCTGTTTTCTTCTTCCTCCCGAGAAGGAACATTTCTAATGGGCATATTGCAGAAAGAACTCTTACATAAACAGAATGAGACTACTTTAATTTAATTTTGAAGTCGCAGAGAAAATTTAATATCTTCCAGTCTAAAGGCAATGTGACAGCTGAATATGAATATAAATATCTGTAAAAGACAGTTAAGGAGGAAAATAATTTAAACAGTTTTCTTATTAAATAGCATAAACAGTTTTTCTCTAAAGAAATATTTAATAGTAAGTTCTTTAAGCAGTTTGCAAACAGTTACTGCTTGCTTGTTTGTGAGAAGAACTTAAACTAGTTCAGGAATTCAACAGACTATAATTCTATCCATCTCCTAAAGGGCTAATGAATATTTGTTTTTGTAAAATAAGGGTGTATATATAATAGAATCAATTATTAATTTAATTTGCTAAGTG
The DNA here is from genome assembly GCA_020086605.1 of Lanius collurio. Classification (NCBI taxonomy): domain Eukaryota; kingdom Metazoa; phylum Chordata; class Aves; order Passeriformes; family Laniidae; genus Lanius; species Lanius collurio. The sequence goes on along the minus strand of JACBWW010000020.1, from coordinate 18,875,003 downwards.
TAATATAAGATTGAAAACTTCATTTATTAAAGATATATTTTAGGTGAGATTTTTCTTCTATGGCTACAAGCTATATGAAGAAAATTAACTCAGCCAAAACCAGTACAAAACAAAAGGTACATCATTCTCTTTCTCCAGAACGAAATTTTCCTGAATGATCTCGTAAAGGACAATAAAACAATATTCAGAAATAGAGTATAAGATACTTTGGATGGATTACTTTTATATTTTTAATAGTTTCTTACTGATAAACTTGAAATGCAAATCCAATTTAAAATAGAAACCAAAGGTTTACTTCAAATTCATGAAAACCGTCAAATTCTTAATAGATGCCTAGTAAACACAGCACTGATGTGGCTAATGCTGGATGAGTGCATCTATTCTATGCCCATAGAATATGATTTTCTGTACATTTTGAGATAATCTTTGTGTAATATTATATGTGAAAAACAGGCCTCTCATTTACTTCTACTTACATCTTTCTTTTCCAGATGACACGAGAGCAGTATATATTAGCAACACAACAGAACAGCCTTCCAAGGACTGAACATCCTCAGTTTTACCCAGTAGGGATTTATGGATGGAGAAAGAGGTGCTTATACTTCTTTGTCCTTCTGCTGTTGGTTACCATGATTGTTAATTTAGCAATGACAATATGGATTTTGAAGGTCATGAATTTCACAGTGGTAAGTATTACAGTAACTTTATCTACCTTATTTCTTCAAATACTAACTTCTAGGTTTTTTCTCTTTCCTTTACCATATTATATAAAAATCTTATAATTTTGGACGAAAAAGTCGTATGTACTTCTTTGGATATTAGTTCAGATATTTATACTTTTTATATATATTTTGCAATGAGTGATCTGGTGCTCTATCCTGATATTTTTGGTTAATCATATATTCTGTAATTATATCTAGATCTTAGATTTTTTTGTTTCTTTGTTTGCCCAATCAAAAGTGTCATGATGACTGTCCCAAGCACCTTTTGTTTTCTTGTCACCACTGGATAATAAGCAAGAGGAGTTTACTATATCTGTTCTGTATAGTATCTCTCTTAGGAGGGAACTGCATTGTTCAGGTCAATTTACGGTTCCTTTTATAGTTTTGGGGTTTTTTTGTTCTTTGTATTTTTTTGATAATTTGGACTGTGTTTCACTGAGAACTGAGAGTAGCTGTTTTGGTGTTGATAGTGGGGTAGGTGAGTCTAAAAGACACGTGCTTTAATGAGTCAGTCTCTGTCTGGAGTCTTTAATACCATCAAAGTATTTCAGATGTACACTTGAAAGAAAATCTGCATTCAGTGGAAACTGTGGTAGGAGTATGTACAAGCTGGCAGGGGAGTAGTGACTTTTTTTATATCAAAAGAAAAGATAGAACTCTGCACAGTTTAAAATAACACTGTTTCTGCTAAAATCAGTGCAGTCTTTCTCTCTGGATTTTAACCTTCATAATCCATATTTTGATGTAGTTAGCTATAAATTTCTAATTCCTAGGGTCATAGCACATTTCTGTTCTCCATTAGTTTATCAGAAATAAAAGAACAGCTAGCAAAACCAGCTTAAAACATGTCTAAAATTGTTCTATATCTGCTGATGATCTGTAATGCATTGGGTTTTCTGAGACTGTTGTCTGGCGAGACATATTGTGCAAATGCATTGATTCTTCTGAGTTTTCCTCTAGTGGATGAATATGTTGAATTCATATTTTGACAACAGTGTTACTTTAATATTCATGTACAGAAATGTTTGTGAGAATCATTGGGGGGGTTGCCTTTTTTCAGAGGGGGCATTATTTTTTTTTGGTTCTATTTTTCCTTTTTTTTTTAGAGTAAAGTGGTTTCAAAATAGAACACCCATATATGTTTTTTCTTACTAGAATAACTGTTCATTTGTACTGGAAACATATTTAGGCATAACTGTTTTAAACAATTTTGAAATATAGATGTTGTAAAAAGCAGAGATTTTTTCTCTGTGCAGAAGATTGTATTCCAATAGAATATGTGAAAGTACTGTTTCCATATCTAGGGATTGTTTGACCTTCCACATTACAGGCTATTATAACACTATCCAGTTTAAACCTTTTCAAATTTGATCACACAATTTTTTAAAACAAAACCAAAAGAGAAGTTTAGAAAAATTTCTTTCCTTGATGTCAAAGTTTGTTGGAAAGTTAAAAGTTTGGGGTGAATTACTAAATCAGTGCAGGAATCCAGTGCAGAAAACAAAAAAATTGTTGCAGCTCTTATAAACACCTTTTCCTTGATCATATTCAAATACCATTTTTAAATTATATGCTGAAGTATGAATTTACTTCTGCAGATTCATAAAATATTAGTCTTCTACTTTGAGTTGTTAGTATTGGAATCTTTGTGTGCATTCAAAAAATTGATTGCTAGAAGATTGTCATGTTAAAAGTTGAGTAACATCTTCATGCCTGTGTCCTCACATGCACATTTGAGTATGAGTGGGAAATTTGTATTAAGTCTAAAAGAGTCACATTTTTGGGGGGCAGATGTTTGAGAGTAAAATAATTTAGTTTATGAATCTAAAGATCATGTATTTAAAAAGGCAATGGCTTTGAAATATATATGTATTTCTTCCATGTGCATGTATATATGTACAAATAGATATAAACAAAGAAATTTTATTTGTATAACTGGACAGTGATGGGAAATCGGAAGTGCAGCTAAACCTAAAGAGTGATTGCTCAAAAGAGGAATATAACCATGATAAAAATAATTGCTCAAATTTGATTGCTTTGACATTTTGACATTATTTTATATTATTTCCTGTTTTAGCATAAGCCAGTGTTGAGCTTTCTATAAGGACAGTAGTAACTGAAGCACTTCAAGGGGTCATGAAGAGCCAGGTCATGGTTTGTTTGTCATTTCTGTCTGACAGTTGTAATACTGTTAATTTGTATTAGCTGTTGACTTTCTATTTTTAAATGTAAAGCTATAGCCACCAACAATTTGGCATAATAAAAGCCTTTCTGCAATCAAGTTTCTAGTTGGAAAAGTTTTCTGAATATACTGACCTTGCATGTAAAAGTCACATTCTGAATCTGAGCTAGTTTTCCTATGTTCTCTTACACTCAAAGAGGAGAAATAGGGTCTCCTGTAAGGCATTCATGTCAGTAAGATAGGCAGCTAACATGAATTTTTCTTTTGGACAAATGTTGAATAGCATATCAAAGAAGTAATTTTTTAAAAAATGGTTTATTTTCAGTTGTGTAAAAACGTAGTACAGGCAATCTGTGCAAATGTCCTTTTATCAGGTTATGTAGTATGACTAGGAAACAGAAATATTCAGGGATACAATCTCTTCCAGTGCACAAGGTAAGAAACTTGAAAGGTGAATACAGTTACAAATAATTGCCCTGATATATAATATGTATCAGATGAGCAAAACTAAAAGTAATTAACATCTGTGTAGCAGGAATATTAGAAGGAGGATTCATAGATGTAGTAGTAATTTTTGAAAGATATTTTTGAACTGGTGGCTTTATCTTACTGTCCTTTAATGTATAGTCAAGCTCTGTTACTTCACTATTATTTTTTAGAAAGATGTGGCCAAGAAGGCCAATGGCATCTTGGCCTGTATCAAGAACAGTGTGGCCAGCAGGACTTGGGACATGATTATCCCTCTGAACTTGGCACAAGTGAGGTCACACCTCAAGTACTGTGTTCAGTTTTAGGCCCCTCACTTCCAAAAGGACACTGAGGTGTCGGAGCATGTCCAGAGACAGGCAACAGAACTGGCAAATGGTCTAGAAAACATGTCTTACATGGAGTGGCTGAGAGAGCTGGGGGGGTTTAGCCTGGAGGAGGCTCATCGCTCTCTAAAGCTGCCTGAAAGGAGGTTGTAGTGAGATGGGGGTTGTTTTCTTCTGCCATGTCTCAAATGAAAGGATGAAAAGAAATGACCTTAAGCTGTGACAGGTGCAGTTCAGATTAGATTTTTTTTTTTTTAATTCACCGAGAAAGTAGTTGGGCATTGAAATAAGTTGCCCAGGCAAAGTGTGTAGTTATCATCTCTGAAAGTGTTCAAAGGGCGTCTGTATGTGGCACTTGGGGATGTAGTTTAGGGGTGGTTGTGGTGGCACTGGATTGATGGTTAGACTGGATGATCTTGAATGTCTGATTTTCAAAAGAGACATGCAAAATGTCTTGGAAAAATCAAGCCAGGAACAAAATTCTGTAACTTTTGTCAGTATATAAAATAATAGTCTTAGGGTACTTGAGTTTTATGGAACATTTATAATTTTTTTTCCTTGTACTAACCTTGGCATGGTTCACAGGCTACTTCATGGAAACGTCTGTCTTTCACCTTCCATCAGGTTGTAGTTACCTCTCAGTCTGTGTTATATGTGCTTAATGAAGCTCAAAGCTGATAGTTACTTTTTTTCTGCCAGTACAATTACTATCCTAGGGAATTCAGGAAGGATGGGAAACTCAAGTCATGACTTAGTACCAGAGCCGCAGGGTAAAATATTAATGGCTTTGTGTTTATAACATCTTGGTTATTTCACATAAGTAATATATGGGCATTTTAAAGGCTTGTAAGGGAAGAAAGGGGGTTTTTTTGTGCCTGTGTTATTATCATCCTGTGTTTACATGGACCAGTGTAGGTAATTAGCTGATTTTTTAAAAAAAATCTAATCACTTGAGCATTATTCCCTGATACAATGTTTTTTTTGGTGTCATCTTTTAGTTATTCTAACCTCAACAGAACTATAATTTTATATAATTTATTCTTTGTATAGCTGTTAATTAATAAAGTATGTTGACACTGTCAGTCTGATTAATTACTTTGTAAAAGAGATTTACTTATTTTTGTTACTAATCAAATACCAGTGTAGCAATACGTGACTGAAAGTTTTCTTTACGTATTTCAAATTAGCTTTAAAAAAGGAAATTGAAAAGGAAATGAGTGTTGTGATGTGATATTGTGAAACAACTTGGAGGAATCAGCATAGAAACATAAGTCCAGCTCTTGCTAGGGGAGGCATTTAATAACAGTTCATTTATACATTTTCTAATATGTGCACAATTGGCATTGATATTGACACTTTCTTAATATTATGTTGTTCCATTGCTTATTACATTACATCGAAGTCTGGAGTTTACTAAAACTGAAAAAATGGTAATGTTAGAAAGCAATGCTCATGTGAACCCCTTAAATTCTTAGATCTCTTTTTGTGCCTTGCGACAGCCACATGGCACCAAATTGTTTTACTGGTTTTGGTTGTACATCTGGTTTTGTGTGTCTTCATATTCTAATTACCTCTAGGAATCCATATATGAAAAGACATTTTGTGGCCCCCTGTAAGAATGCAGCCATCTATTTCTATGTTCTCTCCTTCTGTAGTCACTTCAGTGTTGCAATCAGTTTTGACTGCTGTCATGACACAATGTTGTCTGTATTGATCCATGTTAAACTCCTCTTGCCAGTACTACCATGGGAATTACTTTTAAGATCAGGAACCAGACAACTAATCATCTGGGTAGAGACAGTTATTTCTCTGGGGAATTTGAACAGTGCTTTAGCTTCAGACATAAACAGAGTGTAAAGAGCAGCTTGAATTTCCTGGCTAGAACGTGTGTGCTTCGTGCCCCCAGCTGAGCACACTCTCATTGCTGGCTGCCTGGCTCTGGATTGACATTGTATGGGCAGCAGGTAGGTTGCACATGGAATGTCTGCCTGAATGTACACAAGCCAAGTGAACATGATTTCTTCGTTATGAGACAACATATATAATAAGGCAGAAATATGCAACCATTAATTCCTCCCTGTTGGCATCATTACAGATTATCCCTATATTCCTTTACAAGTTTCAATTTTTTTTACAATTGGAAAATCTCAGATCTACAAAAGTTATATTAAATTTACTTATAGAGACCAATAAACACAATACATTGTCTTGGGTTTTGGTTGATGTGCAAGAATGTGGAAATCTTTCAAATATTTGACTTTCTATGTTGGGACACATTTCTGATCATAATATCCAATATGGCAGCAACACTCATAATTTCTTTAAAAGTACAATTTCTCCATTAAATATATAATTTGATACTTAAAGTTTTAGTGGTACAGAAATAAAGCAGCTGTGTTCAATGCTTTAATATAGATGTAGACCAAACTGTCTTGGTGTACTGAAGAAAACCCAAATTTATTTGTGAAACTATACTGTAACAGTCATTATCCATTTCTCAACAAGCATGATAGTGATATGAACATTTGGGTTTCTAAGATTCTTTGGCCGCCCATAAGTCTTTATTTGATGGTCAAACCAGTATTTGGTTATCTCTTTGGCTGGTTCTGCTGGTCTATGTGATGATGATAGCACTTTCCCATAACAACTAACACAATTTCAACTAGAACTAAGGCAAGGATCTTTCCCATTTCTTAGATAATCTTTGAAACACATCTGTTTTGTGGCTGATTGGCATTTCAAATTTATGAAGTTCTGTAATGTTGTACTTGTCTCATAAATAATTTTGGTGTTCAGCAAACAGAAAACTTCATTTGACAAAGACAGTGGTTTGTTATTAGGTTTTGAATAAATATGAATCACAGCAGTTGATGTGTATTTTGATGATAATTGATGCAGATATTCTGTCACGTCTGTAGATTTAATTTACTTCAATGGCCATAATTTATTGTTGATAAGTTATTTAAAACTCTAAATTATCTCATTTTAAAAACTTTTTATCTGTTATCTAGGAAGAAGATTATTTCTCTAGATCCATCAGTGTTTTAGTTTCCAAGGATATGATGTTCTGTTTTGGGATGAATGCAAGAAAGCTCTTGTTTCCCTTTTTTGATTTTTGTAGTGACAAAGATCCAGTCCAGAGCAGGCAACATCATTACTTATTAAGGATTAAGAGACTTAGTCAAGATATGAGAGTCCAAGGTTCAAATTGTCTCCGTTGTAAATTGTGTTCCAGATAAGTGTTTTACCAATAGGTTATTAGTCCTTCTGATTTCTGATATTTCTTTTTAATAGATACGTGACATCTTTCTTACTATTTCTTAACCTCAAACATACAAATATCATATCATCCTTGTATCAAATTTTATTGAAAATTCCAATCAAATAGCTGTGTGTTCCTCAGGAATATTTTCTGCACAGATTTATAATTATTTTGAAGATTTGACTTATAAATGATTTAAAAAAATGTTTAGAAAATCTTTAGCCAGATAAAATGAGTATTAGAAACCAAATGTCTGCACATGCACATGTATACATGTGTGCACAAAGTTTTATTTATGTAACTATGTCCTCATATCCTTATGATGCACTGGAAATCAGAAGTTTCAGCTTCTTGAATGAGCCTGTCAGCTCCATGAATAATTCAAAAACTTACTCATAGAATGTCAGCAAATTAATCTTGCTATGACTTAATTTTGCTTGGACTTTTATATCCCATTTTTTAACATTGATGTAAAAGCACAACCTTATAGAGCCGGAGGGTATTTTGTAAAACTTGTATCCTCTTTCATTTTCAGTGCAGTAGGTAAGAATGAACTAATTCATTCTTATTATACTCTCTTTTTGAGCATTTCACATATTTGCTGTCCTGAGCACAATGAAGAACTTATTTTAAGTATTTCTAGTACCATTCCTCTAAATTGCTTTTTTATCTTATCTTGTATATGTACCTCCTGTATTAAATACCGCCTTTCGTAGCCCTTGTGGGGAGGAAGAAAATCAGTGTCAGTGCAAGTATGGTGTAAGTTTACTTGATTGTACAGTAATTAATATAAAAGGTGACTAATCTGATAAGTTTAGTTAGGTGACTAATTTGATAAGTCAAGTTTGTGATACATAAGGTAACAGCTTGCATGAACATTCAAGCCACTGTTAATCATATCTGGTTAGGTATTTTATAGTACTGGGCACCTCATTGTGGTAAAAATAAGAAGGTATATTTAAAACCTATTTAGTAGCACTTCTCAGCAAACATTATCTCCCCTGCTTTAATGTGCAGGTTATATTATTGATTCCTGACTGAATCAATAATATAATTGTGGCTGAATGCAGATCTTAAATTATTTATTTTGTTTCTGAGACACACCTCTGTACATTTGTGGGTTTATTTTTACAGATGATCTCTGATGAAGAAAGAATGGGATAAAATTATTTTTTCATTTTTAAATTTGTTTTCTCATACACATTTAATGGCAAAGTACCAGTAAAGTTAACAATAGAAAAAGGAAATAAATATGTTGCACCCTATACAGTCCTATAAAAATGTGATTTAATTACCTATAAAAAAAAATTAATCTATTTACACAATTGTTTAAGCATTTTCAACCTGACCTTACAGTGGCTTTGGAAAATTGTACTGTAGTATCCAGGTTTTGACTTCCTAGGAAAACTACCTATAAAAAATGTTTTCTTTGTGGACACGCATTGAGAACATAAAGAGGCATTTGCCTGTCCAAGGTCACTTCTTGCTCATTTGTCTCATTGCTTTAGATTTGTTTCATCAAGTGTCAGGACTGACTTAGAATCAGCTTAAGGGACACAGACATAACTTGTACCTTTATGCCATGTGAGCTGACCAGCATTTCAAAGGTAGCTTGCCAAGTATTTCAAAATGTGGATAGCTGCATCTTCTACCATTCACTGGAGTGATTCTGGTTGTGCATTCAACCATGACTGGTGCAACCTCCTCTAAGGGTCCTAACATTCAAAAAAAGACCCAGACTGTGGCTATAGAATGTACAGAAGAGAGCAACAACAGCTTAAATTCATGTGATAGGTTAGACTAATATATGCATATGC
>JACBWW010000020.1:18747430-18866108 GCA_020086605.1 Lanius collurio | reverse complement strand
TATATATATATGGTTGTGTATATGTAAATATATTCAGTTTGTGGACGTTTACCTTCTATGAAATAATTGTGTTTAAGCTGAGTGAACAGTGTTTACTGGATAGCTTATTCTTAATCATTCACTGTGTAAATAGGCTGGAACAAGTGTCTCAGAATTTTTTTCAAATATTTGCTTTCATGAAAATGAAATTAACCTAATTCAATTATAGGTTCTCCGTTTCCTTTCTATGTGTATTCTAGCATGACATTAGTGTTTTTAGAAAATGAGATTTTCAAGAGAATATTATATAAATTTAATTTAGAATTCTTAAAGGTTTATTGAGTGAGATAGTTCTGACACTTATATTTATCCAAGTGCATAGCTTAAATAGCAGATATTTGAAGAATGTTTTTGATGTGCAGTCATTTTTAATGAGGGGGAAAAAGAAGGGAAAAATTAATTTCGTATACTAGGGTTCATGAACATAATCAACAGAAAGTCATGGAAAGAAAAGAAGGCTAATGCATCAGCATGTTTGTCGCAAGGGGAGTAACTAAATCAGACTGCATTAGTTTTATAGTTCAGGCCAAGCAATAAAGTTTTGTAAGTTTATTTAGCAGTGATTAGAGAGATAGCAAACAACTGGAACAAACTTTAGTTACTTAAAAGCACCAGCAGTCTGTATGAATAATGAAATGTGTCATTCTTATTTCCTTTCTGTTATTAGGATGACTTATCTGAGTATAGAGTGCAATAAAAAATTAGATTCTCTGCTTGGAATCCTGCTTTGATTTGTACGAATCTTCCATCTTGAAATAAATAGAGGTCTGTGTACAGGAGAAGAATGTACTAATGTAAATCTAGCCTAAATTAGACCTACCTTATTTAAGAATTATAATAAAATGAAACAGTAAGATAAGATAGAATACGTAGTGATAAATGTCTTACATGGCAGAGTATTTCCTCTTATTTCTTATAAGTCAGGATATTAAATGTGTGGTTGGAATCCCAGACAGGATTAAACAATGAATCAAATGTTTCACTGATGCAGAAGCAAGGACTTTTTTTTAATAAAAAGTGTGAGTAAGGTGTTCATCTGTCCTGCAGCAAATGAGGAGAAAAATTTTCAAGACTTTTACCCAAAAGATGCAACTCTGATGGAGGTGCCTAATTTATGCCTGACAAACATATTTTACTATTGTACTGCTAGGTACCAATCAAGGAATACAAAACTAGAAATCCCATAAAAGCAGATTATAAATGATATTGCCAGAGGCAACGTAGAAGTAGTGGGAATACCTAAAAAGCTAATACACAGTCCCAAAGCTCTTAATTGTAATATAAATTTGGGTGCCTTTTCTGGGAAAGCCGGGTCCATCGGAGCTTGTCCAGTGACTCGTTCTTGAGGCACCGCGGTGCACACCCTGTCTGTCACACCGGTGTCCACCTGGCAATAACCAGTCCTCACCCTTTCACTGTGACTTTCAGTTAAGTGCACCAAATTGTGCCCAGGATCTTCAGAGTTTTGAGCTTATTGCATCTTCCAAAAAAAAAGCCCCTAAACCCCCAGATACATATTTATATGTCTCTAATAATGAAATGTGCATTTTTGTGATGCCAAATCACAATCTGTACAATTGTTTTAATTATAGATCTTCCTTTCCTCTCACCTCATTGACATCTGTTTATACAGTAGAGTAACACCAAGAAATGTTTTCCCTAAGAGAAATTTCTAATTACTGTGTTTACTTTTCATATTATCTTCAAGGCTCAGGTTTATAACAGCAAGGATGTGTAAGTGGGTAACAGATTTCTGTCTATATCAACAAAAACCAATAATTGAAATAAGTGTAATAAAAATACATTAGGAATTAAGACATATTAACATTGGCTGGTTCAAATTTCAACACATCTTTCTTGTCATACACTGGGATAGCACAAGTCGAAAAATGAAAAGCAGTTCTTTTTAAAGAATGAAAAAACAAAATTGGTATACTACTCTGCTCAGTTGAGATGATATTTTAATACTAAAAGTAGATGAAAGATGGAAAGATAGAAATTAAAAATATATATACTTGGTCATCTTCAAGTAATTCTTCTATGACAGCTTTTAGAGATGGAACTCTTTCTCATTTCCTTCATTGTGTTCAGGAACATACAACTCATATAAGTCATCTTTCTGGGTCTGGTCATACCACACAGAAGTAACAGAGGAGACAAATATCTGTGCTAGCTTTATTGGATGAACAAGCAATCTGAAAGACACTTATTTTAAACAGTTTTTGTCACATATTCTAGAATTTTTATTTATTTACCAAAAGATGATAATCAATATTAAAAATGTGTTCATTTTTTACAGTAGTCAAAATAAAAACATGTGATGCAAACAATAAGAAAAATAAATTTGACTGTGGATTTGGTCTCACTGATTGATATAAACTTATGTGTATATAAACATCAAAACTTATTTTTTTCTCAAGAGATCCCTCTTGATAAAACTATTTACATTTGAATTTCCTGATGGTTTTAATGGTTTTTTTTGGTTCTTGAATAATTAAAATGCTAACTATAAAGGGAGCGGGTTGATTTTTAAGCTTAGTTCTATGTTATCTTGCTCTTACTTTTAAATTTCATAAATGATTTGCAAATTGATTTAAATTAAACTCTATCTTCAGGATGCTATTGTGGAAATCCTTTTGTCATGATTGCAAAAAGGTCACTGTTGTGGTGCCTAAGCAGGACCTGTTGGACAGGAACAAAGGGCAAAGAGTTTGGCAACATGAAGTCTGTGGCAGATATAAAACTTTGGGGGAATATGCTTTCTATAAACTCTCATGTCACTTTTTATATTAAGCAGAAGAGTTCTGGTCTGCAGTTCGTAATATGAACTGTGGAAAAATAAATATCCTGTTATGAATTGTTATCTGAGCTTTTGTCTAACTGTCAAAGGACTGTTATACTTCTGTTTTAAGATTTAATAAAGCTGTAATATGGAGCTTGCTGAAGGTTAACAAAGTATTTACTTTCAAGAAAATAAAATTCACTGGCAGATAAAGGCATTTATTACTGTACAAATAAAAAAATAGTTTTTGTCCTCTGAAGGGAAACTCTAATGGATTTTGGATTCATGGTGTGTGTGAATTAAATTACTTCAGATATCCTGAAGTTCTGGTGAAACCTAAGTCACATGTAAAGTCAAAATACGATAAAACACCTGATAATTCTTAAACATTCTTAAAAATTCTGAACACACTTAAACCACTGCTTCAATCAAAATGAAAGTAAGTATAGACTGTACAGTAGGATACAGTATAATCACAGGTTCTCAAAGGTATAAGCTCAGCTGAAATATTCTTCAGACTACTTCTATTTGTTGACAGAAGATCGCAGGAGTTAATCTATTTCAGTCATATAAATAAATATTTCACAATAATCTTTTCTAGTTAGCTGAAATTTATTAGTAATTACAGAATATTCAATAAGCTCAAAGTGTATAAACTTACACACACATAAAAAGATATTCCTAAATAATTATTTTACATCAATTAATCTTTCTGTATTACAGAGAACATTTACAAAATCTTACTTAACAACTTTGGAGTTTACTGGGCATTAAAACCTCTCACTGCCTGGTAGTATACTTTGTTGAATGTGATTAAAAATATTTCTGTAAACTTTTTCACAGTTCTATGTATTATTTTTTTATGCTTTAACATTGGTATTATTTTTATACATGCAATCTAAAAGATTCAAGTGTCAGGTTAGCAGTTAATGACTGGGTTTTCAAAAGCAATTTGAAGTCAATCTTGACAGCATGTATTTTATTTGAAAAATACCATCCTGCACAGCTTTGTGCCTGTTGGTGTTGTAAGACACCCTCTGGATCCATTCTGTATTTCCTTATTGAGCACAGTATTTTTTGTGTGTCATACATATGCATAGTATGCTGGGTGGACTCTGAAAAATAACAGCTAAATAAATAAATACTCTGCTATAAAGGGTGTTGGAAAGAAGTATACTCATGCAGGCTCTAAAACCTCAAAGCATGATGCTGGAAGTATTTATTGATTCTCATGAAGGTGGAGCAGTAAAGTGTGCAAACAGAGGATTTTTTAACTGGGCTGGATAGTGAACAGCAGTAATTGTACATTAGAGGTGTATTTGAGGCACACAAGTCTTTTACCTTCCTTTTCATTAGGGACAATTAGAAGTACCAATTCCAGGGCAAGCCCAGGAAAATAAGGCAGTTAGGAAAAGGTGTCCATATAGTGGGAAAGCCAGCTGAACATGAGCTACAGAGAAGAGACAGCTGCTCAGGCCACAGAAGGAACATTCTATGGTGGGTTGCCACTTGGATGGAGAGGAGTTGTGAGAAATTGGAGAAAAGGGTTACTCTGACAGCATCATCTGTATTTAATCTATGGAGAACTTCACCACATGATGTTGGACCACATTGATGGACATTAGAGAAATGAATGGGTAAACACATGGTAGGAAAATGTAACAAAAGAAAAAAAAAATCCTGTGTCTGAATATTCTGTTTTAATATTTGTGTGTCTGATAGTGTTGGACATGAGATATTGGGGTTGATTTTTGGTCTCATCCAGAAGGGCCATTCTTATGATTTTATGAAAGCATGGCTGAGGACATGATTCTCAGTTTACATGTTACATTGATAAACCAGTGGTTTGTATTGTGTATTTCAATGCACCACAGTGTGCTGTCAAAGGATCATATTTAGTGAATAGATTTAAGTGGTTTATTCTTAATCCCAGGAAATTAGAAATTATTTAAAGTCTTTACTTCCTCCTATAAATGAGCAAGAAAATAAAGGGATAGGCTGAATAGCAGTGTTGTAGCACAGCAGAACAAAATTAAACTGGTACCTTGTCAAATTAAATTCTAGATTTGGATCTGTAAATTATTGCTCTCTGTCATAAAAGTGTGTCTTAGTTTACTAAACCATTTCTAAGCAATGTCTTCTTTCATATAATTTTACAAACAGTTTAAGATAAATTCTGAAGAGATTTTAAAAAGAACTATGCAAGCTATTGGAATACCTATGAATATATTTAGGATATTTTCTAAGTTAGAATTTCAAAGAGTTTTTTTCCATCACATTTAAAAATTTAACTATGTTTGTATTGATTGTATAAATTCTGAGAAAAACCCCATCAGAATGGCTTGAATAGAAAACATTGATTGGTTGTTTCAGTTTTTGACCTTGGCTTCAGATAATACCTTAGGCAAAGCAGTGTTACATTTGTGTAAATTTGTCAAGCAAAATGTTATACATGTTATTTTATAAATACTTTTTTTTCAGTTTAATAGAATGGATGAAAATCACTTCAAATTACTAAAAAATTAATCCATATTCCTAGAGTAATTTCTGTGCTTATTCTCAGATCTCTCTGTCCCTTTGCAAAATCTACAAAGAAGAGGCCACTATAGCTGAGATCATGTAGATTTACTTTTTAAAAAAATTCTTAATTGCTGCTTATGACAACAATTTAGAGAAGCAAAAGCATGTTTCAGCTGTCTCTGTCTTCTAGAATTCATTCGGGGTCTATTCCATTCTGGTGTATGCATGTAAGCCCTTGTGTTTCCATATGCATGTAAGAAACACACACGTGTCGTGGCAAACCACCACCACGTGTGTACAGGTACCTGTGCAAATCACAGCCAGCCTTTCTTATGCTGGCTGCATTTTGCTATTCATCTGTTGTTTGCCCTCTGACCCTTGATCAAGTCAATGTACAAGCAAGGATATTCAGAAGCTTGTCCATATATTCAGATTTGAATATACTTTTGGATCTAGCTACAGGAAGATCATATGATGAGTGTTTTAATTGACTTTGCCCATATGATTGGAGGTGATTAATCTTTTTGAAATGGAGTATCATCACAGAATGCTAGAATATTTCCCATTGTTAGTTTTGAAACTAACAATATTTGAAGAAAAGCATACCTCCAATATTTTTTAATATAATGGCAGTTTTTACTTGACTGTCAGCTGAAGGAAATGAAAATGCCATAATCTCTGATCCACACACAGCAGGTTAGAGGTATGGTGGCAGTATTATTGATATCTGAGGTGGTTGTTTTCCAAAACTACCTAGAAACTCAAAACCACTCAGTGTAAGAAACAAAACAACCTTTCCAATTTAAATTTAATGTAAAGTGAAAGCAGAAAAGCCTTGCATAATTTTCAGTAAGTCTTTTTTTGTTATTTGACAGAAATTGTCTTAATATAGAGTGCTCTGAAATTCTCCTGTTTTTCATTAGATTTCCTTGGAAAGCAAAACAAATCTATATGCCAGTATAAAAGCAGACTTCTGAGGTCTATCAAATTCTTAAAAGTACAAAAGTCAGCAAAAACTTCATGAATATTCAAGTAATGACATAATAAAAAACTGTTTTCTTTTTTCACTTTTATAAATGAATCATAGAATTATCATACATAGAATGGTTTGGGTTGGAAGGGGACCTCGATTATCTCGTTCCATCCCCACTGCCATGGGCAGGGGCACATTGAACTAGATCGGGTAGCTCAAAGCCACACCCAACCCGGTCTTGAACAGGGATGAGGCATTCAGAGCTTCCGTGGGCACCCTGTTCCAGTGCCTCCTAACCCTCACAGAAAAGAGTTTTTCCCTAATTCCTATTCTGAACCTACTCTCCTTCAGTTTGAACCCATTTCCCTTTGTTCTTTCACTATGTACTCTTTTAAATAGTGTCTCCCCATCTTTCCTAAAGGTTCTGTTCAGATACTGGAAGGATGCAATTACATCATCCTGAAGCCTTCTCTTTTCCAGGCTGAACAGTCCCAAATCTCTCAGCCTTTCCTTGTAGGTGAGGTGTTCCCTCCCTCTGATCAACTTGGTCCCCCTCCTCTGGACTGAGTGTTAACTCTGTTCCTTTTTTTCTCCAATCCGTTGTCTTAATCACCATCACTTGTGGTTATCAAATCACCCCATGTGGTTATCACCATGTAAGTGATATTACTTGCATGTTACTTCAACATAGTCATATTGCAGTGATGAGTATGAAGACAGAAACTCCAAGAAATAAAATGCTTTAACTACTCTGATTTTATGTGAGTGGAATTATTCATATAGCTATACTTCAGAATTGGTTGTATGTATTTGAATTTCCTCATGCTGCAAAGTGAAAGCTTAAAGGTGTACAGGAAAGGAAGTATATGCAAGGGAAGAAGAAATAGGAGGCAGAAGAAAGCCTAATCAAACATAGTAAAATTATGAGGTTAAAAAAGGATTATGAGAAGGAAAAATTGAAAAAAAAAAAAGCCATTTAGGTTTCATGTAAAAGAGGTTTCTTAGCTAATAGATGTATTAGCCGCAGGCAGCAATAAGTTTTAAAAATTAAAAACAATACATAATTTTTATAGCACTAAAATTAAAATGGTGACAGCACTAGCAGATACGATATATTGCAAAAAAGTATTCTAGTTTTCTGAATAAATCATTGGACAAGGACTCTGAAAATCGGAGTTTGATCTTTAGCACCCTTTGCAGTTGCCTAGCTGTGAATATTAATGATTTATTAGTTCTAAATTAAAGTTGTTGGAACACCAGCTTGAATGAGAGCACTCTGAGAAGGATGTGGGGATTCTGGTGGATGAGAGGTTTGACACGACCATCAGGCTTGCAGCTCAGAGAGCCAACTGTATCCTGAGATGAATGAAAAGAAATGAGGCCAGCAGGTTGAGGGAGATGATTCTCCCCCCCTACTCCACACTTGTGAGACCCCACCTGGTTAATTGGTACAAGTATCTAATTTTTTTTTATTTCCTGGATTTTGTCATTCTTTCTAGTAATACTATCTTTAATAAACAATATTATTAAGAAAAGCTTTTCTGATGGTAATCAGCTTAATGACGGAAAACAGCTTTTTTAATATATGGCTTTAGAAAGGAAAAGGAAATGAAAGTCAACAAAAAATTGTGGATAGAGGAAGCAACAGAAAAAAAGAAAGAAAAGAGGAAAAAAAAAAGATATGAAAATCAAGACAAAACCAACACCTCTACTCATTTTTTTTAAGTATACAGGACTATGCAAATTTTACAAGGACAGAGGTGTACTCTGAAAGATAAGAACCTAAAACTAGGTTCTTAGAGTGATTCTGGCATTTTATTCATGTGGAACTGTACTGAGTATACTTTATTACCTTTCAGTGGAAATATGCACTTGGTTTATTTTCTCTGAAAATCCTTGATACAGGAACTATAAATCTATTCTTAAAAATTATGATTACCTTTCATATCACTGGAAGATAAATTCTAGCATATTTAGCAATACCAACAAGGTGTTATGTATGCAGGTAAGAGTTTTAACAGTGCCACTACAGATGCAGCACGTATGTGTTGGCAGAGAGGCACAAAGTACATGGCACATTCATTTTTATGTGATTTATAGGTTTAAATGTATCTTGAAATATCTAGTAGGTACTCACTAGTTGTCCCTTTATTACTTTGTTCAAAAAATGGAGGGCTATAAATTTTATATTAATTTAGAAATGCTTTTGGCCTCTAATGATTATGATCTTTTGTGATGTGATAATGACATTAAATAAGCACAATTGCTGGATGCTGGAATACTTTGAGAAATATTTATTACTTACAGTAAAACTGTCTCTAAATTCTGTAATGATACTATAAAAATTACAGTACCAGGAGAGGGAGGTCTTTAGGAAGAAGTGGTTTCAGGCTCATATTAAGGCAGAGCAACACAGGCCAAGTCTTGGAAATGAGAGGCGACAAAGCAAGAAAAGGAAAGAAAGAGAGAAAAAGGAAAAGAAAATCTCTCCAATGCAAATTACATTGGCAGTTTCTAGTTGTTGATCTGAGAATCATTAGCTGGGTATAGGTAGCTAAATAAGCTGTAAGGAGTATAACTGGTGAGACAAAATATAGGTAAAAGTTGATAGATTAGCATAGAATTATTGATGCTGACAGCCCTGTGTTTTCCAGGGAAACTGGTGTGAAGTTAGGAACAGATGCTGAACAATATGGCACATCTGATTTCATGCTGCTTGTGCCAGATGACCCCTGGCATTCTGTATGAGGTCAAAAGATTTCTGAAATTTCAGTGAACAGGGACTGTGGACATGGAGGTCAACAGTTTAAATCAGGTGTACGTTTTGCCTTTCAGCAAATATCTGATGATCAGGGGTTTAAATAACATCTAAGGCTCAGTAGAGAATGCCCAAAATGCTAGTTGGTGTGGAATTTTGCAGCTTTTCAAGATGTATTATATAATTTGTCATAATTTATTCCTCATCTATTTTTATTTTCTTAATTTGAAGGGTAGAAACTGTTATTGAAAGTTATTCTCTCTACTGAAAATTGATTTCAACAAAGCAACTTGTAATGCACGGTTTAGAAAAGGATAAACAGAGCTAAACTATTAGCTAGAATTACATTTATTACTTAAAGTATTATATTTGTTTTTAATTGCATAGGAAAAATGATGATTCATCCAAATAAAGATCCAATTTTCATTTAAAATTTAAATAACTGTTCTCTCTCTCCCAATAATCCACATGCTGATTTTTAAAGTATAAATACTGTTGCTCAACCAAACCCACTGCTTTTTAGAATCAAGCTGTTAATAGGTATTTGTCTCTAGCTACTTTCTTTCATGCACTTTTGCTACAGAATAATTAGTCAGTAGATGATGATTTCAGTGGCATATCAGTTAAGAGATATGGGAGATTATGAGAAAGTGCAGGTGAATAAAACATAAAGTGTGGAGTATCACAACTTTAGATATAATTTCATATGCAACAAACGTAATAACTGAGCTCCTCAGACTCGCCAATAGGGTTTTTCTTGATCCTTAGAAAAAGAATCTGTTGAAAATATGTTACAGCTGGGTCAATAAACATGTCTTCTGAATATGTTTTCAATATAAGTAAAATTTAATAAAAAATATTAAAATATTAATAGATCAATGTAATCTGAATGGACCTGATAGTGATTTTATGATTGATTTTCTTGAAACAACCTATAGGAATGCCTAACATGAGTGGAACCAAAATTTTGTTCTGGTCTGGGAGTATGAGCATGTAGGAAATGACTGCTACCTTTTGCAAAGGATTCAGTCAGCCTGTCTGTCTCAGAAAGGTTAAAAATCTGGATGTGGTGACAAACTAATTGTTTGAGAGGTTTATTTGTTTACACAGACAGATTTATAAATAAAAAAGCTAATTAGGTAATAAAAAGGATTCACATAGAACAAAAATTTTACTATTTTGTATACAACCCAAGGCAGTAAACATAATGGAATGGCACAAAACTCCTGTTTAATATTAATTTTTTATCATGGCTAATTTCAGGCCTGATGACTTAGTTTATGATAATTATTTTAAAAAACTTGATTGCATATTACTGCTTTGGAAATACATTAGGTATTTGCTGGAAAAGGTAAAACTACTTTCTCAAAGTCTGCAGTGTTTATTTCAATAGCCTTCACAATGATCCAAATAAGAACAATATGCATGCTCAAGAAAGGACTACAGCTTTTTTCTTGTGAAATTTCCATCATCTTAGGAGAGCATCTTTTAAATGGAAGTAGTTTTGCGCTTTTGATTGTGTACTTCATTAACACATTATGGGACTGCATTAGCATGGTGATGAAAAATCCTTTGTAGTTACGGGAAAATTGATGTATATTAAGCACATTACACAGGACTGTTTTTTTTAATTTTATTTTTTGCCCAAATGGTTCTGTCTGGGACTTGAGGACATTGAAAATCAGGCAATCTGAGGCATTCTGTTGTGTTTTTAAAATCTACTAGCACATCTTCTTTTGAAATAGCTGTTCTTATCAACATATTAAGACAAAACCAAGGTATATTACTAATCAAAAAACCTCTTCTTAATTCAAATCACTCAGTGTCTGCTCTTTATATGCTCCACCTTCTTAATTCTGAACTTAGACAAAAACAGGTACATTCAGTGGCTCAATCTTAATTTAACTTTATAGGCTATGGATTATGACATTCCTTGTCCTTCAACTGTCAGTTGGCTAAAGTTATATTGCAAAATATTTGTCAATTTTCTCATGAAAAAAAAAGAATTTTTTCAATAAGAAAAATATATTCTCCCATTGTACAGGGAGAATATTGTATCTATTTTATAATTAGTGTCATTCTTACATATGCACTAGAGAGTGTAAAATGCATTGTACAATTATCAAAAGGAATTTTTTTTATCAGATCAGATACTCAGACACTCCATATTTCAAAATAAATTCATATGGACAATAAAGAACAGAAAATCTCAGTGAACAATGGGAAAACATTTTTCCCAAAATGGTTGTTCTCTTTCTGACCTTTTTTTCTGCTCCTTAATTCTCAATGGAAATTTGCAAAATATGTTCAGCAAATAAGTCTTGGAACTAAAGCTAGCAGCAGTAAAAAATATGGAAAGAATGAACTCAGTGAAAATAGTGGGTTTATGACACATTATAATTTTCCTCACATCTCCATCTCAGATGACCCTTAATTTTCTGTAGGTAATAAGTAGCTTTCTCTCTCTTGCTGTTTCTCCAAAGGTTATTCCTTTGCTAATAACTTCTCCTCTGCATGGCTGCCAACCACACTTATCTCTCACATTACCTAGCCAATTAATGTAATTAAGTTAGTCAAAGCAGTTGTATTCAATTTGGACTTGCTTTTGTTTCAGTTTGAGCTTGTTTCAATGTGTGAGTTTATCCCTTTAACTATACCAGCTGGGCTAATAAGTGATAATAGTTTGCCTTATTTCTTTTCCTTCCAATTTCCAGATAGTTACTTCTGATATTTTTCATATGTCATGAAGGAAAGGTGGTGAGAGGACGATCAACACTTGTACAGTATCTCTGTATGTCTTCATTGATACTGCCAAATTATCAGAATGTAAACACAGGGGAGAGCCACAAGATCAGAGATAGAGCAGCAATACTAGCTTGTGAAATTCCTGTCCATCACCATTTTAATATTACAGTTGAATTTTTGCACCACTACACAACTGAAATAATCCATTAAAAAAAAGCACAATTTGCCAGGGAGTACAGCTGATAGAGGTGAACTGTTACTGGGGAGTCAGAAAAGTTACTCCCTCAGGCTGCCTGTATTGCTGTGAACCTGGTTCTTGCTAGGTTACAACAAACCAGGTGTCCTCTGGGGGTTTCTTACAGTAACATCTAGGAAAACCAAATTTATAAAAAGCAGCATGAATTTTATAAGAACAGATTTATGCTTTTTGTTTGGATTTCACATCATGTTGGTCACAGAAGTCTCCCTGTGCTGTTGCTACTCTATCTCACTATTTGAAAAACTTAGACTTATATTGCATCACATAAACAAAACTTATTTCATTCCCAGATTTATTATATGAAAAAGAATTCAATCAAATTACTTTTTGATTTTATGTTTTTGTATTTGTGTGTATTGTTTTTCACACTGTACTATAACTTGACATGTTATTTTCTGATTCCTCTGGGCCAAGACTATCCAACTTCATTTATGAAGCATTAAGTTTACAGCAAGTAAAAACAAAGAGCAATGAGATTATAGTAAAAGAATGGAAAGCTGAGGTTGTCAGAAGACTAGAAGAGCATTTGGAAGGTGTCAGCAAGGAATGCAGGAATAAAGATCCATCACATAATCATGTTGTATAGAAACTTCACCAAGTCATGGGCACATCTCTGCTGCTATGGAAACTGTTTTCCAGGTAGACTAGAGAAAAAAAGGAATTTCAGTAAATGAGGAAAACTGAGTAAAATATTTTGCAATTTTATAAAATTTCTTGTTTCCCGCTGAAACAAACTTTTCACCATTTGTAAGAACTATCCAGTAGTCTGGCTCTAAAACTGCAATTAATGGGATGTAGGAGACAAAGCTCAAAGCAGGTAATACAGCAGCTTTAAAGTGTTTGATCATGCATTCCGATACATCTGAAGAAATCTTTCTAAATTAGAAGTCAGCACATTTCTAATTTATTTTGTAGTAGTCTTATAAAGTATTATTTTCATTGGAAAAGTTTATCACGTAAAAATTTTGCAGTTACCTGAATAATGACAAAAAATGTATCTGAGTTAATGGGGGTATTACTTCTTGGGATTACATCAATGGAACATATAATTCCATTTCCCAATTTTTTTTGTGAGAATTTTTCATTATTGGCTTTCATGAACAGAGAAACTTACTATAGTGAATCCTCAGATTTGAAATGATCTCTGGTTTATTGTTTTATTTTAAATGAGATATTCTTCACGTAGAGTTGCTTACAATTTTTACTTGCTGCTTTGTGAGTTGTCTATATGTAGTCTATTCTGGTAGCAGCCATGGCTCTCAGTTCATAAGCTGCTAATAGCTGTGGGCACTCAAAAAAAACCAAACCACTGTCCCCCAAATACATCTTAAAACCCAATCTACCATTTCTTTCACAGTAACAAACTGCAGGCAAAGCTAAAATACTTTCTCTGTTTGCTGGGAAGGCAAATCCAGACTTATGTTTTTGAACTGGTATATAGATTAAGAGACCACACTGATCAAAATTATTTACTCTTGAAAGTGTTTGCTTGGATATATGAACACGGTCTTGTAAAAAACCCAACCACTTCAGCTCTTTTCTCACATTCTCTTACCTCAGTAATGATTCCATTGTGCTTGTCATTATATCTACATAGCCCTTGCAGTTGGGATGGGGGACAGTGTCAGAACTGCCTTTTTGCTGTCATGGACTGTTACCAGGTCACTCTTCTCTCAGGACTGCAGTCTGACGCTGATGGAGTCATAACTTCTTAGACATTTGTAAACCTCTCTTCCCTTGATTTTATTAAAAAGAGTAATGTAGCTTCTGCATTGTACCCTGGTGCCAGGACAGGAAATCTTAAGCAACCCTTTTCACATATTCTCTCCTTTCTTCCAATACACATTCCTGTTCCTTCAACACAGTAGACTAGATGTAGTTCTGATGTTAACATTTTGTTCCTTGTTTGTTTTGTTTTTTTCCTTTTGCTTCTTTGTTTGTTGGGTTTAATTTGTTTTGTTTTCTTCCTTTGGGGTACAGAATCAGGAAGAGTAAGAAACTATCAGGAAATTTGACTATTTTCATTTTTGTATATGTATTTATTTTTTTTTAAACTCTTCTCAGTTCATTTTCCCAATGGTAAAGGTCTGGGAGAGAAAAAGAAATAGAAAAGCAGCTGCTGCTGCAGATTTCATTTTGTGAGATCCCATCTTGAGCCAGTGTAAGTCAGTGCTGCATGCAGCTTGCCCAGCCCAGCTGCTACTACAAGTGTCTCATGCCTTCCTCTTCCACTCTCTGCCATTTGATTTGGTAGAGTCTGACAGACACCTTGATATGTGCCTTGTGCTCCCTGATTTAAGTGAAAATACGGAACTGTGGATAGATTACAGGGTTTGTCCATGGCTATCACACAAAAATTCTCATTGATTACAGTCAGTGGAAATTGCAGTCACTATGGTGGGCAATTTATGCCTTTTTACTGGACATATATTTTTAAAGTTTTTTCAAGATACTGCAAACTTAATAGAAGTTTTACAGCAAAGAGGGGAAAACAAATAGCTTACTGTTCTTTACTAGGAGTAAGGTTTCAAAGCTGCCAGCTTAAAACACTGTAGTTTCCTTTTTTCCCTATTTTGTGAAGTTAGAATGTTCATTTGCAACTCTGAAAACTGTTTTGGGACACCAATTCTGCTTTGGAAGGAGCAGTAGCCTCCTTCATGAGACTTAGGACGAAGAAGTCTCTTCATTCTTCTCTATCTGAATTCTTCTATCCACCCAGGCCTCGTGATGCACTCGAGATCAACCCTTTACGAAGAGAATGAGTGCTCTGTATCCTTATGAACAGTAAGGAATTCTGAGACTGCAGAAGGGGCAAGTGGATCTGTGTCTCTCTCTTCAGAGGTGTTGCTTTAGTTTGTCACTACCCTGCAAGGGAATCTCTGAAGTGGGATCTGTAACTTTGTATAAAAGAATATTCTTGTATTCAAAAGTCTGTAAAAATTCAGTAGTATAAGAAATGTATTCTGTGCAAAGCAATGGAATGTGCATTTTTTCAGTCAACAATTGATAGAGACAGAACACAATCAGGAAATTTCTTCAGAAGCTAAAAATAATTCAATGCTATAGCATTGATTGAAATTTATTTATTTTAGAATTTTTGATGAGGCATTGCATTTCCCTGTGGCAAAAGAAATTTTTCCCCATAGACATTTGTAATATTGAATAACAAATTCATCTGATTTCTTTATACATGGTTGTAATAGGATGTATTTCTTTGACTGCTCCAATGTTATCTTCATGTAGACTTATGTAACTGGGCTCTTATGCTTTCTGCAAACTCTACAAAAATCTACACTGAATTAATGAACAGATTTTAAAACTCTCTGTGATATCTGTAATTTACTCCAAAGTTTTCCATCAAATTTTTCAGCTTTTATAATATTATAATTCATTACTATAACTAAGTTCTAAATTTCAATGATGTTGGAAGATCAGAAAGAAGGGACTTTAACGTAAATGTTTTAATAGAAATTATTTTAGTATTTCCAGTGCCAACTTTGCTTCAGTAAATAGTAAAAAGGATTGTATGATTTGATCCTAAAATTTTTGAATAACTTAATATAAGGAAAGAGGATACCCTAAGATTTGAGAGTTTCATATTTTAATGAATTTGCCATAAAATTTTTTCAGCATATGCAATTTATGCGGCCATTACCTAATAAAGTTGGAGAATTACTTCCAATTAAACAGTCATAAATAGTGATCCCCAAGGCACAGTAAAATCGTATCTGACAAAGTAGTACTGCCCTTTCTATGGCAATGCTGTGTGATTGTTACTTTTGAAACAAAACCACCTGTTTTCAAAAAGCACTTTTCAGCGCTTTTTGACAATTTGACAGACCATTTCCATATCCACTTAGATGTGTTTACCGTGATGCTTTGAAAACTGTACACCTAAAATCCCTAAAAATTAACATCTTATTTAAATTGGAAGAATTTGCAATTAGAGTGTTATGCTTTGCCTAAACAGCAGCTGATCCAAAAATATTAAGTGTTATTTGTTAAGTGATCATATGATGTGTATTTGATATATTTATTTTTCTTTACTGTAGTTGATGCTTTCTCTACTCGCATTTAAACCATGATATGAAAGAAACAATTACATATAAAAACTAGGAAGTGCTTGCTGTCATTTGCAGGCCACTGAAATTTTTAAAGTTTATGAAACTCTCTGTGAGCTCTTTACAGACTTCCTCCATCAACATCCTCGATGATCTAATGATTAATTTTTCTGAATATTCCCAAAGTACTCAAGAATATGAATCAAACTCTAGCAGGATGTAAAATCCAACTAGGAAGGTGGCCTCTGTTGTACCATTAAAATCCAAGTATTATTTTTATTTGCTGTACATTTGAAAAAGGTGCTTTTTTTGTCAATGAAAATTTTCATTTGTATTTTCCTTTCAGAAATATATGCCACTACTTCATATACATTTAGACACTTATTTACGTAGATTTAAACTACTAACATAGAAGGCTTGATTATACTGTCCAAATTAATAGCCTCCCTGCACAACTCTGAAAGTACATTAGCACACTCTAGATCTAATGAAAGAGCAAGTGCAAAATCTCCTCATACTGTTCAGAGAGTCCAATTTATGACTGACACGTCATCCTATGTGAAGAATAGCAGAATATTAGATTTTCAGATTTTCAGTGTAATGGCTACTAGACAAAAAGTTTGGGATTGATTTTAATGCCCTTTGGATATACTTCTTAGTCATATTAGATTGCTTATCAGTGTTGCTTCTCTTAACTTTTCTGATGGTACTGATAGTTTGGCCAATTTTCCACTAATTTTCCAGTTCACTAATCCAGTCCACATATATTTTTTTGGCTACTATGATCTAAAAGCTTTGTTAAAATCAAGATAATCAGGAGAGTACATAATGTACTCTCCCTTCCATCTACAGAACTGTTCATTTGATTATAGAAACAATTACTTTAATCAAGTGTGATTTGCTAAATCATCTCTTTGTTCTGTAGTTGGAATATTAAATAGTGTCAGCTACAAATTATTTTAACACAATATATTTAAAATATTCGTGGTGGAATCTGAGAATAGTTTGAGTTGGAAGGGACCTTAAAGGCCAGGTTGGTATGGGGCTTTGAGCAACCTGTTATAGTGGACGGTGTCTCTGCCCACAGCAGGAGAGTTAGAACATAGATTTATTTTCTAACTAGAACTGGAAAAACAAGCTGCATTTCTAGCTAGTATTTTTATAAAATCATACAACTCTGTAAAAATGTATGAGAAGAAAAATTCTAAAGTAAAAATTAGTTACATTTCTGGCTTGATTCATCCTTATTCTTACAGAAATGTATAAAGTCATCCTGTCCCTTCTTTACCTTATCAAATGACTCTTGCACACAATTCTACTGCAAAAGGTAGAAAAGAAGGGGAAAGAAAAAAAAAAAAAGGACACTTGCAGACTAGCTGGACGTATAAAATCCTAAATAAGAACCTTTTATTTTCCTTGTCAGTTTGTCAGTCTCTTATCCCAAAAATGAAACTCAGGTTAAACTGCGGTGCTATTTGAATGACAAGTCAATCCTGCAGTGCCAGTCCCCCTGACCAGAAGACAGGAAGTGGGATCCACCACTAGAAGCCAACCTCGCATTTAATCTATCTGTTATAGAAGTTTTATGATAGTTACTCAGATGACATCAGTACAAATCGGTAAAATGAGAACATTAACAGTGTTTTTCCTGTAGTGATGTAAGTTATTATTATCTAGATTGCCAATCAAAGAATTTAGTAGAAATTGTGCAACACAAAAGGGTTGATATGAAGGTTGTTTTAGCAGGAAACAGATGGTCCAGGTTTTTATCAGCTCTGTGGTTTAGCTCATTAGTTTTAAGTGCAGTAAAAAGGGTCTTTGTTATGCCAGTACAATTTACCTCATTACTCCTGGGTAAGGCACTCCTGTTAAAATCATGAAATAAATAATCTTGTATGTGTGTGTTTTTGTATGGGAGACTTTATTAGTAGCAGATGCAATTGCTACATCAAACACTAAGAGGAATATTAAAAACAAATTGCAGAAAAGGATCTGGTTTGGATTTTAGGTAGAATAAAAGCATCCTATGGTCAAATCAGAGGAGAACAAATTAACATAAAAAATACTCAGTCTTGAGTGAATGATCCTTATTTCTTTTGCCTCCAAACAAATCTTGAATACATCAAACAATTTGCAGTATCACCCTACAGAGATTCATGTGGCTAATAAATGATCATGAAAGATAAGGCAAAATATTTGGTGCCTATATGATATTAGTAATTTCATTAAACAAATCCAGCGAGATGATATCATATACAAGTTATAGCAAAACTTCTTCCTATGGCATGTTGTAGGAATGAATGGAAACAATATAAATTTTTCAGTCTCTGTGCACACTTAGATGGAACTAAAGAATCATATAGGAGGAATGTTTTCTATATCACTACAAAATAAATATTTTAAGATAGTCTCAGACATTGAAATCATGCAAACATATCGGTTACTTAAAAATGCTCTTTAAATGCTGACTATTCAGTATTCATAAGAGAGACTATACATTCTACTGTTGCCTTAAGGAGAAATTCTTGATAGCACTTCAAGGCAGCACTGGTGTTTTTCAACTGGTTGAAAAATTCTGAATGAAGCTTTCTTAGAATATTAAGTTTCTGTATCTTCTAATTTCATCAAGATTTTTTTCCTTTTAATTTTTCTTTGTGCATGTAAAATGTTTCTGAAAAAAAATGCATTAATTCTGGGAATTTCTTGCTTGAATTTCTTGCAACAGTTCTGGCTTGAATTTTTAAATTCTAAATTTCTAGATGGAATCAAGGGGTTCTAAGTTGGCCAATTAATGTTTCTCATTAAAGCAGCAGAGAGAACTCACCTGGGACTGCTGAACAATCCTTCTAGAGTTTCCAGGTGCTAGGATGTGGAGCATGGATCTGTGTTGCCAGCCACCAGCATTGCTTTCATGTCAAACAGCTAACAAAAAGTGTGCAGAAATTCCTGATTATGTTGGTGATATCAGATGGTGCAGCTTAATAGTTTTTCCTCAATGCCTGGAAAAACTATCTGCATAAAATTGACCTATATTTCACCTGATTCTGTAACAAATTTGGTTGCTGCTTGTGGATGGATCTCTATGGTCAACGTTGAATAGATAAAGTTTGTAAAACTTAGGTTTCCATTTAGTCTGCTTCACAACACTTGGACATAATTCAATTTTGTTGTCACATAGAATATTCATACAATCTGCTTTCTGGTAGTTTAGTACACACAGAGCTGGAAATAAAAATTAATTTGGTGCAGTTTTTGATATTTTTTCATTTTGATATTGTGAAATGGGATTGCACTGCATGCTGAAATTATTTATAACTAGTATTATATTTCTTATCAAAATGGATGCCATAGAACCATGTAAATCCTAGGAAGAAAGATATGTATTTAACCTAGGCTACAAATTGCAAAGATAAGATTACACTGGAAGGATTAACACAAAATTGTTCTTTGTCATTAACATTTTCTTTAGACTGCAGTCAGATTTGGTATTCTAAATGAGTGAATAAAAATCTTATTTCATTAAGCGCTGGCTATTATCTTTAAAGGCAACATCTTTCAAGGTAACTTAAAATTAGTTTAGGTAATGGCTAGGCAGGGAAAGGTAATAGAAAAAAAAAAAAATGCCCTCAAAAGATAGTAGCCTACAGCTATACCTAGATCTTCAGTTTAGTGGATTGCGTTGCTTGTGGGGTTTTTTGGCTTTTTCCCCCCATTTCTGGCACTCATCAGCCACAGTATAATTGACTGATTTTAATTATGTATAATTGCTTTCCTTTTATGTAGCTGTTGATGAGTTCACTCCAATGCATGCAGTGTGCGTAACAAGCAGGAGGAGTTGGAAAACATGATGCAATTAGAAATCTCTGACCTAATTGTTCTCAGAGAAACATGGCTGGATGAGTTACGGAACTGGAACACTGCCAGTGAGGGGGGCAGGCTTTTCAGAAGGATGGGCTGGGCAGGAAGGGCAAAGCTATTGCCGATTATGTTAAGGAGTGGATACATTGTGAAGAGCTGCCTCTGAGGGACAGCTGTGAACAGGTTACGGGCTGCGGGTGACAGTGAAGGCCGGGAGCATCGAAGGACACTCTTCAGTTGGGGTCTGCTATGGGTGCCTGACCAGGGAAAGCTTGTTGATAAGGCTTCTTGCTTCAGACATGACAAACATCATGCTCATAAGCTCTCATCCTGGTGGGGACTTTTGACCACCTGGATGTCTGCTGGGAAAGCAATACAGCAGGCTGCAAGGAACCCAGGAGACTCCTGGCGTGCATGGAGGCCCCCGTCCTGGTCCAAGTATTAGACAAACTAGCCAGAAGTGAGGTGCCACTTGGCCTGGTACTCACCAATGTGGATGACCTCATAAAAAGGAGTTACAACTGGTGGAAGCCTGAGCTGTAGCAACCATGTCCCAATGGAGTTTGTGATCTCAAGGAGCTTTAGCCCAGCAAGGGGCAAACTCAAGACCCTGAACTTTGGAAGAGCAAAATTCCATCTCTTTACATAGTTGAACAAGATCCCCTGAGTAACAGTCCTTGAGGACATGTTTCCAAACTTTCCCTACTTTCTCCATACTTCTGTAATTCCTTTGACTGTCAGATTATGTTTCATTATTTTCTGATATACCTACAGTGAGGCAGTGTTGAACCACTGAAAGATATGAATTTTTAAATATATTTCTTAAAATAATATTAGACAATAGTAACAAAATAAATAATGGAAAATGTAAATATGTAAAATGGACTAAACTATTTATAAATAGTGTTTTCCTAGAGATCATAAAGGTGCCATTGTCACGTATAACAAAACAGAGAACTCTAGATCTGATTGATAATTGTTTCATCTCCTAGTGTAATATAGAGATAAAAAGAGATTGCTAAATTACCCCTGTTAGCCTGGTTAGAAATACCCCTCAGCTGTGGCAAAAGGTGGGACTGATTCAAAGAGCTAAGCTTGGGGGTTTCATAATTTTTAAATGCAAAGACATCACATTTTATTAAGTGGAAATAAGTTTTCAAAGCTGAAATTTTTCATTTCCAGACAGCACTTGAATTTTGAATCATTTGAATTTTTGAAATAATATCAGGGTATTTTGGAGAGGAAATGGAAATTTAATTTCTCATGACCTTGGTGATACGTCTGGTTTTTATTTCTAAAAAATATCACAGCAACAGCAGCAGGTAGAAGAATGTGGGATATGACAAAATTTGAGATAAATTTTGCAAAACAGAGATTGCATGTCTTGGTTTAGGTTTACAACATGAAGGCATTGTGTTTTCTCAGATTTGCTGCACATGATTAATGGCATTATGGAAAAGATTGCGGAGTAAATAACCAAATCTAGATTCTGAAATGTTTATTTCAGAGCAGTACCTTTCTTGCTTTACTAAGTGGATACATAGGATCATGGAAACTAAAATCCTTCAGTCTTGCTTCAGTCAGCTACAATAAGGTTATCTTACTTCATTCTCTTCCTTTTCTTCCTTATATAAAAATGAAGACAATTATGGCAATGCTGGAAGAATACACCATTCTCTCCTCAAATCAGACAGTATAGAGCAAGAAAAAAGAGATAATATTGCTTAATAATCAGAAAGTCAAGCTCAGTGCAGCTCTCCATGCTTTTTCTGCTGCACTGCTGTTATCCAAGTGGGGAGACAGCTCAGCAAAGGTTAAATAAAAATTTCTTCAGTGAAATCCTCCACAGTCTTATACTTCTGGTATGAAAGCCCCTGAAACATCTGGATTTACTATTTTTCTCCCTATGAGAAGTCTCAACACCTCACTTCCAAACCGTAGTCTGAAACCACTATCTGTCCGTTGTGGTTTTTTGTTTGCAAGACCATTTTTTAAAAATATTTTCTTTATTCATCCTAGAGAGTCTGGCAGTATGTGGGTGAATTTTTTACCTTATGATGTACTCTTGACAGAATTACACTGCAGTCCTATCTCATGTTGCTCCACAGGGAATCCCAGAAGCCACCTAAATCAGCTAATTGCATTCATTGTCTTTCAAATTACATGTGACAAGATACATATGAAGGATGGACATGGTCAATTCTATTCTCTTACTTTAGTGAAATGGAAGTTTATCTGGTTGTATGGCTGCACTTATGTGCACTTATGTCATGAATCCCAAAATAAGTGTTTTAGCTGAATGTGAATCGTTAATGTGAACTTGCCTTAATATGCCATGGCATTGATTCTGTTCCATACTGCTACCAGGTCATTTTTTAATTTTATCAATAGAAGAAAAGCCAAATCTGCTGTGTCTGCTTGTCTGTGGCCATATATGACCCTTCAGAAAGGAGCTTATTTAAGAGCAAAGAATCTAAACTGAGCAGTCTATTTGGTTTTAAATGTAAATTACTTGCCTCAAAAATCCTAAGCTTTTTGCAATTGAGTGCAGCATCCTCTGCCCTTTAGTAACATGCTGATACACACTGCTGCCTTGCAGACTGAGTTAAAATAATTTATTTTGGCTCTTTGTTAGATATTTTCCTTCAACTACTGAGTTGAAACTAGCATCTCACCAAAAATATTTCTTAGCTGTCACCTAAATGGGAATTAACAGTGACATATCAGGGAAAAAAGTGAATATTCTGAAAGACATAATTTCTGAGTATCTTAGCATAAAAACTATGACTAATTTTTTGAATTTGTCCTCTTCATAACCCTTACCATCAACATGCTTATAATTGTGAAGCCATGAAGACAAAAAAAACTTTTTATGCCTTCTTTCAGGGTGCTCACAAAAGCCAAGAAAATTATCGTATTCAGACACTCAGAGTGTGAATTCACATATACAGTTGGACTTTCCTACATTTTCTCTATAAAACTTACTAGAAGTCATGTCAGTAGAAAGCAGCCTAAACAATGAACTATGAAAAAATCAATTTCCCCCAACTTGCAGTGTACAAATGTGTTATAATGAGCTGTGTAGCATTCATTAGAAGATCTTTTCCTGAAGAAATACAATATAGATTTTCACAGCTAGGAAGAAAACTTTTTGAATAAAGTAAACCTCTCATCTTTGCATTCTTTGCAATGAATAATGATGCTTATTTTGAGAGGTCTGGAAAATAGAAGAAAACTTGCTCAAGTTCTAGTCTGATAACCTTCATATAATGCTGTGTCCTTTCCTTCCTGAATGGCACTGGTAATTGATACTGACATACTAGAAAAAGCCAAGTTCCATCCTTCCTAGCACAGAAAAAATTTATGAGAGAGTATAATGAGCTTTGGCTTCATAGCTTTATTTGCAACAAAGCACTGCCAATCTTATTGAAATAAAAAAGTGTGTTCAAGTCATTGCATGTTAATCTGGTGTAAAACTGTCTTTGACAAAAAGGTAGAAGATGTGAATATTCAAGTCTATTTTGAAAATCATGTTATGACAGTAGAGTATGGAAATACGTATTTTCATTTAATCTGGGAATACTGAACACCTTAGAAAATGTTGCTTATGTTTTCTAAATTCGCTACTGAAAGTTTTACATAACAGGTTAGTTGTCTAGAAGTTAACATCAGTAATGGTACCTTACCAAATCCTTTGCAGTGGAAGCATGCTCTAATGTCATTGTGGATGGTGTTGACCCTTCCTTCCCTCATGATACATGAGAGCATCCATAAAATTCTGAATCATTGGTAGACCAGTCATAAATATCCATGCTGGGTTCAGGAAAAAAAAAATATTAACTGGATATAAAAAGCTCAGCTGAGATTCAAAACATAAGAAATAAAGGCTGATGTAATTTTCTCATTAATATATAGCTGATGATTCTCTTTGGTCCTTAGAAATTTTTGAAAACGTTTCAAACCAAAATCTCACCTTCCTCTTCTTCAAGCATTTATGTAAAATAATAATTATTTATAGTTATTTGGTGTTTTTTTAGGCAAAAGTTTATTTCATTTTTGTTTCTTTACATTACAGAGATTTATATTTCTTTTTTGGATAAGGTTGATAATGCTGCAACTTGGAAACATTTACTTAAAAACATTCTACAACCTACTATGTTACATCACTAGCGATTCACAGACAGAATATGCACAGAAACTTCAGCGAAGAACCATTAATGGGATCTACTTAATGGAGAAATCAGCTATTATCAGCTATTTTGGATCAGAAATACATTTCAGAATATATATCTATATCTATATATCGATATCTTTCTAATATACATATTATAGATATATATATGTATATGAGAAAGAAAGAGGAGGGTAAGCTGCAGAGCATTAGCTGCAAGACAGATCACAAATCTTCAAGACATGTTAGAAACCACATTCAAGCCTTATAACAATTTAAATACATCAGCCATATCACACCAATGCACAGACCTGCACTGTTGGAAAGCCTTTATTGTTTGGTAAGGGCTTAACTACAGATCACCTTACATGAGAGATATAAAAGGAATGTGAGGCTGGAGACTCACAAGATTATCTGTATCTGTTTCTTTCACATGATCAGACAGGAACTGGGGAAGAGGGTGAGTGGAGGCTTGGCATTCACCCACTGACAACATCTGACAAGACATGGTGATGCAATCAGGAATTGTCCAGGACTAGCAGAACGTGGGCCAACCACAATGTAAAAATGGGTTATTTCTATTGCATCCCATAACCTGTGCATTGCAGTCAGGATTATACTGGAGAAGTGGCCTTGATTCTTAATAGAATCTAGCGATCAATTCCTGTCTAAATCAAAGTCTGTCTGCCCTTAGAGGGAATAAACACACACTGCCCCTTGTGACAAGGATCTTGTCATTTACAATTTAGAAAAATATTAACAGTTTCTGCTGCCAAGAACAATATTTATTTATTTACTTTCTTACTTGCTAACTGCACTCTTGTGTAGATGTGATTTTCCACAATGCCTTTCTATCAATATTCCCACAGCATGTGTGTGAATATTCATGATGCTACGCTTTTCTGGCTCTTCTTGGATAAAGCCAGTGCCTGCAATTGAGAGGATCATAAAATTCAAGACCTTACTGAAGAAATGTTACTTCTTAGTGAAGGTCAAGGGACTGGGCTTTATGAGTAGGGGTATCTCTTCTAGTTGTATAATCCTGTTTTAAGTCAGCAACTAAAAAAGTATACAGTGTAAGAAAATAAAATAGAATTGAAACAGAATCCTACTGTTTGCATGTCTCTGCAGATGATCTCTTAAGGCTTACAAAGCAGCATTTTAAAGTCCTCTGATTGTCCCATCTAAAATATTTTCATACTGATTATACTTGAGAATTCCAAGATTTTTATGAATATGATCTTGAGCTTAGTAGAATTAGAAGTAATGAAATAATCTGGTGTCTGCATGAATTATGTATTATTTGAATTGCTTTTGATGATTGACTCAATTCATACAGATTAGTGCTCACATAAACTAGAATTGCAACAATGAAAGAGAATAGAATATAAATACCAAGGTATAATTTTCCTCTGTTGTTTTATTTGTATCTCTTTACAGTTTAAAATATTTGCATCTGGTATGTGACCACATATCAAAGCTGTGTATTGATAATGTACATAGACCATAATTGAAAAGAAAGCAAATATTCCAAAAGAAAAAGATACAAAAAAATCCTGACAAAAATATTGCATTGTTCACCCAAGTAATATTTCATTTTTTAAAAGCTTTGCCCAAACTTTAAAGCTGCAATTTTGCATACGGAAAGCTCTTTTCTGACTGAATTCTCCAGAGTGCTTGACACATGTAATTTCAGTTAGTCTTTCTTGCTGGTACTGGAGAAGTATCTTTGTGTAATCCTGTGCCATCTTAGGTAATGTGCCTCAGCAATGGATTCAGTGCCACGGACTACTCCCAAGATGTGCTTGGCAGCAGTAGACTCCAGATGGTGAACTACAAACCCCTGCTTTTCTGCAGCAGCAGTAGCATCTGGGTATGAGGCTGCCTTTCTTGTTGTTTCCTGTTCAACCTACTTGGCTCATTTCCCTGGTTTATATCACCACAGATATCCAACTACTTGCGAGAAGAGCTCTTTTTAGGATGCATTTTCTTGTAAATAAAAAGTGATTAATCTTTCTGATATGCTTCAGAAAGTTAAAAGTTCTGGGGTGAAATTGGTAAAATAGGAATCATGCTTTTATTGTCCTGAGTTGTATTTCCCATGGACTGGATATCCTTTAGTGATTTAAAACCCATCTAGTTTCACTGGAAAATACTCTGGTTTTCATGTGTTTTAAGAATTAAGCAGCATAAGTGGTAATGATCTGGAGATAATTTCAGCAGATTCACACCTGAACTAAAACTATACATTTAAATTCACTCTCAATTATTCCCAAGGCTTGTGCAGGCCTTCAAGAAGTTCAGAAAATGAGGATCAAACTAGATAAGGGCAGTAAAGTACAAGTCTTCTGCAGTAAAATTTGAGGTGAAGGAATTTAGAATGAAGAACACTTATCAAGTTTATCCAGCTCTATCAAGAGCTTGATCTAGATGAAAACAAAGATGTTTTTTCTGTGTTAATAAGAGGAAGCTGTTAGTCACCTTTTCATATCAGAGTGAAAACTTGATCTGCCATTCATTTTTTTGTGATTATAGGGAAACAAACAAAAAATCCATTTGTTGGTATTTGACAGTGTTAAAAATGATTGAAAAACAATATTAGTCAGTCCTTACACTTCAGTTATTGGTTATTGGATGTTTTGAATATGCTAAGAACATCCATTCTAGCAATCCAAGCAAAGGCTGCCTACAGCTGCCTGTATGCGCATCAGATCTCACCTAGGATAAATCATGTAATTAATGCTATTTAGATAAAAGCAAAGGGAGAGAATAGATGGGATGCAGCCTGACAGGTGGGTCATACAACTTGCAGAGGTGTATGCAAGCCTATGCAAATAGGCAATGAAGATCTGTGCTTTCCACCTCTGAAGACTTTCATTGATAGACTCCATTTGGCCATGCTTGAAGAAACATTGTCGTGGGCAAAAGAGAAGTCATAAATGCAGGAAATTCAAACTTAATTTATTAAAGCACGTGTGATATCTCATCACCAAGTTAAGCAATAATCTACCCTTGTGTTTGCAGATGAAATTCTTAAATCATGGAATCACAGAACGAGATTAAAGACTTGATATTAACTTTAACGGAATGACATTTTCACTTATGATATTTTTCCTATTAAAAATCCCCAAAGGGGTTTGACAAATCAAAGTACTCAGCTCCCCATTGTAGAACTCCCAAGTCAAAGACCAACTTCAACTTCAGAGTAGGATTTCTTATGCCTTCATTTCACAGAAAGAATTGTTTGGTTGCAATAGATATGTTAGATGCTACTCTATAATAACTCATAGAAAATATTCAACCATAAATGTCATTATTTGTAATACATCCAAAGTGATACCAACTTTTACAGCTTCATTTTTTCAAGCAAAATCTCACAGATTTTATCTGTGTTTAGTTTGAAAAATCCTTTCTCTCATAATTTCTCTCTGAAAACCTGTACACCTTTTCTGTTAATAAACATGTTAAATTGCCTTGGTCTTATCCAAATGTTTGCTTGTTCTAAGTTTATGTAATTGTACATGCTGGAAGCAATTCATAGAAGTATTTGACTTCACAATACATTTATCTGTCTCTCATTTATTCTGTGCGTTGCCTTGGCTCTGGTGTTTCTGTTTTTAAAAAGTTTGTTGTTTTGTTTTGTTTTTTTTTTTTCTGTGAGGTTATATCTTGCACTGTACTGTAGAGCAGTGGAAGTTCGCTAACTGTATAGAAAATTAATACATACGGCTTGCATACATTGATATTGAAAAAAGACTAAATGCTTCAAAGGCTCTGAAACTTAGAATATAATTACAGTTATGTAAAAGTAAGCTAGACTGTGATTTATGGCCACTAGTATTTTAAAATATTCACTTGCATTAAAAACTGTTTACACAGTAATAAATCCATGATTTTGAATAATGAAGGCAAGAGTGTTTAAGATACTGTTCTCCAAATGACCAAAATAAAGAAGATAGACTTCCACAGATAGGTCTGATCCCATCCGTTTCCCATTCCTCTCATGCCTCAGGTGCTTGTCATTTCTCTGTCCTTAACAGGATCGAGGCTAAACTGAGGAGACCAGACTATCTAAATATGCTAACTTACTCAGAGGATTTCACAACCAATAGGGAGCAAATACTACAGGCTGTAGAGGAATGTAAGGAATAGCAGTCTATGACTCTACACTACTTGACCTTTTACTTCTACTTTAGGATGGCTCTTCCACTGGAATGGAGTTGTTTTCTCTCATTTCACCCATATTGATTTGCTTTGTGTGGTTCTTCCTTGTACAGCTTTTGTAAGCTGATAATTCAATTTGCATTTCAATTGTCCAGTTTAACTCTGGTAAGAGGAGATTTGGCAAAAAACATTGTGCAGTGCAAAAATGCAATTAGTCATGACGTTGGTCTTAGTGCTTCATTTTTCAGGATAATGGGTAGATTATCATAAGTACCATGTTACTATTGATTTTGGTTTTCAACTAATGTTTGCAGTCTTTTGGGGTTCTTTTTGATAATTGAATAATGTGTTTCCAAACAAAACTCCACTGCTTAAACTTCTTGGATGTTCATGGAATCTTTTTCGAAGGAGTACCTACAGCCACTGGTAGTTAAAATCCCTTCCAAAGGAATTCTTTTTGTGAGTTACAGCAGGATTCATCTAGTACTGCTTAAATTAAATTCATCTTCATAAAAATTCAAGTACAATAATCTGTCATACTAGTTTCTAACATAGACCTTTCTGTTAGGAACACTAGCTGTGCTGTTTTATGGATGCTATGTTAGGAATTCAGAGTATCAGAGTATCTACATCTGGGATTTACAAAAGTGTCATTTGTAAAATAGTAAACAATGTTAGTGTATGTACATTGGATGGACATTGTGAATTTGAATTTTGTAAGTTTAGGTGCTGCTTGTTAAATTGCCTATGATGCATTTTCAGGATGCCCTGAACTTAGAGGAGAGCGTGCTAACTGAATCTGATTTTCACAGAACAATAGAAAGGCTTGGGTTGGAAGAGACCTTAAAGATTATCTAATTCCAAACCTTTGCCATTGGCAAGGATACTGCTCACTAGATCTGTTTGCTCAGGACCCCATCCAGCCTGGCCTTGGATATTTGCAGGAATGGGACATTCACAACTTCTCTGTGCAGTGTTTTCCAATGCCTCACCATCCTCACAGTTAGATATTTTTCCTAGCATGTAATCTAAATCTCTCCTCTTTTAGTTTAAAACTGTTCCTTAATGTCTTATCACTATCTGCACATGTAAAAGTCACTCTCCTTCCTTTTCATAAGCTCCCTTTAATTACTGGACGACTGTGAGACACTTTTGCCAGAGCATCATTGCTAAAGAAATGATGTTCATTAAATAAGTATCCAGAACAAGGAGTTTCAATTTAAGCAGTGAGCATAGGGAAGGAGTTATATATATTCCCCTTCAATTGTTATGATCTGGTTATTAAAATGTTTAGATAACTTTGTAGTCTCTCACAATAAGTGACAGAATTAATGTATTTCTTTTACAGTGTCTTACCTGTGTTCTATTTTTAAAAGATCAGAATTGCTAAGTTCAAACCACATAGAACTTTCATTCTGGTCAGCGAGATCTAATTAATAGTGCCTCTTTTGTTCACATACTCTTCAATGTATCTGTTGGAGATTTTTAATTATGCACAGTATTCTGTAATTTCGGCTATGTTATAGCACTCTTTCCCTAAACCTTCACAGAAGGGTGTTATTGCTTAGAAAGGTATGGTTGTGTTCACCTCCATTAAGTGGCTATGAGCCACATATCTCTGTTTAACCAGTCGGTAGAGATATTTCATTGTAATCTCTCTTTTCTGTTGTGTTAATTTGCAAACATCAAAAATAGTGGTGTTTTTTATGTCTGCATAGCAGCTATCATAATCACTCTAATGTGATTAGCTTCTCTAAGCAGTACTGCAATTTAATTTAAAAGACAAAGATGAGAGGAGAGGGAATTAATTTATAACATAGCTGGTAAAAGATCTACTGTGGCCATTTTGTCAAACTTCCTATGTAATATTAACAAGGAAGTACATTCATTTGATAGTACAGTATGT
This sequence comes from Lanius collurio, assembly GCA_020086605.1. Taxonomy (NCBI): domain Eukaryota; kingdom Metazoa; phylum Chordata; class Aves; order Passeriformes; family Laniidae; genus Lanius; species Lanius collurio. Next base: position 18,835,872 of record JACBWW010000020.1, on the reverse strand, counting down.
ATGCTACCTTGCTTTTATATTTAGGTCCTAGGTACGGTATCAAGATCGTTATAGAATTTTTCTTTCACATAATGAGTAGGGTTTTTGATTGCACTTCCTTACCTTTGACTCCTGTCCATTACTTTAAAGATGGAGCTCCAGGAGTCTTTCAAAGTAAAAGACTTCGCAACATTTTTCCTGGTCCTTTAAGATTTCGTCTCATTCCTAAACTTTCTCTTCAATTTATCAATGTACTTCTTGAGTTTCTGTTGACCTTTACACTTTAAATTTCATATAAAGATGAAAGAGCCAATATTTAAACTCCTAAAACTTGGCAGGTGCCTATCTGTCAGTTCCACCTTGAAGATTCAGAAGAAAGTTTTCACTTTTTAGATGAACTTTTTTAAGAAACTAGTCTTTCATATTGAAGTATTTTTAACTCTGTGTTGGGTTTGTGTGGCAAGGTTTTGAAAATGGGGTAGAGGAGGTGACAGTGGTCTATGGGGGTGGCTTCTCTGAAAAGATGCACACTGAAGCAGGGTAGTAAGAGTGTGAGTAGGGGAAGCAGAGACATCTCTGACCATAACTCGCATTCCCTGTCTCCTTGCACCACTGCAGAGGGAAAAGGTAGAGAATTCAGGAGTAAATTAGGTCTCAGAAGAGAGACTTAATTTACTTCAATATTTATTTCTTCTTGGCCTGTTATTTGATGCAGGAAATAATGTGCCTAATTGTCCTAAACTGTTAAAAGAGTAATGGTTGTAGTTAAAAGTGGATACAGAGCCTAGGTGCCCATCTGATAGTGTGCGTATTTTGTATAAAGTGTATATTTGTTTTACCAAGCAAAGAAAAGATAATTATTTCCAGAAAACACTTCATTCAATCATGTCTCTTTTTTTTTAATGAATAGATAAATTTTCAGAAGTATTTTAATGCTGTATCATTCGTCTTGTGTTTTGCTTATTTAATGTTCAAGACATTTTAATGACTATAGAAATGTATACCAAACACGCAGATGAAATCGTAACGCTAGATATTACAACCTCATTTATTGGTATTGATCAATCAGAAATGCTGCATAAGACATTTATGTTCACTGAGTGAATGGTCCCTACACTTAACAGAGGTAAAACTTCAAGGAGACGAGGGTGTAATTTGTAAAAACTGAAAAAGAAGGGAAGAGAATGTTCATATATGACCTGTAGAAACGTGCAAGAACTTCTATAAAAAGACTGCAATAAATACCTTTTAATGAGTTTTTTTCTTTTGTAACAACAGTGATAATCTACCAGTTTATAGGTTTATTATTATAGGAGTTGTAAAAAGAGCTTTCTTACATTTTCCATCTCCTCAGCAGAAGGTGTACAAGTCCAATGGTGTTTCATCAGAGTTGAATTCAACATGATTAAGCTTTCATTAGGTAGTTCGCTCTTGGAGTAACTACTATTTATGTGAATATGTACACAGAAAGACACATTTATATCTACATACAGATCATAATCAGAAAATTTCAGAATTTGTCCAAATCTATGACTTTATCAGACTAATATTAACCTCAGTAAAACATCTTGATATCCCACCTTTATTGACTCCTCCAAGTCATTGATAAAGACACTGAAACAAGAGGCCCCTGTGGTACACCAGTTCTCACCAGTCTCCAGACAGGGGATGAGCACTAATCACTATCCTGTGCATCTAATTATGCAGCCCACTTTTACTCACATACTTATCCACAGCCTTGAATCATCCTTTTGCACTCTTTTCAAGGTGAATACAGCCACTATCTTTCTCCAGTTGCTGTGGACTTCCCCTTATCTCCATGATTTTTCAAAAATCATATTGACAGGCCTTGCAGGTACATCAGTCAGTTTTCTCAGCACCCTCATTCAGCCCACTGGGTCCCACTGATTTGTATGAGTTGAATTCTCCCAATTAGTCCTTGCTTCAGTCTCATCCACTGCTGGTAGCTCACCTCTTTGAATTGTTTCTCTAAGCAGAGAAGCCTGGAAGATTCAGGTGGTGAGGATGGGGTCTCCACTTGGTGCAATTGTTACTTGAAGGGTTATTCTACATCACATTATAGGTAGCAATTATTATCTTATATGTAATATTTAGTTTATCTCTATGTTTTCAGGAAAAATTAATCATCTCCTGTGTTTTTTCTCCCTCTGTCTCTGTGTTATCAGTATTTGTAAAAACCCCATAAATCTGCTGTTTAAAATTTAACATTTACTATTAAAATTCAACATTGTTAAGCTATGAAAAATCCCTGTTTTGATGGCTTGGGTCTTTGAATTTTTCATGTAACTGACTGATAAAATAGCTCACCTAGTAGAATCTAAGCTAAATTGGAATTCATTACCATTGTTTGCAGGATTAGGCTTAGATAAATAAAAGACATAAACAGATTAACAGATTTCTCTTCTTCTTTTTGTTTTTGTTTAGTTTTTTCTTTTTTTTTTTTTTTTTCTACTTTAACAAAGTAAATCCTCATCAGAACCCTGCTGTTAGTGATTGCCAATTACCTGCAACTGCAGGAGCACTGGTACAGCATTGCCTTAATTAGGGAGGCCTAAAAATGCCCTTGGGATCTAAGCAAGCATAAATGTAGCTGAAAGGTTCTGCTTCCCCTTGACAAGCACAAAATTTTGTGCAGAAACCACTTATAGACATTCTTGAAAATACCTTCATTGAGCTCTGCTGAATTTTTTGTTAGTCAAATAAGGTAAATTCATCATCTTGATATTAAGAATTTTTTAATTGTATTTTCTTAAAATACTGTATTTGTACTCACAGGCAGGTATACAGTGCCCCATTGTTTAGATTTATTTGCTAACTTTCATGAATGGGAAAAGATTATTTCATCTGATACCTTGTAAAAGAGAAAAGAGCAGTCAACTTCAAGTTAAAAAGAATGAAACTAATTTGGGTAGTATAAAAACCTGAAATTATTAACATTTGTTTTGGTTTTAACACCTTCAGGGAAATGAAACTCCAAGTAAGGCACTCCCCTTCCTCTGCCCCCTTTGGTAAGGAAAGGACCATAAATGAGACTATGATTGAAATAATTTACTAAAAAGATGCTAACAGCAGTACTAATAGCAAAAGTATACAAAAGAGAAGGTGGGAGCAGGTGGGCAGCAGGGGTTTTAAGGGGACTGTCCACTCTGCTCTGGTGATCCAGGCAAGATGACAAACTTCTGGTTTCCAGTGCCCAGCATTTCCTGCTGAAACCATTACCCCAGAGAGGATGTTGGTGATATTGAATAAACCTGGTGATGACGCCCAGACAGTGCTAAAAACTCCACTGCCTCTCTTTGTTACTAGGACAACATTGTAGACCTAGCTGGTTTTGATCTCCACTCTTCATGGTGTTATACATCTTAAGATGATTCAATTTTTGATATTTCTTTTTGCTATTTACTTCATCTTTATTTGATAGTTGGTGGTGAAGTTACTGTTACATGTGACTACTAAACCTTTCTGTTTGCTACATTATAATTGTATTGCAAAATTACATTAAGGAAAGTTTTAGCATAGTTGCATTTATAGATAGGAAACGTCATTTGTTCTAGTTAGTCCAGAGACTAAATTATGAAACTTGTTTGTTTACCAAATTGAAAACACCCTTCAAATTTATCTTTTACTTTACTGTAAGATATACAGTGAAAACCCATATAATAGTGTTAGTGAAAGGTTTTGTAATAGTCATTTGCAATGGAAATTAATTTATCTGCTCCTCAGTTACTCTCTAAATTTAGTTTTCTGGCTGATAGAACATTTACGTAAGGTTGTTTCTTTCAATCGAGATGTGAACTGTATTCTTTTCCTATACTCCTCACTATAATGTACACCTCTGCTTGTATTATTTAGGTAGAACAATGATCACGTAAGAGCAACAAGAGTTTTGGGGAGTTTTTACTTTCTTTGGGTTTGATTCTTTTTGTCTGTCTGTAGGTTCTTGCCTTTTTTTTTTTTTTTTTAAACTTCCAAGACTATTTTTCCGAAATTTGACAAAGTGTTCCCAAATCATAAATTAACATCTTCTCATTGTAAATATATCTAGATGTCATGCAATGTTCAGGCATTAATTTCTCTTTTATGTCAACAAAATTATGCTATAGGTGATGATTGTTTCAGGATTTGTAAGGATCCTGTGGCACTAGGAGAGCAGTGTGATGTGAATTTAGGAGAAAGGTTGTAAAGGTGGAGGATGCCAGCTTGATTCTAGAGAAAGCAATGCCTTACTTGCTAGGTCCTAAAATAAGTGTCTCTGACTCTAAAGCCAGAAACTGAAAAAAAAAAAAAACAACAAAAAACCCCAGAAGAGTAATATCTCCCCAAAGCAATTTAATTTCACTAAAACATTACATGTTACTGTAATCTTCTTTGTTTAGAACTGCAGAAAAAAAGCTGCCTGGCTCCTTTTCTGAATACTTCTTTGGCTTTTCTGCATGAATTGTTTGAACTGTGAGCTTTCTAGCCTTTATTTTTCTTCATGGTTTTAGATCTTTTTGTCTCTACAGTACCCTATCATTTTCAAAGCATTGTATCTTCATATTTCACATGGACAATTGTGACACAGTTCACTGGGACAGTATCTCCAAATTTCAAAAGTTCTTACTTTCTGAAGAGGGGATTTAATTTGGGTACAAAATTCAGTGGAGTTTTTCCTTTGATATTAATTCAATTGTGTGGAGTATCAATTTATGCAGTAAAATTATGCAGTAAAATTTGCTTTGCAAGTACTCAAGAGTGACAGTCTGGTGTCCCTCTGAGTAGGAGGGAAATCTGCAAGTGATCCTCCTAAATCTCACTGATTTGGGGGGAAGGAGTATTCTTGTGTTCAGCTGTAATTTTCTCTTATTTGTTATTTTACCCTGCAGAAAGATAGCATTTCTATACTTTATGTATTAAGCGTTGTGAGAAACAGTAATATTTTTATAATAAAAAACTTTGAAAACTGAATCTGGGGTGAAATAAAGGTATAAAAGAGAGTACTGCTGGCATGGATTCCTCAAGTGAAGAATAGGTGTCTGGGCTTGGTGTTAATTTTGCATAATACAATTGAATTTAATCAGGAAATGTTCACACTGAGTATTTAATTAGACTCTAGGTAATCAATCTTGGTAGGGACTTTGCTAATTATCAAGTGGCTGAGTCACTGAAGAAAGTCAAACTAATGCTTCAGAGAACTGTACTTCACTGAGGGGTTTGGATGTGTGAGCAGGAGTTTTTAAGGTGATAAATGTTAAAGAAGGTTAATAGTTTAAAGTTAATAATGAAGTTGCAGGAATAATAGATGGAGGCACATATGTATGAGAGCATGGAACTGCACCATACAGTAATCTATATAAATTATAATTGATCCTTTAAGAAGTATGTAGAGGTTAAAATCCTGAGCAGAAACAGTGAAAAGTTGTACCTCTCCTGACAGGGCCATGTTAAGCTCTAAATTACAACAGTAGGGATGATTCTGTTCTCCCTTTGTGTCACTCTGATGTATTAAGTGGGAATTGCATAGACCTAGGTAGGCTTTTGCAGACCAAGCCAAGTGTGTGAAGACTTTTTCCCAAAATGAGGTAACTGTTCCACTGACTCTGAGAAAGCGTAGAAGAAATACTGCAAAATCAGCATCTCTTTCTCAACCTTTCCCTGTTTAGCTAAAAATCTGTGATATTTCCTTAAACTGTGCTGTTTCTGTATGGCTTCTGTTAATGCTTTGCATTTCACTAACGTTCCAACATTTTCTGAAGTTTGTTATTGCCATGGGTTAGAAATGGTATTCTTGAATTTAGTGTTCCCTCTAAAACCAGAGGCAGATTCCCCTCCTCCTTCTCCAGCTGGAGGCAAAAAAAAAAGCAAAGATCATGGCTTGAGATAAGAACAATTTAGTAGAAGCAGCAAAAGTTAAGAGAAAGAACAATAACAGGAAAAATATTAATAACAAAAGGTATAAGAAAAAAAAAAGCTTCACAAGGAAAACACATGACAATAAGTAATACTGGATATCTCCCCCTATCGCGTTTTCTCAACCTGCAGGAACCTTCTCCTTTGAAACAAGTCCCTTTTCTCCCACCCTCAGCAAGGACCTGAGGAGGCAGAGAAACTTCTCTGTGTCCAAGTAACCACACCCCCTCCTGGCTGCTGCAAAACATTAACTCTGTCCTGGCCCAAACCAGGACAGTTCCTCTGTACTACTGAAGACACACATAAAATGCAGGGTTGGAACATATTTCATTTCTCAAATTTGGAGTTACGTGCTCTGTGCCTCTACCAAAAAGCTTCATATCCATTGAAATCTGTAGCTGAGCAACTCTTGGGGTCTTCATGCCCCACCTAGGCATTTTTGCTATTGGTTCCTTTCTTCATCCATCAAATACACTGTTCTAGGCCTTTTGTAGTCCTGCATAAATCACCCTTGTATAAGTGCTCTCAGTTCATCACCTTGCTTCCTGGTACTGTGCCTGGCTGTGAATCTAGGAATAGTGGTAACTTGATTTCAGTAGCACTGACACTAGCTTTCAGGTAATTAATTTGAATTTTATTTTAAACATTATCACATTTTAAATGAAGCTGTGCACAAATAGCTGCTGGGGTTTTCAGTACTGATAACACAAATCTGTGTGTATTCCCCACTTCCCTGGGGTTCTCTTCCTGCAACACCCTCTGGTAGGGCTGGCTTTCTGCATAGAAGACAACTGGCCAACATCAAATAGCATAGAAGTTTCAGGGGCTGTTGTTAAAGCATGCTTAGAATTGTGTTTATTTCAATATTTAAATTTGTATACATGAAGCTGTGTATGAATAATTCTACTCTATATGTAAATTCATGTTCTTACTAAAACTCAGTACTTTTCCATTTGTTGTTTCTTGCAGTCACATTCATTCTTCAATGCCTATGGTTTATTAGATTATGACGTTTGTGTTATACATAGCAGCAAGTTTTATCTTTTCTTCGTACAATGCTAAGCATAGTTGGATTTTTATCAGGTAAATTATAACAAAAGTAATAAATCAAATGTATTATATTAGTGCAGCCAAGGGATAAGTAAAATTAGTTTTGAAGCATTCATGCAAATAATCTGTTTCCAGCAGTCCATGCTTATACGTATGTTCTTCTACTCTCAGAATACTGGTATGATTACTCAAAGTATTTTAATGGATATTTGAAAACACATATATATATGTATTTATTTTTAAAACCATAATATTAAATAAATTCTTGGGAAATAGAACAATTTCTGTAAGAATAGCAAAAATCAACACAGTGATAATTTATGTGCAATATGGAGTTTGACTTCATGAGCTCCTTTCAGAAGATGAGAGTCCATATTTTTACCTCTGCACAGTTGAGACAGTTGGGTGCTCTGCAGAGTGAGAATAAATACATAGGCATGATGAAACTATACTTTCTCTTTTGTGTTCAAAAGACAAATATTTTAATAAAGACAAAAGTGGGACTGCTATTTTTTTTAGGTTTTTTTTTTTCTCTGAATTATTTCTGCATGATTTAATCTCCTTACCATCTTGTCTCATCAGTTATCATTTTACAAGGATTATTCTAATCCCTAGTTGCTTTAGTGGTCACAGTGCCCAGGAATGGTTTATGGAGAGTTCTGGGGGGGGGATGGACTTCACAATTCCAAAGCTAAAAAGTGCCTGTGGGTGGAGTGTGGTGAATTTTAGCTGACAGTATAGGCAAATATCTTGTGTAGGTTTTGGTTTGATGGTTTGGGGTTTTAGTAGGTTGTTTTTATTTGCTTGATTTTTTTTTTTTTTTTAATTTGGGTTTTTTGTTTTGATTTTAGTGTTTTTTTGTTGTTTTTTTTTTTGCTTTTACCATAACTTTTGTATGTCAGGTACAGATTTGAAAGAAACTACAAGAAATTCGTAGAAGAAAACTTTGTCAAGGATCATTTAACAGAACAATATCTTCTTTAGCTCAGAAAATACCATTATCTCATTGTCTGTTGTTTCACCCTCTGCCATCCTAACCATTTTAGTACTCAGACAAATTATTCTCCTATTTGCCCATGGTTTTTTATGTTTTCTGTGAAAGTAATTGGAAAATAGATGCTAAGTGTCATTGGGACAAAATTCCAGTTGTGTTTTGTGAGGTTGTGTTGGATGATGACATAGATGACTGTTCCCTTTCCCCTGCCTTCGTTTCCCTTTCCCTCGCTTTGGTTTCTGACTACCTGGGTCTACCTGATCTACCTGTGGCATTCAGAAGCTCAAGGATACGAGCCAGGAGTCAGCTGCCTTTTTTTTTTTTTTTTTTTAAGATCATTTTCCCTTTCTACACAAACCCAATAATGAATCAGCTAAACAAGGTAATTTAATTTTAAATAATGAGAAAAGAGAGGTAACCTGTTTTCAGTGTTAGTGTCATACAAGAGTTTAGGACCACACATCAAAGTCACACATTATTTCTTTCTTTTTAAATATGCGTAATCAGAAGTAGAAAATATTTCCTCTTTGAAGTATTTTATAAATAGGAGTACCAGTCTTTGTCCCTGTCTCTGAAAACAATTTAACTGTGCTCTGCAGAAGTCTGTCCCCTGCTAGGGAAATTGTAGTTTTTTATTATTTTTAATATGTTATTTAATGAGAAAATTATGCAGAGTAGGATGAATTAGTTTTGTAATTGTAAGCACACTTATTGTGATGTGATATTTGTTTTAATTTCTTGACTAAATTTTTGGTTGTGTTATTATTATTCTTTTGTCATGGAGTGTACCCAGGGTCCTGACATATTTGAAAACTTAACACTGTATTTATGGGGTCAGAATACTTATTTACAGGACAGAGGATGTTATATAGGTACACTTAAAGTTTCAAACTTACATATGCTCTTCAACATCAGATAAAGGAAAAAAGATCCACAAGCTCCACATAAGCAGAAGAAAAAGGATGATATTTCAGTCCTTCAGACCTTTAAATGTTTTTTTCTATATCGAGGAGATGGAAAAGACCCAAAGCCATCTTTATATGTCCTAAAGTTTTGGATTTTCTAACTGCAGAAATTAACAGTAAATCATAAAATAATCCTCCATAACACTAATTTCATTTTCTGAATAAATTTATTTTTGTTAAGAGCTAAAAACAATCCAGTTTTCATCCACAATGGACGGTCTTTTGTTTTCCACTCACTGTTATTTTGACAAAGGTGTTAACTGTCTACATTTATAATATAGCACATGTTTAGAACTTCCAAAAACTTGAGACCTGTGGCTTAGTCAGATACCCACCTATGGATTTGGAATTTATCAGAGAAGTCCTGAACACCTGAAGTATGCTATTATCCTACTCCATCCATCTGCACCTAATTTCCCACTTCAAAAACACCATGAAACTCTTCTTATTGCATCTTGAGAATAAAATATTGAAGAAATGGATCATAGAATGGAAAGCTATGCCTTATAAAGAATGGCTCTCAAACGTGGAAGAATAAATAAGGAACTATAAAATTAGGAGTGGAAGCATTAAACACATTACATCAAATTAATTCTAAGCACATTTGAACTGCAGCTGGGCAAATGTATAAATAGATTTTCTTTTAAAAGCTTAAAGCAACTAATAGAAGATATATTCATCAGTGTTCATTAAACAGAGTAGTCAAGGTCTCACCTCAGAGCCTTTATAGCTGGGCAAGTATCATTCTGCACTGGTCCTTTTTTATTATTTTTCTAATCAAGTGCTGCTGACTGCTGCCAGGACCGGGTGTGCTGCTGGGCAGACCTTGGGTCTGAGCCACTATGGAAATTCTTCAGATCTTGAAATTTCCTTTAAAAATATTAAAATGATAATTCTATCATTAGGCATTGGAATATTTAGAGCAGTTTTGGTACTTTTGGATGGATTTTTTTACTTTGTTTTGATAAATACATATTTTTGAACAAAACCCTCTTACACCCATAACTGTGTTGGTTTTGATGTTATTATTCGGAAACATTTCTAGTTTTGGATTGTTGGTGTATTTGTTTTCACTTTTCTGATAAAAGCTTGCTGATTCTGGTATATTAGGATTTGATCAGAACAGGATTTGATCTGTCCTGTAAGACTTGCTAGTGACCAGTTTGTTATGGGCATTTCAGAATGGTGAGCTGCACAAATTACCCTGCTCACATTAGTCCGCTCCTAATGTGTACAGTTTCTGAGGATTTCCTCAAAACAGTATTTAAACAATTTCTAAAACTCACTCCCCTCTGCTTTGTCAGGGGAGAGTGGCTACTCTGTTTATTTTGGGTCTGTTGCACTGTGTGTGCAAGTACCTGTATGATGTGAGCAAATGAGTTCTTGTGTTCAGCCCTTCTCTGCACTTGTAACAAGTTGTAGGGGCTGTTCAGCTTTAAGTGTTGCAGATCAGTGGGCCACACAGAGATTATGCTTTCAGCTTAGCTGTTAGGAAATATTTTTATCTATTGGGGTCTGAAATAATGTCAGAATATCATAATCTAGGTTCTCTCGTATCAAATGTTACTGAAAGGTCCCTCAAATACAGAAATATACTTGAGAGTGATGTGATCTTTCATTTTAGTCCCTGATGTGAGAAAATAAAACTAACACTTATAACAATAACAATGTGGCAAAAATATTGGAAGGACCTTTAAAATATCTTAATTTTTTTTCTTAAATGGTTTCATCACAAAATATCACATTTCTGTTAGGTAGGGATGCCTTGTTTCCCTCCAAATCTCTCTCTCTCTTCTTCCCATGTGTATACATATATGTGTGCGTGTGTCTACATACATATATAATTTTTTGGGTTTATATCTATGTATATCATACTTTCTGGAGGTTTTTTTCCTTCATTTTGTTGTGAAATAACATACTTATAAAAAAGAAAATGTTGGAATCTAGTGTAAGGGATCAGTGTTCACATCTTCCATGCTTCAGGCAAGTTGTACTGATACCATATGAACAAAACATAATGTAATTGGTTTCCAGCTCAAAAATAATTCATCTAGTGTTTTACAGGATATCATTTTCTCAAAGTATTGTAAGAGAACAACAAAAGTTTTTATTAAAAACCCTTTCTATTTCTCAAATTCTTCCTGTAGCAGATATTGTTGAACTTTTTTTTTTCTCCTTTTGAGAAGAAAAATATGAAAGTATAAATACTGTGTTAGTCTCTTAAAGGTACATCAGTACATAAATATAGACTTTTATTTTTCTTTCCTATGCAACTCATACTATGCACATACTCAGATATGTGTTACAAAGTGAATGGTTTCTGTCTTGTTAGCATCATCCTAGTCATCCCTTCTCTCAGTCCAGCAGTCCAGCAAAGAATTCCTCTTTAATGGTGGGTCTGGTGCTGTAAGAAAAACCTGAAAAAAACTTGAGGAAGGCACTACTGCAGTTATTCTTGGGCCTGGCATACAGTATTCATATCAGAAACTATGTAAAATGCAGTACTGCATACTGTTTGATAAAATAGTTGTGATCAATGCAATTTAGAGCTTAAGATATAATTCTATATTTCTCTTTCTTATTCAATATAAAATGAAATATTAAGAGATGTATTTAGCAGTTTAAAAACTGTCTAGTCAGTCTTGGAGCATAAATGGATGTCATAATCTCTTCAGTGATTTTATTATCAGTATTTTTCTTGATTGACCTGTAGTTGATGCCAGAGATTATTATTAAAAGGAGGTAGCTGCATTTAGGGCATGACATATACATTCGATGTGTGAACATTTTTGAGGATGAAAAATTGCTAACAGTACACTGTAATATCATGTAGATCAAACATTCATACATATGCCATGTTAAAACACACAAACAAAACTGAAAACCCAAACCCAGACCAAAACTTGAATGGAAGTTATTTAGCTAGGGACAAAAATCATTGACTTTGCAACAGGCTGAGGGATGTTAACTTGAAGGAAAGTCTTTAAAAAAAGAGTTAAAAGTCATAATGGATAATGTAGCATGGCAAGACACTTGTAGTAGTGTAAAGCACATTTAAAGACAAAGAAACAAAACCTCAAATCTAATAAAACCCCTAAACACTCCAACTGTCCAAAACCCAACAACAAAAAATAACCCTTCAAAATGAACAAATGAAGAACTTTAGCACTCACCTACTCATACCCCTGCAATTCCAATGACTTTAAATTTGGAGTTGATGCCCCAATGGAAATACTGGGGTATTTCTTGTACTTTTATTCCCAAAGGAATAGCAATAAGAAAAAAGAACTTTAAAGCTCAACTGTGTATATATGCAGTGATTTCAAAATAGGTTTTAAAATAAAATACTTAAAGAGCTCAATTTATTTCTCACAATAAGGGGGGATATTATTTGTTCTTTAGATGTACTGTCTCACTTTTTGAAGGCTATGAGATAACTCACCATCTCATCAAAATGCTGAATACCATTGGAGATCTTTCTGTAAGGCTGATGTGTGTTTTGGCAAGGAAAAAGCTATACCTCTGCAGACACACAGACTGTGCAAGCTCTGAAAACCCCAGGATTTAGCAGTTGAATTCCCTGAGCTCTCAGTGCTGTGTTGAAATCTTTTCTTGTGAAAACCTTTATTTTCTTTAATTTTTTTTTGTTGCCTCAATTGTCTCATAACTGTGACCACATTAAAAAAAAAAAAAAAAAAAAGGAACCAACTTAGCATAAAAACCCACACAAAACAACCATACCCTGTAGCTTTAGTCTGGGAAAATTTTATTCACTTCCTTCAGGTAAAAAGGAGTAAATTTCTTCCAAATTCAACTGCTTGTGTCACTTTTCAGCTGAAATCATATCTACAATCTCCTTACGTTGTTGTTGTCATCTGTTAAATGACATAATTTAAGGATCTGCTTTGTACAACTTCACTATGTAAAATGCCTTATACAGAAGAATCAGACACGTTATATAAAGGGAATATACAGTCATCATGTTGTAATGACTGCACAGTTAAGTCCTGCACTACTCTTTCTACCTCTAACTAAATCCCTGAAAATCCATTCTTGATAGAAAAAGGTAGCTCATGAGCAACGTATTTACTGATATGTTTATTCCCATGAAACCTGCTGAGTTACATTATGCAGTACTACCACTAGATTTTTTAGGATTCTTGGGTACTTTTATTTATCCATGATCTAAAGTCTATTCAGGTATTTTTGACTCGATAGTTATTTATAACCAGAAAATAAAAGAGTGTTTGAAATTTAATTATAAAAAATCATCTAAACTTACAGAAGTATAATATGTTAATATATGATATACAAATATAATAATTTAATCATTTTCCTAGCCTTTGCATAAATTTAGTGTTCTTTCCTGGCTTCCCTTCCTCCCTCCCCAGTTTCTAGTTTTGAAAATGTTATTCTAGATTATAACTGCTGATAAAGCTAAATATTGATGTCTAGAAAGAATTTTTTGCCTGATTATACTTCCGCTTATTTAAAGAGGAGAAAATCACCTGTAATTATTTAAACTTTAACAAGACACCTGGCTTAATGTACAAGCCAGACTGATTCTCATTTTTTATAGTTCACATCATGGTTTAGAATATCAAGTACTATATGAAACCAGAAATTTCTAATTAAAGCAATACCATTCCTCTATCTATGAATAAAACTTTGATGCTTCATCATCTTGATGGAAAAAGCTTTTTTCTCTGTGTGTGTCTACTATACTTGCAAGTACAGGGTGTTCTTCCCTGGAAAAGCTTTTACCTCAGTTGGCAATTATTCCTATCTGCTGCAAGTGAGCTCCAAGACTAGGACTTTGGAGTCTGCTCATAGAAAATGCTTTCTGTGAATTGCAACTATCTAATCTTGTTGCAAAGCACGTTGTATTACCTAGTGAATAGGTAGCTTACTTAAAGCGAACAGTGCAAAGCATTTCTGCTAAGTTCATATAATTTGATGGGCTTAAACTGGAAAAATACCCATCTGGAAGATTTATGACACTTTTATGTTTCAAAGGGTATCCATCAAAGGACATTTGGCATCCTTATTTTACATTTTAATAGTTGAGTTGGCTTGGCTCTATAAATAATTAATACCACTAAGAATTTAACACCTGAAATGATAAATAGCACTTGGCAGTAATAATATATTGTTTTTATGCTAACAGGGCATAATTCTACCAGCTGGAATTCAAAAGGCATAGTAGAATAAATTTTATCACCATTTGATTTATTGTTATAGAAAAATGGAAAGATCAAACTCCAGGGTCTTGTCACATGGGTCCTTCAGTGCTGTCAACCTTTTAAAAGGTAGAGGCTGCATTGAACTTGTCCTTTTGTGTATGTGAGGCTGTACACGCTTCAAAGCCTTTTCCAGGAACACCAATGAACTATCTTGCCCTACATTCTGGCAGTGGCCAGTACAGATTGCAGGAAATATTTTAGAAAGCCTTTAGTGAATGCTTGGTTACTGAAATCCTAACAGGATGGCTTTCTTTCCAGCTTCAAATTTCTATTGCTTAATCCTGGGCTTATATTTTGAATCGACGGGATTTAGTGCTGAATTGTGGCATGGAGTTCTGCAATTTAGTTCCATTGCTAGACTCTTTTTGTTTCCTCTTTTTGCTCCTCTCTTTCATTTTCATATGACTGCTATCTGTGGCACTCACTTTTTCTCTGCTCTACCTCTAGCTGTGTTTTATCTTTCTGCTGTGTACCACCTTCACCTGATATCGAAGTAAAATAATTTCCTTTTTTAAACCTTGGTTTTTAATATGTAAGGATTTAATTTCTTAAGTCATATTTTTGTTCCATTTCTACACTGCTTTATCTTACAGGAAGCAACATTTTTCAAAAGCATATACCTCTTTCGTAGAAGTAAATCTATAGAGATTTTTCCAATTATTTTTGCTCACAACTATTCATGGGAAAATTGATAGGTGTAACCTCTGAAAGTCCTCTGTCCTAGCCTCCTCTATCAAGTGCCACGAGCACCAGAGCAAGTTCAGCTGATGTCCTGAAAACCTGCAAGTATGGACCTTTCACAGTATTTCCCAGCATCGTGCTCACACACTGTTCTCCTCTCCAAGAAAAAGGGATTTTCCTAATGTTCAGCCTCAGACTAGTAGTGTTCAATTTGTGGTCATGCACATTTGTTATATTGTCATAATTGAAGCTCCATATCTTTGCAGCTGCTCCCTATGTAGTTAAAATTTGTGTTCTATCTCCCCTCATCCACACCTTCACCAAACTAAACAGCTCCAGCTCCCTCAACATCATCTTGTAAGTCATGTTCTTTGGGATCCTGACCATCTTAGCAGCCCTGCACAGAACTTTCTCTGAATTTAATGGTCACTCTTGAGCTGGGGCAGGGTGAATGAAGAACTGGCCATGTATTCCAGATGTGACTTTCTCAGGACCAAGTAGAGGGAAACAGAAATTTCCTTCAGTCTCATATTTAACTTGTCATCTGCTGTAAGCTTTGAGTGTATTTCAGCAGGATTGAGATAATTGTTTACCTGCCTGTTTACCTGCATGCTGTTATTCTTCCCATGTGTGTGTTGGGGGAAATTGTTAGATTTTTGTTGCCCCTCTCTGAAGCTCTGCTATTCAACATTATCAGCTCCCCGCTTGTCTTTCCCATTAAGCATCATCTACAGATTTGTTATTGGGGGGTTCTGTCTCCTCACCCAAGTCTTAAAAAAAAATTTATCATGTAGAACTTATTGTATAGAATTTGAGTTGGGAGAGACTTTTAAAAGTTAGTCAGTTCAACTTCACTGCAGTGAGCAGGGACACCCTCATCTAGGCAAGGCTCAAAGACCCATGATGCCTGACCTCCTTTAATCTTTCCAGGGATGGACATTCACCACCTCTCTGGGCAATGTGACTTTTCAAATGTCATGGAGAGTGGCTGGGCAACTACATTAGCCAATTCCCTCAGGACCCAGGGATGCATGTTGGCTGATCCCATAGACTTAACTGTCTTCACAACTGTGTTCGTATGGTCACAAACTGGATTTTCTATCACAGTGGGAGGAATTTTCCTACACCGGTCCCAAATCTGCTGTCCACCCACTGGAGAGACATGGGAAGAGAGATTACCAGTGAAGGATGGATGGGAAAAAAGGCGTGGAGTATGTCACCTTTCTCCACATCCATTGTTACTGGGTTGTCAGTCTTGCTCATCACGGGTGCACGCCTTCTTTGCCCTGCCTTTTCTGGCTGAGATACCTGTAGAAGCCCTTATTCTTCATATCTCTTGCCCAGTTAAGCTCCAGCAGCACCTTGGCCCTCCTGACCACATTTCTACACAGATAGGCAGCATTCCTTGACTCTTTCCAAGATATCTGTCCCTACTTCCACTGCCCGTGCATTTGCTTCTCGTCCATTAGTTTGATCAGCAGGTCTAGACTAGGTTGGTCTCTTTCCTTCCTTTTTTACCCAACTAATGGCTTGTTTTTGCAAACAATTCATGGTTCCGCAGGTTCCATAGAAGAACATGGCTGTCTGTGTCAAAAGCCTTTTCTAAAATAGTGTTTGTCATTGTCTGCATACATATACATTTCCATACAGAAATATCTTGCTGACTACGCAGAGTGTGGGTACATTTTGCATGCAGGCTGTTGAATTTACTGAGCCATTTCTTCAAGCATATGTGACTCAGAAGTGTCATTAGTCACACTGAAATTATTGTCTGCATAAAATGACTGAAGTGTTTTGAAAATTGAATATATATCAGTGTTCATGTTAATTGTTATAGAATGCTCTGTAAGTTACATAATTGTTGTAGAACGGTCTGTAGTTTAGACTGCTCTTAAGCATCAATCAAAAATAATCTACCTTTAACAAGATTTTCAAAACATGCAATGATAGTGAAGTAAATGTTATGATAGAGTTAATGAAGAACTAATGTGGAATGTGTAGAGGATTTTAATTACTCTATTTGAAAGGAACACAATCTATTACAAGTAGAAATAAAGTTTTTTCCTATGAAAAAACTGAAAACAAAGCAACCAACCTACAAACAAAAAGAACCCCCACCTGAAACCACACAAAAGGCCTTGAATATAGCCAAAGTCAACCCACAGAGAGCTTTTTGCACCCACCAAGTTTAGTCAATACCAAGTTCGTTGGCAAATAATAATGAAGAATGAAAAGCTGGTCAACTATGCAGTAACAAATAGCAAGTCACAAGCAATGGATGTCCTAAGTCACAGCTCAATGGAAAGAGACTTACAGGAATGAAACAACAGGGTTAAGGGGGCATGGAGTAGCAGTAGAAAATCGTAAAGATAAATGAGGTAAATAAGGGTGGGGAATTAACAATTACCATATCAAAATCCACATTTTTTACTAGTTTTCATGATCTAAGGATTTATGGGAGTTTTGTTTATTAGGATTTTTATTTTTTTTTGTATCAGCCATTTCATTATTATATTTATTGTAGGGCAATGGAGAAATGTATTTCAATTGATGACACAACATCATTACTACATAACATTAAATATTCATATATAAGTAAAATATATATTACTCATTTTTGACATTGGCAGAGGTCTGGAAAAAATTCCTTTGAATCCCATTGTTCTAAGTATCTTTAAAGATACTGTCCTTTTTTCCTTCCTGAATGGTTATATCTCAATATATTTTTACTAAAATTCATTTTTGTAACTCCTGAAGAAAATGGCTTAAAGATTTTCCTTTTAAAATATTTTTACTATTTTTAATTTTTTTTCTAACTCTCATTCTTTTTGGGTTTTTTTGACTGGGTTTGTTCAGGGGGATGTAATGTGTTTTTTCTGCTTTGCAACCAGAATTTAGTAAAAGTATCCTGGCTTATTAGAATTGTATCAAAATTACAATTGCATTGTGTGTTTTTTATTTTTGTAGATAAATTATCGTACTGCTGTGGTATTCACTCTTTTTTTATAGTCTTTATTTCATTTTCAGGGAAAAATACATGGAGAGAAGGGGGGTTGGGAGAATCCTGACAGCATTCATATAAACAAATATTATTTCTGTAGTTTGCTGTTCCTCTTTTATTCCCATAATGGAAGGAAGAGGGGAGCCAGTTAAAGCTTTTTTTTTTTTTTTTTTTTTTTTTTTTTTAACCATGTCATCAGTTTTATGTATAACAATGTTGAAAAAATATCATAGTAATCATTTTTAAAGCCAACCCTTTCCCCCCTTCTCAGTACTTCTAATTAATCATTAGCATGTACTGTCATTAAAAAGGCATAAATTTTGACATATGCTAATGTCAATACAAGATCAAATTAACCTAATAAAACAACATACAATCTATTCCAGACCTCTGTGTTATATTTAGCCTGTGCCAAAGGGAATAACAAAACAGATGGACCTGCCAACAATTTTTAGTTATTTAAAACTGGAATCCGTATGATATACCTATGCAGAAGGAAAAAAAAATCACATATAGCTTGTACCCATTAACATTCTGCTTTATTACTCTTGATTCAATCTAATTTCTTACACGTGTGAAGTTAGACTCAAATCTCAGAATAGTAATGCATCTATTTTATCTCAGAATCTGGAGAGATAAGACACCAAATTTTTTGAGAAATGTAGTGAAACACAGTGCATGTTAGAGATTAAAAAGCAAAAGATAAGTTAGGATTCTGGTACCATGTTTTTGTTCTAGTGTAGTACTTTTTTTATTCCATGTTCATATTTGTTTTGCTGTTTGGTTTGTACTTTCTTTCCTCCTTCTAGTATCATTCAGCAGCAGCTTTAATTCATCATGCAATTGTTAAATATGTTCTTGAAATTTACTGTGGAATCTTAGATATGAAGGAAACTTGTTTGTAGTGTAGGGTACTTCAGCCAATGCAATCTCTCTTCCTAGACTGCGTGCTATATAATAGTGCAGATACTCAGCATTATGTAGCATATCTGGCAGTATGAGGCTTCTGAAATAGCAATGAAAAAGGCAATTAAAATCTGAAAATACATTCTGGAAAAGGTGCCTTTCTGAAAATGTCTAAGTTCTTTATATAATTGAGTTTATTAAGCTCTTTATTGCATTGACAACCAGGAGCTTGGAGACAGAATACTTTGATTGTGGGACTTGAGGTTAACAACACTTATTTCCTTATCCTTTTTTCATTATTATGGAAATTTCTTATGGTGTAGTTAGGAACTAACATGGCTCTAAATGTTTGCACATTTTGGATTTATAAAGACAAGATCAGAAATGTAGAGTTAACATGTTTTTCAGTCTGCATATAACATTTATCAGTCCTGTTAAATATACCTTTTTGAACACTTGTAGAAAAGTGTGCATTATGCAAGGTAGTACCATACTAAATTATGACTTACCTATATCTTTGTATCACAGCATCAAAATCAATACCTATCTGAGAGAAATACTTCAAAGCTCTGGGCAACCTCATTGTAAGGATAATTGCTGAAGGAATCAACTCAGGCTTATTATGGCCTTCATCTCTGTGTGAATATTATGATAACTCTTGGGCTTCTATAATAAGAATTTGAAATAAACTTCACATTTGACCATGTTGTCATTATAGGGTTGATTTCCTCTAGGGAGAAAAATAAAAAGACAAAGCACTAGATCTCATCTTTTGTCTCATTTATTTTATTTTAAAAAACTTTGTTAAGATATTAAAACTCAGATAGTGCAAATTTTATTGCATATATTTGCTGAAATACTGACTGAAATGGGTGGCAGAAACCTCAGTGCCTTCATCTGACCCATGCAACAGACACTAAGGACCTCTTTTTTTCACCGTGTGAGCTTCACAACTAGTTCTGCATAGTCCAGGTTTGAGCCTTGACAATGTGTTCTGTTCTCTATTTTTATAATGCAAAAAAATTAAAATAAACTCTTTAGCTTTCCAATTTAAATAAAGTGCACCCAAAGGACCTGTTTTTCTATAAGGATGATCAGGATCTGAAAGAGGTTGCCCAAGGAGGTAGTCCTTGGAGGCAGTCAAAGTAGATAGTGTCCTGAGCAAGCTGCTGTAGCTGCTGTGAGCACCCAGTAGGCTGGACAAGTAAAACACCACAGGTGCAGTCCAGCTGCAATGATTCTGAATTTCTATTGCTGTTTTAATTGACTGAAGGAATATGTGCAACACTGCTGATACTGTATGAAAATATTTTCTCTAATCCAAGACACACTTCTAAGTTTCCGTGGTTTTTAGACCTCTTTTCCAGGTGTGTGTGAGGTACATTGATAGGTTTGAATAGCAGGCAGATCAAATATTATATATTATGTCTTTGAAAGCTTGATGCCCTTTTCTGTGTTTGAGTAATTCTTGCTTAGTTATTTGACAGCTGCATTATGTCTGACTGTGGTGATGCCATGATGATTTTTTGCTTTTTCTTTTATACCCCTTTTATACTTTTTTATAACTTCTCTATTCTTAGTGCTTTTTGCCTACATTCTTGGACTTGTTTGCTCAGCTGGGAGACTAAACATTTTAGAAGCTTCGTAGGTAGACATCAGTGTGCCCCAGACCCCAAGGTCCTCTCCAGAACACATTTTGTAAACTAAGATAGAACCATCCAGGAGAAGGTTCCTTGGGGAGGGGGGCTCACTCGAGCCTCTCATTGGGGAATTTTTGATAGATATGCTAATTAGTAAGACCTATAATGTTATACCAGATCTGTTTGGGGGTGTGCATTGGGGTGTGCATTTCAGTGCTGGAAATAGTGCACTTAAGGATCCTTAAAATAAATACCAAGGTAAAATCCCTTTTTCCCCTTCTAATCATGTTTGACTCTTGATTTTACGACCAGGAAAAGGCATCAGTGGCACATGGCTAGCTTCATTTTGCAGTGTGCACAGTGGTACACTACTCACAACTGGATTTGTGCTTTCTGAGGGTTTGCTTCCGTTTTCTGTTAAAAGAATATAATCAAACAGAATGCTCTCAATCTGTTGTCAGCCCAGTTCTCAGGGCCTTTCTTCTTTTGTCTTCCATCCTGTATCTAAAAAATGACCCGGCTCGCCCTTCTCCTGTGAGTGTTGAGGAATATAAGAAATGAGGTGTGCAAATAATTAACTGCATATTTAATTGCACTACAGAACAACTTATATAGGTATTCTTGAAACTGCCTTACTGTCTGCACAGTAAGAAATTGTGCTTGTTCCATTGTTCTACTAATTCTTCCACAAAAAATATAAAAACACACATATAGATTATTTCAGTTAATTAGACTAGAAAGAGGTACTTTGTTTTCTTGCAATCCAGTAAAACTTTAATAGTGCTTATTGATGATCACTACAGTAATTTTATCTTAATCCTGAACAGTCGAGGTAAAACACTTGTATAGTTCTTAAACCAACTAAGTGTACATGCATTTTGTTGATTAATGAAGTCATCAATAAGTGTTGAAACTTATATATTAAATATGTTTCTGTTTGTATTCAAGGACAATATTAGAATAAATTATAATGCCCATTAAAACCAAAAGGGCAATTGCTGAAAATTCAGATATACTTCATTCTTCATCTCTTATAATCTTCTTTCTTCCTTTCTTTCTTTTTTTTTTTTCTTAACTGTTTGGGAAAATATGCAGATATGCTGCATTTGGACATCTAAAAGATGTTGTATGGAAAAAACATTCTTATTTCCATTTATCTACAGATAGACTCATAAAAATACTGTCGATGCAGTAAACATGGTAAAAATATATTGTGCAAAAAATAATAAAGTATAAAATTTAATGTATTCTACCATCTTTTGATTTTTTCTTTAGTTGTGTGGCTTAGATATTTGCAGTGTTATAGAGCTGGCTTAAAGAGATTTAAATTCGTTTTATACAAGGATTTCATCAACAAAGATGAGGCATCTTTTGAAGATACATACTGTGTGTAATAGTTTCTGCATGGAAATCTAAAAAGAATCATAGAGAGAATGGCAGGAAAAAGTTTCCAAAAGTCAGCTGCTTCACCCTTTGCTGCAACATAGCTTAAACTGTGCATCATTCTTGATATGTCTGTCCAAAAAGTTACTTAAAATCTTTCTGAATGGATATTGCACAACCTTGTAAGATCTTTCTCATCTAGTTTCTAGAGTCTAAATATTCTAACGACACCCATTTGATTCTCAGTTCCTTCCTTATAAGTTCAGCATTTATTGTTTAATTATTAGAAGGCATGAAGAACGTGTTTTTGTATTTCATTATCATGTGCTTACTGCATTTCTCTTCACCAGTTTGAACAATGTCATCAATTTTAGTCCTTCTTTGTATGTCTCTCTATTTTATCTCCTTGTAATTTAATGTTTATTTGCATTACCTTTGTGTCATCCTTATTCTGTTTTAGTTATTCATTGCTTTTCACCTCATAGATGTCATGGGCATCTTCCGTCTTACTACAAATAGATTGTTTGATTATCTCTTCTGGCAGAGTTCATGATATTTTTCAAAGAATTCAAGGTAAGTTAATCTTTACTGACACTGTTTTGCCTTTTAAAAGATAAATGGCAATTCTGCCTTCTAGTTTTCACCTTTACAGTGTGCTCTCATCCATCCTTTATGAGCCCTCACAGACTTTGTACTCATAGGCTGTGTAATTATGAGCCACACAGCAAAAACTATTGTGGTGCAATATGAATAGATCAGTAGAGAAAACAGTTTGTACCAAGGACCCAAAAGCTAGACTATAGGTATGCATATTTACTTACTTTATGATTACTCTGGTGTCCTGGAAAAAACATCCCTTTTATACATGTTGCTCAAAGACAGCCAGAGGAAAGCTATTTTTCAAACTCTTGCTCTCAGCTGTCCAGGCTTCTTGGTGTGCTTCAGCAAGTGCCAGAGCATACTATCATCTGTTTGGTGAAGGTGACAGGAGCACCTGGGTCTTCTCATGCCCTTTGTCATCAAAGCAAATCTTATTTTATTATTCACTTAAATGTAACACATAGTACCTGTTGCTTCCTGACTTTGTGTTTGGTATTGGCTAGAATGGAAGAGATGGTATCTTAAGTTTTGTGGCAGAGGCAAATGATCAACACCATGAAATTATGACTTCCAACGTTTCAGTTGTTCCTTTGTGTGAAGAAGAGGGAGGATAAATGAGGGAGGATGTGCAGTTTTGCAATTGGACAGATGGAACTTCAAACTCTTGGGGGCAACTGACAGTAGATAGAGACCTTATGGATGCAAGGCAACCTAGCTGAGACCCTTGACCATGAACTGGTATTATGACTGCGATGTATTGAATCTTCTGTGAGACTGAAGAAGTTGATTGGAAATGAAGAATGGAAAACTAAATCATTGTTAATTTAAAAAAAAAAAAAAAAAAAAGAAAAAAAACAAGAAGAAAAAAAAAAAGGAGGGAGGCAGGTGAGAAAGCAAATCAGAAAAGTGCTGAAGAGGGATATGGCAGCAGAAGCAAGAAGATAACTAGTCAACCATAGAAGGTCCTGGTATAATATAATAGAATACCCTTAGCTGAGGGCATCTGTGTGAACTGGTTACTGACCTTGAGACCTTTAGCCTTGTAAGTGGTACAAGAAACAGAAGGACACAGGAGGTCTCTGTGGTTTGAGAGCGTTCTGTCGGTGCATGTGCACTTGGTACTTGCTGTGGGACTTGCTTGTGCTGCAGATCACACATTGATTCAGACCTTTCTGTTCCTTTTAGAGACTGTTGCTGCACTTTGAACAGATCTTCTGATTTAATTTCATCCAAAAGGAATCCCCTTCACATGCAGAAAAACTGCCCCACAGTGTGAGCCAACATGGAGTAAGTGGGGAAATGAGGGATTGCTGCACTCTATTGCTCTGAGCTAAGTCACTGTTGTAGACAACTTTCAGCTAATATTTTATCACTTGCTGATTTTGTATACCTCAAGATGAAGTTAGTTTCACTCAGTTGGCTTGAAAATACTGAGGTTATACAAGAATTCATAAATGCATTCATCCTTTCCTTGCAGGATCTTAATCCTTTATCACTGGTACACCAATTAAAACAGAAACTGATTTATGTTGACCTTTTGACTAATGAAGAAATTTTAAAAGCAGGAAAAAAATGCATAAGAAATGCCAATATTGTTCAGTATCTATCAGAAGCCTTTCTTCTCCTTTGGGTAAATTAGTTTTTTAAAGAGCTACCACTTCACTCTAATTTCTTTTTCACCTTTGGCAAGTCTCCCAGGAAATTTTCGCTAAGATTCATTTTCTGGAGTTTGCCTTCTTGAAACACACTGCTTTTAGTTTGAATTATTTTCCTTCTAATCTGACTTTCAAGAATTTTGTCCTTTTGTGACCAATCTCAACTACATTACCACTTAATCTTACCATTCTCTATTCATTCTCGGTTAATTGGAGGCAAATGGGAAGCAGTGCCTTGTCCGTCCTCCCCCCCCCCCCCCCTTATTACTCCTCACTAAAGCATTTTGGGAGCTTCCTCTTCATCATGGCTCCTGCTGTATTCATAAAGAGTGTTAGGCAGTAACCTATTTTATCACTGAGGTCTGTGCTCTGGTTTACTCTTCACAAACACATCATCTAATCAGTCCTTCTAGTCTTCAAGGGAAATCCCAAAGTGATAATATTGTATGAGGTTTGTTGGTTTTGTGTTTTTCTTTCCTTAAGTTTGTACATGTCCTTTGCAGTCACTTAGCTGGTCTTTCCCCCTTTTGATCTGAACCTCAGAACAAGTGGATTCATTCATGTTCCCTTACTGTTCTTCCTCAACAAGATGTACTACATGAATTTGAATTCTTCAACCTCCTTCTCTCCTTAGATTGTTATATTATTACTATCATTACATATCAGCTGTATGAGGTGATAATCAGGTAGCTGGTGAATCTCAAATCCAGTCTAACTCGTCATTTGTGGGTTAGTGATGTATAGCTTCTGTTCCACTAGCACTGAGATGGGTTCTGTATGGGTGGGAGACTGGACCATTTGCTTCCTTACCAGCTGCTTTGGAGGGAGTCCATTTCAGCCTCCGTGTCTGGTACTCCTGCATTCCTTTCCAGCTGGTCAATTACTTTTTCACTGGAACTCCTCATGCCTAATGTTACTGATATCCTTTTGTATCATATGGGCCTCTCTGCTTCACCACTTTCTTTATGGGTCTTCTACCAGTTTCCTAAAAGGTGTGTGCAGGGATTCTTTAATTCCTGGTTCCTGCTTTTGGAAGATACAGATCTCTGTTCCCTGGTTTCAGCACAGAATCTGAACTGAAGAATTTCTCTCCACAGTTCCTTTGTGGGTGCAACAGCAGGTAGCTTCTCTGTGTCCAGCCTGCGTCCTCAGAGCTGTAGACTGAAAATGATCTGATGACAAAGGTGATTCTGATGCTGTGCTTTTAAAGGGGTGAATTGCTATACTAAACTTCTTTCTAAACTCTTTTCTCTAATCTGGGTCTAAAGTT
Source organism: Lanius collurio (assembly GCA_020086605.1). Lineage (NCBI taxonomy): Eukaryota > Metazoa > Chordata > Aves > Passeriformes > Laniidae > Lanius > Lanius collurio. The sequence continues at coordinate 18,810,595 of JACBWW010000020.1, read as the reverse complement.
GTCCTGTTATGAAAGTCATCGAGCCATTGAAATGTTGATTCACAAACACGCATCTTCCATTGTACTTCTGTGATCAGTTTAGTTGCACCACAGGAAATTTATGATACCTGAGAACATGCTATCATTCCTCAAAATGATGCAGTAATTCTTTTTTTCATGTTTTCTTGTGAAATTATCCCCTTTGAAAGACTTCTCCCATTTGCCAACATAACTGATAACTTCTCAATTACTTTTACCTTGCTGAGCTGTATGCAAAGAGATTAGGTAGTTCCCTTTTCCATTGTGGTTTTAGCACTCCTCAAAAAAACGAAGATATTTTTACTCCATTTGGACCACAGAGAAGGAACTGGAAGCTATCATTTAGGAGATGAGTTTTCTATTGAGCAGGCTGTTAGATAAAAGAGGGGTTATTTTCAAGCAACTTTGTGGCATTTCTTACACTTTCATTTTCTTTGCCCTGATAGCATGAGATGGATTTCTGCAATGAACTACTTTGCTCTTTGTCACATTTATTTTATTGAGTGTATCAATGGAGCAAGATATTGCTTATTGAAAGATGTGTAGAAGTTCTTTTGAAAAGCATGCAGTGTTTGTACTGTAATACTAAATAACTGTCTAAACTTAGATGATATAAAGACTGCAATGTTATGTTATGTAGTCACACTTCTTGAATAGTAAAATTCTTCAACTCCCTAGTTTGATACAATGCTTTTTCCTCATATGAAAATAATCATTTTTAGTTTTGACACGAATAGATTCCTTAGACTGGATTGCTTTAAAAATTGATTTCTTTAATTCTATGGTGTGATCAAGGAAGCAGTGTAATAGGTCCTACTTAATGATATTTGTTTTGTTATAAGAAAAGCACACTTTGCTGAATATAAGTGCCAGTCCAGGGAGCTACTGAAGGATGTGCTTGGCTGTGGGTTCTTCAGTACCTCCATGGTATGGCTCATGAGGTTATTGTAAGTTAAGCCTTTATAATGAATACAGAGTCATAATATAGCAAAATATTTAGGAAGATACATGTGCTTTAATAGAAGAAAGTAAAAAATAAGACTCGAATTCCTTTGGATGCTGAAATCTAAATCAGGGATTATTTTAAATGTAGGACTCAAATCTGCAGATGAGAGTCTTAGCTTGTGAAGCTTGTCTTAAAATAGCTCAGTCTTTTCTGATGGGGCAGCATGGATTTTCTGGTAATATTGAAAAAGTCTTTTAGGACAAAGAATGTTGGTATTAAGGATTTTGTGACCAAATTACTTCATTTTTTTCCAATAGGTTTTTCATTACTTTTATGAACTGGAATGTTACCTAGAAAAAATCATTTGTGTAATGTGGTTCTACTATTATATCAATAGACTAGTTATCACATACCAAGGAGGTAAAAAAAGATTTTCCCTTTCATATAAAGGGTAAATACCCTAATAAGTACAAAAAAGAGAAGCTATTATCTAGCTAGTTTTTGGAGTCAAATTTTAAGTTCATTTATTCTGATGACCCTATCTGATTTTTAGAAATTTTTAAATTTATTTGTTCTGATGACAATATCTGATTTTTAGCATATCATCAATCCGAATCAGAACAATATTGCAGAAATACCAGACATGCTGAAATAAACAAGTAAAATAATTTTTCTCTGCTTAGCCATGGCAAGTGTTCACAAGTTGTGCTTGTTCTGGGTTTTTTTTATTCTTAGAGAGATCTGGGTGATGAAGGCAGACTAGGAGCAACATGAAGCATTAAGATGCAAAATAACATACAAAGAAAATGAACTGTGATTATTTAGTCTAAGAAATAATGTATCTGAAGGACAAACAGAAGTAATTTCATTATAGCACAGGAGTTTCAGGCTATGTATGAAAAAATACTTTTAACTGTAAAGATAGTAGAGGCAATAAAGTCAATTGCCTAAAGAAGATATAGAATCTGCCTTTAAGGAAAAGAACAAGAGAAAACTAAATCATTATGTCAGTAGTAGCTATGGTAGAGCTGACTTTGCAATAGTGTAAGAGAACAGTAGTCTTTACAGAACCTCTCCACTTAGCCCACCTCTTAATTCAAGACATGCTTTATCATTTTTGAATAGATATAAATGCAGCCAGAATGGTTTCTAATGCTTGTTTAGCACTTGTTTTTTCTGCTGCCCCAATTAAAGATTAGTGTCACAAGAGCGGAAATTTTGGTTGTGTCAGGCTCATTGAAAGGGTGAGGTGCAAACATGAAAAGCACAAAACACATAATTGCATTAACACAACCTATTTCATGCCTGTGACTGAATGAATTTCAAGGCATCTCCACCCAAACATTCTTTGTATTTCTCAGAATCTAGACAATACTGCATCAGTTCATTGTAGTTCACTGTAATACACAATATGGGTAGGCCCTAAAATTTTTTTGTAGAAATTCGTAGAAAAATATCAGAACCTCTTCCCTAACATTAAGTAAGTCATATGTGTGCACAACAAACCAGTGGGGCTGTACAATTTTTATTTTCTTTTTCTCACTGGTAAATATTTTTTACAAGTTTATCAACAATGTTGACTGTTTCTGTATAGAGCATATTTGTTTATTGTGCTCTTCTATCAGTTTTTAATTGTTCTTTCTGAAGTCAGGCAACCGCTTACTTGAAAACTAAAAAAAAAAGTGTGATTAAATTTTCAGTATGACTATGTGTTCAGGATTTTGTACTGAAATTACAACCAGCACTCAAACACAGGGAAGTGGATAAATAAACTGCAATTTATGTGGACAAAATAAACACATCCACACCCAATACTGCTGGCTCATGCACAGCTTGTTGCCCACCAGGACCCCCAGGTCCTTCTCCACAGAGCTGCTTTCCAGCAGGTCAGTCCCCAGCCTGTGCTGCTGCCTGGGGTTACTCCTCCCCAGGTGCAGGACCTTGCACTTGCCTTCACTGAATTTCCTCTCTGCCCAACTCTCCAGCCTGTCGAGGCCCTTCTGAAGGGCTGCACAGGCTCAGGGTATGGACTGCTCCTCCCAGCTTTGTGTCATCAGTGAACCTGCTGAGGAGGCATCTGCCCCTTCACCCAAGTCACTGATGAGTAAGTTAAACAATTCTGGGCCCAGTATTGAACCTCGGGGAACACTGTTAGTGTCAGGCCTCCAACTAGACCCTGAGGCCACTGATTGTGACTCTCTGGCATCTGCCATTCAGCCAGTTCTCAATCAACCTTGCTGTCCACTCAGTCTACAGTTCCTGAGCTAGCCTGTGAGGATCTTGTGAGATGGCCAGTGTCAAAAGCCTTGCTGAAGTCAAGGGAGACAATATATATGCACGCTCTCCCAACACCCCTCCAGGTAGTTGTTTCTTTGCAGAAGACATCAGACAATGATTTACCCTTAGCGATCACCTTCTTGTCACCCTCATGGATGGAGATGCTCTCCAGAATGAGACACTCCATCACTTTTCCAGAGATTGAGATGAGGCTTACTGGCCAGTAGTTCTTTAGGTCCTTCTTGCTCTTTTTGAAGACCAGAGTGACATTTGCTTTCTTCCAGCTCTTCGGCACCTCTCCTGACTGCCACAACCTTACAAAGATGATTGAGACCAGCCTTACAGTGGTGACAACACAGGACACATCTATGTTTGAGTGATAAATAGCATAAATCCATTTATCAGGGAACAAAATCAAAATGTTAAACATTAAATAGGGATTTCATCTTATTGTCTTGATAGGTATATATTTTATATTAATATAGGTGTTTTCTAACTGAGGAGCCAGGTCATGCTCCACAATTTCAAAAACTGTTCTAAGGTAACATATATTCAGGGTGTTGTAATTCCAGTTAATAAGAATGGTAGTCTGACTTTTCATTCTTTTAAACTGTTTTTCATGTTTTTTCCTTAGTCTGTGTCCCTTTAAACATTGCTGCCCTGTACTACACTAATTTCTTCCCCAGCTTTTCCCAGATATCTACAAAGTGTCTGCTATTATTTTCAGGAGATGAAGGCAGGTGTTTCCATCAATCCAGACTTTTACCATTCCAATGAGTAGCTTGCTGTTATTTGACCTTTATTATTGGCTATTGAAATTCAGTTATCTTTCCTAGTAATCCAGAATAATACAGTCTGGTTTTGTTGCTAGTACCGCTTTTTGCTTATATTACCCATTTTGTTTATGCAGGACTTTTGCTGCTTATAGTTTTTTCCTTCAATTGTACCTCCATAATCACCTTCAAGCATCATTTTTCTCCAGTTGGAATTGTGTTCCAGCTCAGTTTATTAAATCCAGGTGTTAGCTTGTGTGAATACAATGCAAATAATTTCCTTTGTCATCTTCCTTCTAACCTTTTGTGTACATCTTCCATTTTATCAACAACACATCTGCTAATATATTTCATCTTCCTAATCATCCCCATCACTGTCCCATTATATTACCTGCTTTTTGTGCCATCATATCAAATTCAGTGTTCTTTTCCATCTTCAGTATAATTCACTACTGATACATTGGTTCAATCACCTTTCTTCTGATATCACACCCTCTTTTTTTTTCCTTTGGCGTGGCATGTGTGTATGCTTAGATGTTTCATCTGGGCTTTTTCATACCAGTGCAGCCACATCATCCACATCCCATTTCCTGTTTAGCTTGTGCTATGATGCCTACAGGGCAACAGACATTGAATGCTTATTAATTTACAGGACATTGGATTTAGACACTTTGTTTAAACTCAGCTTTTCTATTATTATTTTCCCCATCCCTGTTTTGTCAATTATTCCTCTTCAGACTGTGAGCTTTTACAGACAGAGTTGGGCTTAAATATATATTCAGAAAACATGCAGGATTTCACATCTAACATCAGAAGTTTTGAAAACCTCAAATATTTTTGATAGCAATGGATTTCCTGACCCACCAACAACTTGGTTATACCTGCTGTAAAGTGTTCAAATACATTTTGTGTATGTTATTATTAAGGAAAACAAACAAACAAAAAACCATGCAAACTTGAAATATAAAATATTATTTATTCATGTTTTAGTCAATTCAGAATAACCAACACTTCAGTTTGCTTTTCACAGTGCTTCTGCATGGAAGCACATGACCCTAAGAAAAAAAGCCTGCATTTTAGTTAGCAGAGTCCTTTATTGCCTTCTCACTGCCCACTTTGTGAGATAGATGACAAATTATAGGGGGATCTATCAGAACTCTGTTCTCACCCAACTTAATGAGAGTTTTCATTCCTGACCTGGTGCATCATGCCTTCCAACTTCTTTTCTTCAGACCAAGGAATTTTGAATTCTATGGTCTGAAGCACGAATTGCAGGCGTTTTCTCCACTTTCATGTCTTTCATATAGCAATGTTACACATAGATTTGCAGAATTTTTTAATATTAAAGGTCTGGATTTGATCCCATGCAAGGAGGAGTTATTTCAGGTAGGTGGAGTGAGTTTGTAAGATGTAGTTACTGTCTTCCAAAATATTATTTCTAACTGAAATAGTCCACAGCTTGGCTTCAAAACGGTCCTTTCTGTAGCTTAAAGATCTTCTAAACCAGTATAGTGAATCCTGTGCTAGGCTTCCACTTGTCATCTATGATGTCACAGAAGACTGGCTCTATTGTGTAACAGCGAAGCTTATTCTTGCACACTTCTGGTTTATTAGCAATCCTTTTCTTCTTTTTTAGAATGCCTTAGCATTTAAAGAATTAAAAGGGGAAAAAAAAAAGAAAGAAGGAAAACTGAGAAAGAGAGAGAGTGATAAAAGAAAGCATACCACCACATATTTCATTAGATGGCAATATGTGTAGTCCAGGACTAGTTATAGTAGTTCAGATTGTAGATAAACTACAGTAGATTGCAATTTTAGCCTACTTCCTGACTTGTTGAGAATCATTCATAGTTCTAGCATATATTTTATATTTGTAGTTATCATGAAACATGCTGCTGTAATAGTTTATTGGGCAGAAATAATGCAGGCTGTATAAGTAATACACCCTTGTAGAATTCTCAGCAGATTGCGAAGAAATAACTTAATTTTTTAAAATATCATCTTGCCTGTTTAAAGACAGTGTGAATTAATTTCTGTTTTTCTTATATACCATTTACAGGACCACTGAAGAACATTAATCTCTTCCTGTTTATAAACAGGTCACAGCTTGAAAAAGCTCTGAATGTCAGTATTGTTGTTTGCCTCCCAGAATATTTTTCTGGGGAGTTCTTTTATGCTTTGATTCCAAGTTGCACTCTCATTATCACAGATTTATAGTAAGTATACTTTAGGACTTCACTGACTTAGTAGTGTTCAAAGTCAGTAAAACTCTTCCGTAGGTTGCTGCTGTTGTAAGACAAACAACAGCATAAAATAAATGCTTGGTTTTCCTATTTTAATCACTGCTTATTTGAATTTCTGGGTTTAATAACTGAAATGTGATGTACTCTAAGAATAACATAAAATATTGATAGTGATAGTTTGTTTTTTTACAATCTCTGTAAGACTTATTTATGGATGTAAATTTAAGGAGTTGTTTTTCTTAGTGTCTTAGGTAGGCAAAAGGGCAACATAAATGAGGCAGGATCACTGTTAGTTTGTTTCATATTCTTAAATAAGAAAAATGGAAAACTGTACGTGATATAACAACCAGAATAATAATAAATATTGAATAATAATAAAGAGGATTATTATTGAGTAACGATAAAGTGATGCAAAGACAGTCACTCACAACCTAGCACAGACTGATGGCCAGTCTGTCTCCAAGCAGTGGCCACTTCAAAAGACAATCCTCATTCTCTCCCACCCTCCATGCCTCCAGCCTCCTTCTTCCTTTGCCACCACTTTTTCTTGCTGAGCATAATGTTACGGGTGTGGAATATGCCTTTGGTCTTTTGGGGTCATTTGGCTTAGCTGTGTTACCTCTCAATTTCATGGCCATCCCCACTCTACTTATTGGGGGTAAAAAACAAGATAGGCTTGATGCTGTGGAAGTGCAGTTCAGCAATAGCTGAACACTGCTGAAAATAGCTATACATTGGTGTGTTTAGAGCATTGTTTTAGCCAAAACTCCACAATGCCATACCAGCTGCTATGAGGAAAGAAAACCTCTATCCCAGTCAGTCCCAGTACCTGAACTTGACATTTACTGATTTTAAGTACTGGCATAGTTCTTTCAAGTTCATTTTTGCACTTGAATAAAATCAAATCACAGCAAAAGTATAATCTGAGTATTAGTTGCCTGGAAAGACTAAACTTTATGGAGTTTACATGGGAAATAAACAGAGGGATCTTCCTCTGATTAATCTTTTTGATATTAATAACTTTTTAATCAAGTTGTCTTAGTTCTGAAAACTGTTGTATTTTTTTCTGTAACAGCATAGTTCTAACTCAATGAAAAAAGGAACTCTTCTTATTCCAACCCCTGTTTAAACTTGATGGGGACTTATTGATGAAAAAATCATACTGGCAAGTAATTCTTTGAAAGGGGTGATCTTCGTTAAGCAGGTCTGACTGTGTTCTTTATTTTACTATTCAGCCTTATTTCATGTCAGTCATTACACACTTCAGGAAGTTATTGTCTGTAAGATTATTGCATTTATGAAGTAATTGAGGTTACAGACACTCTATTCCAGTTTTATAACACCTTTTGTGACTTAGACTCCAAAATGTAGTGTCTGTCTTCTTGTGTTGAATCACATAATTCTAATGAAGCTAGAGTGCTTCTGTCTGTGCAGAATCTGTCTGCATTCAATCTGTGGGACTCTGCTAAAAGGATATCTCACTGCTGAAGGACTAAAGAATGAGTACTTGGAAATGTCACTCAGAAAAGTGAAAGCCCTTATGGACAGAGTAGGGTCTATTTTTACTTTGTTTCTGGGACTCTGACAGTTTAATCTTGATATACAAATTAACTTCCCAATGCTGAAATTAAACAGAAAAGATGATAAATATCAAAAAATAGTGAACAAATTGATTTTTGTGTTTATGTTAGTCAGTAACATAAGAAGAGTACCACCATATAAATATAACTGAAAGTATTTTGAAAATTAATTAATAGTTGTGAAGAATTGTATAACTTCAGTAATAAACACTTACGAGAACAGAAGTTACAAAGAAAACTGATAATACTGTCTTCAAAGCAGAGTTTTAACAGAGTACAATAAAGGAGCAGCAAAGAAAATAATGATGTGAAAGCAAAATAGTGAGTAGCTGCTGATTGAGGTTAGTGCCAACCTTGTGTGGAATTAGCTGAGACTCATGAGAGTAAATATCACATATAAATATAGAATTTTATCCTAAACATACTTGCAAGACAGAGCAGATGAAAGTTTCCTATGCAACTTTAGTGTCTGCATTTCTAGTTTCCTGAAAGTTTGACTTTACATTTTTGTATATTTTGTGTTTATTTTTCACTTCCTCCTTTTCCTTCCTTCTTTATTTTTATTGTGAATATATCTTGTGTGTATTGGTTACAAACATTCCACAGAAGCAGATAAAACAAAATACTGAATTTGCCCTTTCAGTTAGAAAACATGTTTACATCCAAATCAATAAATCAGTACCTAATTCTTGTTGCGTATTTATTCATTATCAAAAACTACAGCATGATTGTTGTTTTTTCTCAGGTTATCCTTTCTTATTAAAATTTTATATTCTATTACTAGAGGATTGGTCGAATTGAGAATTGTTTTTTGTTAATGCAGACTGCACATTCCACAACAAACTCTAATTTCTTTATCTTATTTCCTTTTCAAAATCACTGTTTCATGTTGCACTTTTTGTTAGAAAGCCTACAAATACATAAAGTTTTCTATGTGAAAATATTTTATAAACAATACTTGATTTAAGATAAAGACTTTAACATATATCATCACTTTCTTAAGAAGCATTATTTGGCAATTCAGCTGTACAGTCAAGGACTGTTACCCAGCTGTTTACCCAGTAGGCAGAGGTTACTTGCTTCACAGTTCAGCCAGCAGAGCAAAAGTGCAAGTTCACATTGTTCCAGCACACTAGAGTCAACAATGGCTTTGAAATATGTAATTAGCAATTAGATTAAATTTGCTTATTTTCCACTTAAATGGATCAAGTTGAATTCCACTGGCTGCACATAGAAGAATTATTTTTCTGTCAGGAATATAATAACAAGATTCTTGGAATAAAAAACCTTTAATTTCTATTACTGTGCAAAATAATTTTGTCTCTTGAGTATCGAGCATGTTTCATTGTTTTTTTCCTGTAAGAATGCAGCTGAAGCCTTATTATGCCACTTTTGTATGCTTATATTTTATTGAACATTGTATTATGTGGTTTATTTGTTTTATCAGACTTTTACCATGGTGTCTTTCCTATTTCTATTCTGATAGATAAACACAATCAAAAATACCATTTTGGAAGTTGTTTGCTAGCAACAAGCTGTAGTGATGAGCAGCCTCTAAAAACCATTTTCTTTCTTCCTACATGATATTTTCTTATGTATTTTAATTAATGGGAAAAGCAAAAACAGTGGATTCAAGATATGACAATGAATAAATTGTTTTACCAATGTTACATATTGAGTGAGAAAATTAACTATTTTTTTTACTGATCAGTTGTAAAATTCAGGATCTAGTTTCACCCCTACATGGTGAATAGTGATGATCTACAGTTGCACCCTGGCATTAGGTGCAGCCAATAAATAGCCTATGCAGGTCACCCTCAGGCTGCACAGTTAAATACCTCAGTCCTAGCTGAAGCTCTGGCTATAAAGTGCCCATCTACCTCCTTTCCAAGATTATGAGGAGAGCTGGGGATGGCACTTGTTATTTTTTAGGAGTTAAGCCAACTGCTTTCTTCTTTTTAGCTTGTTCTGGATAAGGTTATTTCCTAAAGTGAATATATATATATATTATTGATTGTAGGATGGAATGGGAAATTTGAGAGTCACTAAAAAAGGAATACGACTTGAAGGAATATCTGAATTTCTACTTCCACTATATGTGAAAGAAATCCATTCCCGAAAGGTAGGTGTTTTTCATCTTTATTTCTTAATTTGCAGCTAATATGGATTGATCTCCTCATTCTCAAACTACAAAGTTTAGTTCTTACACCTCCTAGATTAGCAATCAGCAGAGATTTGCTTTGAGAGTACCTTAACAGTGAAAGCTTCCTTCATGTCAATTTTTTTTTTTCCCTGAAACCTCGCTTGACTCTTAAAAGAAATGTTTTATCCTAAAGAAAAGAGATTCAAAGCATGTATATTTTATACTTCAAATCACCTCAGCACCGGGAATGGAGCATTTGACTCTCACTTGCTGTGAAGTCCAGAAAAACAAGAGTGGTGATAAGTGCAAAATACAGTGAAATAAGGAATGCTCTTGCTCTTTCTGTCACCAGCTATCATGATTTCCTTTTCTTGTTCATTCTTTTTTTTTTAATTTTAATTTTTGTTTGGATTTATTTTGCTCATTAGATGGAGAAAATCCTACCATATTGTATCTCTAGGATTTAATTTTTCAAAGCAAACCCTTTTTAATGTTATTTAAATGTAATTATCATATGGCATCAGGTTATTACAGAGGAAAAAAGAAAAGCAAGAAATTTTATACTAATAAATTCAGTGTAGTTCATTTTAACCCTTTTGTTTTGATTCAGTTATGCTGTTTATATTAACACCGTCAATGAATTTTTTAAAAAAATGAAATACTGGAAAAATGTTCTTTTTACCATGTGAGTAATTACCTATGAACAGAATAGAATGTTACATTGGTTTTCAGTCAATCATCTGCAAAGAATTTTAATGTGCATACTGCAACAGTTGACAGGAATCACAAGTATGTTGACCCTAAATGCCTTTGTGGAAAATTTTGTCAGTTGAAATCTGTCTTCTATGTACATAAGAAAAGTCTTGACTACATTCATAAATGAGATCATGACAGTTTTCCCATTTCTCTTAGTTCACTCTTGTGTTAATAAATCCTTGAGGGAGTCTCCTCATCCTCTTTTTCTGTAAAGCTGAGATCTTTCAATGTTTAATAGAGTAGCAGTGTTGTCCAAGGTAATGAAAACTTATAATATTTAAGTAACCTTGCAGGTAGCATACTTTTCCTTCAAGGCTGCAGAATATTAGTCATGATGTGTGTATTTTTCCCAATACTTTTTTGTGAGTGGACAGTGTGTATTATTGTTCCACGTCCTGTTACTCTACATGAAAGTTATAATTTGGAATATTTTCTTGCCCAGTGCTTCATATTGCAGAACACTGGCTCTGTTAAAGTGAAAATGGAAACTTTTGTTTCAAGTGATAATAATGAGACTTGAGTAGGGTCCTAATTTATTTTAGCTGCTAACAAATCTCAGAAAAAAATTCACACAGATGCATTTTATGCATATTTAATGCATAATTATTGCAAAAGAAAGGGATGCAGAATCTACCAGATGCCTAACATAAGGTCCCACTAGTCCTGTGAGGCTCATGAAAACCTGACACTTGCCAGTAAGTATTCTCAAGCCAGCAGAAAATAGAGTTGATCATTAACTGGGCAAAATAATTCAAGTAAAATATTTTTGGTGTTCCAGGTCTACTTATGTGTATTAACTTTAAGGTACTTGTCACTTAGATAAAAAAGTGGTATTTACACAGGCTTTATTCTCATCTTGCAGCACTTGTGAACTAGATTCACTTTGCAGTCTTTTGCCAGCTTGCTCAGTAGTTGTGCTAAAGTTCAGTAACTTCTGTATGCAAATGTGAATGCCACGAGGGAATGGTGAAAGAAACCTCTGGAGCTGTATTCAGCGTAGCAATAGGGTTTTGTAATGTCTCTGCAGGATATTTCTGCAGCTGTGTGGCATCTGCATGTGACATTAGCAGTTTTGGCACTTACAAAAGTGACCACAGGGCTGTGGAAATCTAAAAGTAAGCTAGGTTTTCTGAGCTCTCACCGCAGTCAGCAGAGACCTAGTCAATACCAACAGCAGATTCTGAGCAGCTGTCCTTCCTGCTCACCAGCTACTAGTGTTAACTTTGGGTAATGCAGATGGGAATGCTTTTGTCTGCCTTTTCCATGGAAGTAATAATGGTTTAAGTTTGATGTATATTGGAGTTAAAATATTCCATGAAATCAACAACCCACTGTTTATTTTCTAGAAGAGGAATTAGTTCTCTAAGCCAATTTACTCATTCCCCTACAAAAGAACACATCCATTAAAGTAACATGGTTTGATTAACTCTTGGGATGACTTGTACCATACTCAGTAGTAGCTTTGCAGGAGAGGTATGTTTCCTGTGCACTGGGGAACATGGTTTGTGGAATGGCCTCTGAGGGACCAGCACGGAGGGCTCTCAGCTCGGGAGGTCCGGCCATTGCTGCTCTGCCATTCAGCACAGGGCAGAGTGAGGTGGGAAAGCTGGTGCTGTTAGCAGGGAGGTACAGCAGCAGGTGTGCTGTGCTGTGCCTGAGAGGCATGGCCAGAATTCTTGCATGTTTGCTGGTGCTGTCTTTTAGTAAGCGGGATCTGAAGGTGATAAAAATGTTCATTGAGAGGGCGGAATTGATCTCTAATTGTGATGGTGAATTACTGCTGATAAGAGTGCCCAGCAGTCTGTTCAGTAGGTAGGCTGAACTGAGCTCTCTGCTGCTACAATTTAACTGTGAGAGTAGCTAGATTTGCTAGTGTAAAGCTCACATATGCTTACTGATGACCATTTGCCTGCTGCATACCTGGATGCCCAAATAAGATCTTTATGCAGTGTTAAATGCTGACCTCAAACTGTCTTTATCAAGAGAACGGTACTGAACTTTGTATATAGGTTGAAATACTGCCTTTTATTTTGTGATTGCTTCATTGAAACCCTGAATATTCAAACTAAATGCTAAAATACTTAGATTTAAGTCAGCTGGAAAACAACTGTATGTGAATTGTTAAAAACCAAAACTTCTAGGAATATTTTCTTCTGACAGTATTAAATTTTCCTTCCAAAGGTAGTAGTGAAAAATCCGGGTCTTGACTAAAATGAATATTCTCTTTTCTGTAGAAGTTGCGTAAATGAGAAGGCTACTCAGTGTGCTGTTTCCCTAGCCCTGCTCCTCTTGCTTTGCCCTTTTTATCCTATCCAGTTAGTGGTGTCTGTAGAATTCTATGTTTATGCAGAGAAGAAACTTCTGTATTTTCATCAAATGGCTTCACTGCATGCTAGAAATTAAACTGATGCATCAGAACCTGAGCAGATAAGAGCTCATTTCATCCTGAAATGACCCCTTTATATCCCCCAAACCAGGAGATGTGTACTCAGTGAAATTGAATTTTACAGAGAAGTACATTTTGACTATGACTGGTCTAGCTGTATACTTTTGGTCAAATTGCTAGCCTGAAACCAGTAAGTTTCACCCAGACCATGTTATAGTTCCCATATTTCTATAATCTGCATTAATATAATGCACACTTCATTCTTTATAGTGTATCATTAATGAGGTGTATGAAATCAAATTATACATAATGCAACACCCTCAATTATTTCATTATTTCAGTTCTTTTGAATTAATTTTTTTTATTATGATGCTACTGCATACATACTACTGCACTTTTGAATGGAAACAATCAAGGGTACAGTCTTATTAACTTGTCATATAATAATAAAAGTAGTTTGTGGTATTTTCTTGAGAATGTATTCCTGGGTTTATTAATCTTTTTCATTTGCACATACAGTTCTTAAGGGCTAAAGAAAAAGTTTTCTCTTTTCTTTGTTAAATTCTTTCTATTACATAAAAAGAAGTAACCCATTGTCCCTTAAAGTAGAGGGGAATTCCTTTGGTTTTTTGTTTTTTGGGGTTTTTTTCACAATTAAGAAGGTTAAAAGTGTATTATCTGAAATTAGCATATGTTTTCTAGAGATATCCCTAGAGTACACTGAATTTAATAATTGAGTTTAATGTCTTTTGGAAAAGGTCAAAAAAAATTGAAATAGTGAATATATGGGAACTTCTAACTGAACATGGAAAACTCTGAAGTCTTGTTTTCTAAAATATGTGATTCTATATAATTTAAGAAATTGTAGGTGGGGTTCAAAGCAGGACTTCTTTCACGTATTTTTTTCATCCAGATTTTTACTTGAGAGACTGAATATCTTTGTAAGCATTTAGAGAGTTTTATTTTACATTGTTTTATTTCCAAACCTGGATCAATCTTGACATAAGCAAATCTACAATATATTTCTTTCATCACCATTTCTCTGAGTGTATATAATTGTCAAAATAGACTTAACCTTTGCTAATTTCAGCTAGATCATTGCATACATGCTAAGGTTTATGTTTGGGCCTCAGGTGCCTTTGCAAGAACCTCAAATTCTTTTTTTGAGACAATGCCTTTGTTGAGCTTCTCTCTCTGATTGAGTTATAAAGACACAGTATAGGAGATAACACGAAAAGCCTTTATGAGATTGAGGAAGAACATACACTCCTCTTGTGCATTGAGACAGTCTTTTTTTTTGCCTTTACTAACCCCATGATCATTTTGTCCCAATTGCCTTCTTTTCACATCTGCATTGTAATGATTTTCAGGGCCTCTCCCACATAATCTTGCCAGGAAGCGATCTGAGACTCACTGGGCTGTAGTTTCCAAAGTCTTCCCTTCTCTGCAAGATGCTCATTCTTTCTTGTAAGGGCCTGCCAGCATAGGGATTTTGTTGATTTTGTGGTGGGGTAGGAAGAGCATATTCCACCACATTCCACTCAGACATGTTCTCCTAAAATTTCAAGGCCAGATTTGCTATATCTACTGTCTTTTCTGCTCTATGAGATACCTCATTGCCATGCAGTGAAACTAGTTCAAGAATCATGCAGTTCTACCACTACTGAGGTATACAGGTATCAGAGAAACTCCATTTAGGAGATGTCATTGCATACTTTTTTGTAATATCAAAAAAATCACAAAGGTACCTAAAAATCTGCCACTGTTATTGCACAGGATAAAATGCAATACTTGTTTCTGCAGCTGCATGTCACAATCCACTCAGATAAAACTTGAAATGCTTCCCAGTTCATTTTTTTGATACCTGCTCTTCAAGCCTTGCCCTTTGGGATCACTCACCTGTCACCAAGGATAAAGTCACTATTATGGCATTGTCCTGGTTTCGAGGACTAGGACAGTCATAAAGGACTCCTTAAGTCATTTTGGCTCTCAACACAATGTCATTCCAATAGTGTCACTTTTATTGGTATGAACAAGATATAAGGTTTTCTTAATCACAAGCATTGCCAAAGGACAAGTCACTCCTATATTTTTTGGTGGTCTCTGAAGGGACTACCACTCTGAAATTAAGTTGGCTTTGCTCCCTCTTTGCTGACAGCTGGTAGGAACTTCCATGATTCATGATTTTGTCCTTGACTTACTATACTTCAATAGAATCTGTCTGGGGATCATGCAGTTGAACAACTTTATCTTTGAGTGTCTCTTTTTCATGTCATCCTGTACTCTTGTTATTATTGGTGTGACTTGTTGCTCAGTCAAGGAGAATCTCTGCTTTTTACACACAAAATATTGAGCCTTTTTCTTTGGTTGATTATTGTTCATTAATAAAGTCATGAGAGGCCTATATCCACCCAATTTTATACTAGCCTGACAAACTGAATTTATTTGGGAGCAGTCCTTCAGATGGATATGGGAAAGTTATTGAAGTTGTAACTGTTTTTCTGAAGGTTGGTTGTTGTTGGATTTGGCATCAATTGCATTTTCAATTTTCCAAGTACTTCCTTCATGTAATACATCTGTATCCTGCTGGGGAAAATTTCAGTGAAAACATGGGACATCTCAGTTTGATGTTCATAATGTCTTGTATCTGATTCTTATGTATAGTATATTTAGATTGATGTTTTAGCTGCATGGGCATCTTAGGCTGAGGAATTTCCTTTTCTTTCCTGAACAACTCTGAAATAATTTAGTTGCAGTTTATGCAAGCTAAGCAATTAAAGAAATCCTGTATATTTAAAAAGGAAGTTAATACTTCTGTAGAAAATCTCGCCCAACACAATAAAGTAAAAGCAGATGACTTGCAAGTGACTTGAGAAGGGGAATAATATCTGTCTTTATCTCTTTGTGCATGAATTTGCTTATGTTTCCTCTTGGAGAACATTTATCCTTTGCATGCTATTTTATAATCTTTAGGAACACCTTGGTTTTCATTCCTCTATATAAAGCTTAGATGCACAGGAAATACTAGGAGGCAAAAATGGGAGTCATTGTGGCAGAAAAATATCCTAGAAGCCATTAAGCACAAACAAAATACATTAACATAATTTTATCTCCCCAAAATACTGATAGATTTTTATCCCTGACTTGAGGGCTCCTGAGATAATTTTAAATGCATTTTTTACAAGTTTGGCAGAGCAATATCCTCCCTCTTAGGCCTTTGGAAGGCAAAAAGACACATTTTCACAAAACCCATTTTAAATTGTGTGTCTTGAGTCGGAAGGAGATACTTCATATCCAAAGACTCAATGTATTAAAGGCTAAGAATATTCAGGTAATAAAATGATAAGTCTAACGATGTTGGAAGTTTTCAGAATGGATTTCTGAAGGGGAAGTCATGCCTGCCGAAGCTGACTGTCTTCTACAACAAAGTATCATGCTTTGTGGATGAGGACAACTAATATTTTTAATCTTATCTTTAGTGTCCCATCACATATTGATTGATGACATACAGTATAAAAGAGTAAGGTGGCCTGAAAACTGGTTAAACTGCTGAGTTCCAAGAATTGTGAGCAGTGGAGGCCAGTTTCTCCTGGTGTAGTCACGGGATCAGTACTGAGGACAGCATTGTTTAATTCCTTCATCAATGACCTGGACAATCGCAGTGCATTCTCAGCAAGATTGCAGATGAGACATAATTAGGAGGAGGAATGTACAAACAAGTAATTTTTAGAAGCAAAAGAGGACAAGAATAACAATGAAAGCATTGCAGTTTTAATTGTTTGAAATTTTAATTATTCCCAACTCATTAGTAATAATATTCTTTTTTCCTGTTTCATATCAGATGAATCTCAAAAGTATGGAGGGTAATGATCAATCACAACTTCAAAGATAGCACTTTGAAAATTAATATAAGAAAGATTCTCAAGGTATTTATTCTGAAACAGAAATTGATGTCCTAAAGTTTGAATGTGTAAATTCCAGAAATACAAGTTAGCTTACAAAATCAATTTTGCCCATTATATACAGAAAAAAAAATTTTTTATATTTAAATAAAACAGAATTGTTACAATCTTCTTTTACTTGGACAGTTTTGCTTTCAGATTACTTTTTGTTTTGATGTTTCTCACTTTAAAAACATTTGTAATGAAATTATATAAAGTAGTCAAGTCATTAATAATATACAAAAATAAATATCAATAAAATTCCCCAAATTCCCCAAACCTAAAGACTTCTTGTTACAGATCAGAGTTGTGAAGTTCTGTAACAATTTTTGTTTTGATGAAATCTGTGACAAAGTTATAGAAGTTTATTCCCAGAGTTTCATAAAACAGTTTGGGAAAAATTATTCTTCTGCCTATTTATGTAATTTGTCAGACCTGTATTGCATTAGAAGAAGGGTTCCTGGGTGGAGGTTTTTGGGTTTTTTTTCCTATTAGTATTCTCAATATTTCTCTATCCTCTCAGGAAGAATAAAAGTCCTGAGCAAGGAAAGAAAAACTGCCTTCTCACCGTTAATAAACACTCTACATTTTTGGACACTGCACACAATATTGTGTCCAACATCATAATAAAAAAAAAACCTAATGAATATTTCAAAGTTTACAAGGAAAAAAAAATAAGAATGAATCTCATCTCGACTAGCTGGAGTGAAATTCAAAAGATATGTTATAGCATAATCGTCATGACAGTGTCTTATTAGGACACCATTGCTCTCTTAAAAGGAAAAATTGCTTGTTTCTGCACAGCTTGTGATAGCCACTACAAGCAAATATAATGTTTTCATTTAAAATACTGTCCCTCTCCCATTTGAAATGAGCTTTGTGTTTTCTTGCTTTCAGAAAGAATTAAGTTGAATTTTACTGCTTCATAATATGCACCATTTTTTGCATGAAGACATGTACATGACCTGCTTGGTCAGTCTGAAGAGCTAGTGTGTTTTATTCCAGATAGCAAGCATGCTTTTTTGATTTTGGACTTTACAGCATTTGTTGTTACAAGAAATACATCATGCTATAACCTCTTGTTTCAGAAACAACTTGTCTTCAGCAATGAAATTTTCTGCTTTGAAAATGCCTTTACGGACCAATTTTGGGGTCTTTCTACCATCCCTGAAGGAGTTTCCAATGCATCTGGTTCCATCTCTTTTATATAGTTCTGAAGTCCCTCCCTCAGTGACTAAAACTTCGTGGGTTTTTGTACCGTCAGATCAATTTTTCAGGAAATCTGCTGAACTTCCATCAGTTTTAGGAAGCAATATGGCCACAGCATTACCTGTAATGGGGGAACGTCAAGTTAAAATAAGGTAGAGAGGGTAAAGAGATGTAAGAAGTGCTATAAGCATTTTAATGAAATAGTGCAAATTACTAAAACATTTTAGAATAAAAAGTATCCTTTTTCTCCTTCCCTTTTTAGGCAGAAATACAGTAGTTATATATATACTTTTTTTGCTTAGAGATCTTCAATACATGGTTTATTCAATTCATCTTTAAAAATAGGCAGGTAGAACAATCATTGTCCTTTTTAGATGCAAAATTATTACCACATTTCATCATTTTATGGATTATATTCTTGAATCTTTGCTAACATTGTTACTCCAAAGTAGCTGGAATTTTATTGTTTGAGGAAATGAAATGGAAGCATTGATTACACCACAACAAGGACTGTATTTTGACACTGGCCTCCATCCAAGAGTGATAAGTAATGCTAACTTTAGTTGAAAGCCTTGTTGACTTTAAGAACATCCACAGGAAATAATTGCACAAAGCCAAACAATTTCTATTCTTTCCAAGTGTATGATGAGTGACTTCCTTTAATCTGAAGCTGTTGTGATATGTTAAAATTTAGAAATAAAAAATTACTTAATTTCTCATCTTTAAGAAGTGACATGAAGTTAATTTGTAAAACTCAGTCTTGATTAGACTCTGCTAATTCACTGAAATGTGCTATTTTTTAAAAAGTCTTAGAATTAAATTTCAAGAAAAATTTTTGAGGTAGTAACTAAGCATGTAGGTTTTTCAAAGCTAACTCTCCAAACTATTTGAAGACTTCACATTAAAGAAGGAAAGTCTTAAAACAGCAAACTAGTGCATTGCTGTGTGGTGTGTTATTTGGGTTTCATAGACACAAAGTGAGGGAAAGATTTTTTTCTTGTCAGAAATTCAACAGGATGTAAACACTAGCAAAAACTTCAAACTATAGATGGTAAAGTCCATGGGTGAGATTAGGACAAAGAAAACTCAAAAGTAGAAATCTATAATGGAAGCAATTGAACAAGTTAGCATCCTATACTGGAATTGGTAATTATGGCTTCAGCATTATGATTGTATAATAACAGCTGGAGATTTACAGTAAAGTTGGCTCTTGGGCTTCAGCCAGAGGCTCATTTGTATCTTACTGAATTCAAATCGGCTGTTCTGCAAAGGAAGTAACTATAGTTCACAAAGTTTGTTAATTTAGAGTGGAAATCTGTCATGCATAATTCTACAACAGCTACTACAGTACATACTCTTGCTAAACTCTTTGCAAGTGTAAGTGGTAATTGGAGTAGTTGGCTGAAGGTTTAGCTGAATTTTCTGTTGGCCTGAAGTTGAAATTATTTTTAAAAGTACAAATTATACATAATTATTATTAGTAAAAGTGAAATTGCTATTGATACTAAAATTGGCACTCCAGTTATGATTTGCATGAAAGAAGCTACAATCACTTTTAATAGAAAGGAATATTGAAGTTTACAGTAAAAATATAGACTGGATAGAATTTTATTTTTCTCTTAATAGATCGGTATATAAACTACAAGGTTTGGACAAAGTTTACTTTCGCCTCTGAGCTTCTCCATTGGCATCCACCAGCTTAGAATCTTCCTATAAATCTGTGTCTCTCTTTCTGGGTATAGTACAAAATCCCAGAAGGAAAGTGTTCCATACTTGTGTTGTTGTTTTGATAAAGTACAGGCATTTTGGAATAACAATTAACTCTCCTGACAAGCTGAGCCAAAACGCTGCCACAAAAAATGCAGATAGCAGATTGGCTTTTTGCAGCAGAAACTACTTTACATTCCACAAGCAACAAACTAGTTTTAAAAATATTGTAGTAAAAATATTATTATGACTATTTAGATCAGGGATATTACTGAATGTTCTTTTAAGATGCAGATGCCGCTTCTCTTATAAAATATTCTCTACTAGGATGCAGTTGGTTTTTGAAGCAGTGTGGATCATAATGAATAGTATACTAATTTTGGAGTAGCTTCATTGGTTGTTTAGCATGAATAAGGATAATAAAATTCTGTTATTCCAAAAGTGAGGAAAATTATACATTAGCATAATAATTGGTGGGAGTCCTATACTGCTCAGATAAGGTGTTGGGATTACTTGAAAAGCAGCCAATGCAAGAATGGTGTTTTTTTATCTTTTATAAATGGTGGTGACTGAATACTCGGGGAAAAATACAGTCAAGTTTATGGAAAAGACAGGTATATTTTGGCAAGGGAAGGGAATAATCCTTATACTTAGCTGTGGCTCTTACTGTTCCTTTAGGTTAGGACATAGAGCAAAGGGTAATGGCTTTAAACAGAAAGAGAGTGGATTTAGATCATATATTAGACAGAAGTTCTTTACTGTGAGGGTGGTAAGGCATAGGTTGCCCAGAGAAGTTGTGGATGCCCCAGCCCTGGAAGTGTTTGGTGCCATGTTGGATGGGGCTTTGAGCAACCTGGTCTAATGGAAGGTATTCCTGCCCATGGGAGTTGGAAACTATATGATCTTTAAGGTCCCTTCTGACATAAACCATTTGATGGTTCTCTGATCTTTATTTCCTCAATTTTTTATGTCCTATTAGAGTAAAACCAATATCTTGATAGGTTTCTAAAGCTGTCACACACAAAACACAGAAATTATTAGCTGAAATGTTGTCAGTAGTATATGCAAGAAATCAAGCCTATATTCTCCCAACTGAAGACTGTAGTTTTTTTTAACTCCATGTTTTGCTCTTTGCATTTTACAGCATTTATCAATTTCTCTTTGGAATCAGAAGAGTATTAAAAACACTGTTTTAACTGAAAATAGAATTGGTGTTAAGATTTGTGTATTTATGGCTATTCTGTACCTTTCTAAGGTTTGCAGGTATTTATTGTTCTGAGTCTTTTTCTGTGGATTTCAGCAATTAGATGTAATTGCCAATCAAAATATTGGAAGAAATATCTGATGAGCATGGAACAGATGCTTTATATGTGATTCCAGCAGTAAAATCAGTGTTTATGAGACATTCTACTAAGAAATCTGTTGCATGTGTGCATTTTTGTAAGAGTGACAGGCATAAATCAGGTTTTGACCTTAAGTTTGACATTCAGAAGATGAAGTTTCTGTACACTTGTATTATTTAGTCTCTCCACCTAGTGCCCAGTTCAGGAACATGTATTTTTCACACATGTTCCTGAATCTTAGTGCAGTGAGAAACAGGTGGGCACCAATTAACCCTTTATCCCCCAGGTATCTCAGTTTCTACATAGGAACCACCTAAGCACACACAGACTACAGATCCCTGATGTGCACAGCAGTTGAGCTGAGATTACAAGGTGTGCTGCATAATTGAAAAGGAGTTTCAGGTGCAACCAGCATAATAGAACCTTCCTGCTTAATTCCCTTCCATTGAATAAACCAAGTTCAGGCTTGGAACACAAGCAAGTAGAGTAAATAAACATAATTTAAACCTTAACTGTGGACACTAGAATCTAACACATGCCTCAGCTTTAGGCTGGAACGACTCCCCTGCCCTGGGAAAAGAGTCCAAATGCCTTCAGTTCTCCTACACAGTAATGAAGTATTTTATGAGGTACATAGAGACACTCTTTGCACCATCTAAGGTTTTCTATGTGAATTTCAGTGTGAATTGATGAGACACATTTAATTGCATGTTTGGGTCAAATTCCACTTCATGTACAAAATTTCATTCTTGAATCACTTATCCCTTAAAACAAATTACTCCTAGATCAAATAATTAAAAATATTGAGCCTAGGAGTGTTTCTTTTAATTGTAGAAAAGCCCATAGACATTTTTGTT
Organism: Lanius collurio; assembly: GCA_020086605.1. Lineage (NCBI taxonomy): Eukaryota > Metazoa > Chordata > Aves > Passeriformes > Laniidae > Lanius > Lanius collurio. The sequence continues at coordinate 18,788,416 of JACBWW010000020.1, read as the reverse complement.
ATTATTTTGATGTTCTGCACATTTTGCATTTTGATAGTATTTGAATAGTAATTTAATAATAATTTTAAAATTTTAAAAAGCCCAACATTTTAATTACTTATTCTTTTTTTTTTTTTTTGATAGACCAGTTTAACATTTGTTCTTGGAGATAAATTGTAGGTGAAGGACTTACTTTCCAATTGCTGAGAATAAATCCCTCAGAAAGTCATCTTGTAGTCCTTTTCAAATGAGATTCTAGCACTTTAAAACAAAATCTCCTCCGATCCATATCATAATATTTAACATTTCAGTTTTCATCAAAAGACCACTTCTGTAATGCCTCTCCTAATCCTCTTCAAATACTGTTCCTTGATATGTGCTATGCCTTGGTCTTGCAGCGTGCAAACTGGATTTCTTCCTGCAAAGCTAAGATGAAATATGCAGAAGTACAACCTCAAAAAACACAAATAGTATTAATGCTATTTCCTAATGCTATGTCCTCAACTCCTCATTGTAAAAGTCTGTTGTAATTGGATCACACTGCTGTAGGTATAACCAATTTCTCACTTCTGCTAATCAAGTTATACACTTTCTTTTGCTTCCCTTCCTTAAAATGAAGCCAAGGGCCCTGCTCTTTTGTCAGCCTGCCTGGGGGGTTAGGCAGAAGGCTTAATTAATGTCTTCAGCTGTGATCTGGAAAATGCACTCTCTCACGGACAATTTGGATAGATCCCTAAAATTCAAATAAAGTAAAACTGAGAAATCTCTAAAGGCTGAAAGTTCCAAGTCAGAAACATAACTGAGAAATCATTGTCCTGAGAATGAACAAAACTAATTTTTTTTTTTTTATCTTTAGAAGTTCATTAGTTTCTTAAATATCTTAATTATATTAGACCTTGAATATCTATTCTTCTTGCCTGTGATCCTATTGTGCTATCCTGTGCAAATAAGAAAAGATTTTAACTAAGTTTTAGTGGGCAGGGAGTCTTATAGAATTAGAATCTATATTTCTCCATACTTATGCATATGATTTTACAGAAATTTCACAAGTACCTATGCAGTTCATCTTTTCCTTGCTAAAAGATTTTATCCTTTGCTTTTTTTTTTTTTTTTTTTTTAATTTTTTTATTCAGTCACTTTTGACTCTTCAAGTATCTTGTGTATGTTTAGGAAATGGGTTTAAATATTTATTTTACAAATCACTGTAATGTCTTAGGATCACAGTGTCTTGAGAATTTGCTATATGTACCTACTCATGTTTATTAGGCTATACCTTTATTCAGTCTTCTTTCTGCATCTTGGAGTAATTTTGGTGATTGAATGTTTTACTTTTTGTTTTATTTTTTTACAAAACTAAATGTTATTCTAAACTGGTTGTGATATTATTCTCCAAATAGTTAATGAAAATGAGTTATTAAAAACCAAATAATTATGGTAGAAAGCCGGAAAACTGAACAATCTGCTTCACTTTTTATATGTTTTAGTTTCCACCTCTTTAACACAAGAATGAAGGGTAAATTTTGTAAGATTCTTTAACAGTAAATAAATTAACCTTTTTTAGACTGAGATAAGCCTTAAAAGACAAAAAATATCTACAAAGAATGTCTTGCCCTTCAGTACCTTCATGTTTCATACTCTTTTTGAGACCAGAAGGCGCTATTTCTAGGCAGTATATGAATGCTTAGAATTTAGTTTTATTAGCTTTATGCAATTCATCTTTTGTATGATGATGGAGTCCAATGGTTAGGAGAAGCAGAACTTGACCAGTATTTTTTTCTAAAGGCCTGTAGCTCTCTCCAGCATGTCAGACAAGATGGTATCTGCACCTCAATTTCTTGTCTGCCAAACAGGGCTAATAGTACATCCCTACCTCCCAGAAGGTCATCAGCTCCATACTTTAAATGATGGTGTGTGCTGTTAGACGATGTAAGCAAGAAACAACATCAGTCAATGAGGGGAGTAATAAAAAGCCCAGCAGTATTCTTATTTGCATGGAGTATTCTATATCAAGCATACTGAGGTCACCTATTAATATTCAGTGCTCTCTGTTATTATTGCAAATATTATTTTGTTTCCTCTCTTGAAGATTGGGCTTGTAGGCATCATTCTAAGCTTATCCTTCTCTTATAATTTATTTCCTTTGTGTTTTGAGACTGATGAGCTATAAATTGCTCATGAGATGTAATGGCTTTTCTAATCAGAAGCTGTAAAGAGTGGAGCCTGGCATTATTTTATTGCTTTGCTAAACAGTTTTACTAATGAGGCTACTAATACAATGTCCCTATTAAAGATGAAACTCATAATGATATTTCTTCTGATTGGGAAAGAAGAATAAGCAGTTTTATTGGGAATTGTTTCTAGCAAATATCTTCATCCTTTGAGATGTTTTGGAGGCTAATACTAGAAATAAAAAAGTAAGCAGTAGCTCTGTCAAAGTAAGATGAAAAACTAGGAAAGATTTAATTCATCCTTCTTGTCTCAAATATTTCCTTCCAAAATAATGCGAGTAAGCTCTGACTCTCAGCAAATGTATTTATAGCATCATAACATCATGTTTCTTACAAAAATACATTAGGAATGCAGCATCACATTCTATAACACTTTCACAGGGCTTGCTTTTTTCATTTGAAAAGTGAATAAAGTTTGATCATAAAAGCATTATGCAAAGTCTACCATGTTCTGAGGAACTGAAGGTGCCACTGACTTTCTGGAACCAGGCACCCTATGACTTGCCTTCCTCTATGAAATATTTGGTTTGATTTTGGTTTGTTTTTTTTCTCTATCCTCCATGAGAATAAATCATTATCCTCTGCAAGAATTGATCTAAATATTTCTGATTCTCTTGTGTGTATGTGTGCAAAAGTGGGAGAAAATTATCCTCATTACAGGCATAGAGTTGTACAAGATTAGTATTCAAGTCTCTGATCTTGGTCAAGGTGACTTAAGAGAACTGTGGCCTCCAAGGTGATGCATTTATTTTCTGGTTTTGGATAGAAAAAAAATCCATTTCAAAAAGTTATTTTATGTAACATTCATAACTAGTTTGCTTCCATGCACCTCTTGAATTTCTAGAATAAGTGGGGAAGTACTACCTGGTTCTCATGCTTTTAAAGCATAGCAAGAAATGAAAATAACTTTCCCAACCAGTTTGCATCGCTAAGAAATAGTGATTACACAGTGGTAGAACTTTGACTGGCTTGCCTCACAGTGGATGAGTTGTGCCAGGTCCAGGAAAAACTTCTGTATGATGGAAAAGACTTGGAGTTTTATTTTGCCTTTTTGTAATTGTAGAAGTTGACTAATATTGCTTTCTGATGTAGCTTCAAGTCTTGGTTTGAAAGGTAAAGAAGTGTGTTAAATGAGTCTTTGCCTCTCATCCTTTAGAGGAATAGAGAATGGACCACCACCATTAGAACTTTTTTAAGTGCTGGGAAATTTTCATGTTTTTTAAAAATGATCCAATATTTAGTAAAGGTATGCACATTGCTCCTTAACCAGAAGAGAAGGTAGGGTCTGAGAAATTTTCTCTTCCCATTATTTTTTCTCAGCAAAAAGCATAATTTATTGGTATGCAGGCCAGTGTGACTGAAGTAACAGCTGCATCATTTCCATCAGATACAATGTTGGACACAAAATTTCCAATATCATTTATATTTTGAAATGTGAAGACTCATTCCATGCCAGAAGAATAAGCCTGATTCCTCAGAGTATGTGCAGTGTAAGTGAAATGAAATTATCAATCTTAATTTATTTATAGGTTTGTACTTACTTTTGTGGTTCAGGTTAGGAAGTTAAGTGGTTACTTCATAGAAAAAAATCAAAGAATTTCCATAAGGCTTAATATGATAAGTTGAGTTATTTAATTATTATATAAGTGTGTTGGGTTTTTTTGCGTGAAAAAGTAATTATCTGTGCCTTGTGTCTCATCTCTTTCAACAGCCACACTACTGAGTGGTTGTTTCTCATAATTCAGGTATCTCTCAGTACAATTGTCCTCTTGTGTAAATTATATCTTTTCAGAAGCTCCTGCCTTTACAGTCTTACAGGAAATTCTAGTCATCGTTCATGTCTCCCTTACCTACCCCATTAGGACACACTGAAAAGGCAATTAAAAGAAAAGGAAATCATATGCCAACCTTGAGATATTAGACTTAGACCAGCTGAGAGCCATTAATTGAATTGAAATAGCCTGGCAAATGGACCTAATTTGAATAGCAATGACTTAGAAAATGTGTACCAAGCCTGAGGTGTTACTGTCAGTGGGGCAGACAAGTGCATTGAAAACTTTGTCAAATGAAAACTTGCTTTCATCTAATTTGACCTAAAATAACTAATCATGTTTTTATTAAAATCTCTGGAAGCTTGATTTGACTTGAACAAAATCAGTATTCAGTTTAAATATATAAACTTAAAATATTTCAGTGTTGTTCAGTCTCAATACAAATTCTGACATACATAAATACTATAATTTTAAGACTTCTTAGGAGTACATTTATTGCTACTGTTTCATTTTGCTAGCAAGATCAGTTAAATTTTCTAACTTGTAAGAACTTGCAGAAGTTAACTGTGACATTATTTGCATGCCAAGTAGTAAGGAATTAGAAAAGATTATTTCTAGTTTATCTTCAAAGTATTTGATTTTATTCAATCACATCTGTTTTACAGTTTGAAATGAAAAATAGAAAAATCTTGAAAAAAAACCTAAACCAAAAACCAAACAGCCTCAATACTCAAGAGGCATTTGTAGTGTTTTTTTAGTTTGTTCATGAAGCTGTATTTTGGTTTTGGAAGTGGTGGTATACAGTTAAAGCATTCTTTTTTTTTATGTTTGCTAATTTGTTTCTCATGGATTTTAGAATAAGAAAACCTCTGTGAAGGTTAAAAGAAATAGTGGATAAGACTCAGATTTTGGCCAAAATACAAATGCTGTTAACAACTAAAATTTTAACCTAACTCCACAATAGATCAGAATTGTTTCTTAATTCCATTTTGTAAATAAAAATTGATAATTTTCTGTAAATGTAAGACTAGGTTAAATTAGTTTTAAAATGAATTAATTTTAAATTAAATAAATCATTTTGAAAAAACCTTTTTCAGACTTAAAATATTTGAGGGAAGATGTCCCAAAAAATGGCATGTCCTTGTGTTGTAAGGTTTTGAACCATGATAGTGTACTCCAGCCAAACCATCTGTAGTAATGCCTATTGGAGCCCTCAGAGTGAGAGCAGGCTGGAATTACCAGTTTCACCTGGCCATCCACCTTCAAGGGTAGCAGGTCAGCTCCTGGAGGGTTTTTAAGCCCAGTCAGAAGGTTCAGTGGTGAGAGAAGAGGAAGAAGGAGGGAGAGAGAGAATGAGAGTAGATAGATAGATAGATAGATAGATAGATAGATAGATAGATAGATATGTGCCTGGAGGACTGAAAGGTAAACTGTGCTAAGTTGGGAAAGAAGACGCTGAAAAACTAAGTACCAAGGCAGCAAGGAATAGATAAAAAGGACTGTTCATCATGGGACTAAAACCAGTCTTATTTGCTGAAAAGTGTGTGTGGAGCTCTTGGACAAAGTGGAGGGACTAATCAAGCAGGGTGTAATCCCATGCACTACAATCATTAAATGTTTATTGCTGTATTATGGACAAGTTGGTAAAATGTACAAGCACTGTGTTAAGTAATTGAAAAGCATAAGTAAGAAAAATGTGTGTGTACTGTGTTAGGTAAAAATAAAGTGTACAAGTAGGGTGACATGTATAAGCAGTATCAGGTAAGTAAGTAATGTGTATAAGTAGTGAGCTATGTGTAAGTAAGTGAACTGTGTTTGTTATACATAAGTCCGTAGAGTATACAAGTAAGCAAAATATACAAGAAAGGTATCAAGTAAAAGTTGTAAAAGATGTGGGAGTTCCCGCGTGATGCCCAAAGAGGTGATGCATATTTTAGAGACTTTTGAAGTTTCTATGTAATCATAATGATTCATTGTACAGAAGTGCTGAGTTCCTGCATCCTTGAGCACAACAGTTACCATTTTAGTTTATCATAGTAACTGATTTGCTGATCCTGTTTTGTTTCTCTGGAGTTGTCCAGCGAACCTCGAGAATGGATCACAGAAGTGTGTGTGATGTTTATTATGCTCCTTCAGCCTTCCCAGTTTCTGTCAGTGACTGATTCAGACTTTGCTACATGAAGATTTAGGTAGCTTGTTTTCTTCTTTTCTTGCAGCTATATCTATTGTAGCAGTAGGTGTTCTGCTTCCTTGTGATAATCTCTAATCCTTTCTTAAACTGTGTAGACTGCTGTGTATCCTTACCTCAAAATGCTTTATATTCATCAGCCTAATATTTTAAAAGATCAGTAGTTGTGGTTTTAATTCATATTTTCATATTTAATTCCACAAAGGTGATTCTTAACTTGAAAATAAGGTGCAATGAAATTTCACCTGCTGCACCAAAGTGCAGTTGTAAGCAGGACCCTTTGTGTAATGATAAAGGTTCATCCGAGTCACTATAGATGTTTGTAGTAACAACCTTCAAATCATAACTCTACTATGGAAACCAAGTTTATGGTTGGTGATTGCCTGTGGCCATGACTTTCAAAGGGACTTTTCAGCCTTTGCTATGGTCAAATCAATATCAGCATTGCAGTTAATAGGCATACTAATTGATATTTAAGACTCAGAGATCTGAGATCTGGGGTTGTTCAGCATGGAGAAAAAAAGGCTTCAGGGAGAACCTATTGCATCTTTTCAATATTAAACAGGGCTTATAAGAAAGATGGGAACAAACATTTTAGTAGGGCCTGTAATGAAAGAACAAGGGATTTTAAAATAAAGATAGATTAAGACTAAACAGAATGAAATTTTACAACGAGGGTGGTGAAATGTTGCAAAAGATTACCCAGAAAGATGATAGCTGCCCCTCAGTTGTTTTTCTTTCTCTTATATTAATTCTTGGTGGTTTATCACTGCTTGTAAATCAGCAGCATGTAAATAAGTTAATAAGAGACAAAACCCCAATTTCCTTGCCAGATGCAGGGTAGTGGATTTACTGTAAAAAAGAAAGTTAGAAAATCTGTACACAGACAGTCTTTCAGACCCTGTTATCTTTCCTTACTCTTCTTGATATCAGTTTTGGTTCCAGTCTTTTTGCCTCTTCCCTTTCTTGCATATAAAAATCATAGATTTCTCAGAAAGAGTAAAAGCCCATATAAATATCTGTCGCAGACTACCCATTGGAAATGTAATTGCATCAAAGGCCTGTATAAGCTTTTTGACAAACACAAAGTTTATGTAACATGGCTTGGATTTCATATGTTATAATAGCACGGTGTGTTTAAATAATGACAGTGCATTTTTTTATTCTAATTCTAAATATCTTTTGTAAAATATATATAGGGCACAATCCTATGCTTTATATCTGCACTGAAAATATGTAGTAGGTACTAATGTGTTGGAGCTATCTTAGTGCACCACCAATTTTAATAACAGCCTGTAAAGATCTGATCACTTAGTACTGGTTTAGACTCTTGTTTACTCATTTTTCCTGTTTAGACTTGCTTCCAGGACTAATTTGGCATGGTTTTGTCCATGGACCTTTACTTCAGAAATGTCTCTGTATCTGTACCATACTGAAATTTATGCAGGTTGCCTTAGTGTGTAGAAGGTTCCATGCCAGTGGGTGATTGTTCATAGAAATTTCTTTTGGTACTTCTTGGTGATGCACTTAGTGGGAGCAGTAATGTATTTCCTCAGTCAGTGTGTGGAACTATTTGATTTGAAGCAAAACTGTAGCCTGCAGAAGGAAAGGAACTAAGGGACAAAGGTATTTTGAAAAATCAAGGAAGAATTGATTTTCAGAGCAATCTAAGTATTTTCTGGTGACAAAATATAAGTATTAACTGTCTCAGAGACGTCTTTGGTAAATAAATAAACTTCTCTAGGAAGAACCAAATATAACATTAAGGTACACATTTACAAACCAGAAGCTTTGTACCAAATGGCTGTTACTGTAAACTAATATTTTTAATATTTGTTAATTTATTATCATTAATAGATACCATAAAGTTGTAAATTGATTTAGATGACAGCATGATGATATAGATGATACAATTCTGAAATATCAAGTTGTTGTATTCTTCAGGAAAGTAGACTTAAGTTTTGTCAAAGGACTTTTTTACCCTACAATGTTCTTTAGTAATACACAGGCCAAATAAGATACTGACTGCTTCTGTGAAGCTTAAAAAGTTTAAGAACAACCTGAATGTTCGTTTTGTGTGCTCTTGTAAATGTCAGTCTAATCCACAGACATTTTTTTCACTGATAAGTACCAACCAAGAGTCTCTAATGCAGTTCTGGAACAAAGCTTATTATCTTCATGTTTCCCTCCTGGAGATCACAAAGGTTTCTGAGGATATGCTTTGAGAGAGCTTCTTACTGAGGTGTGGCAAGATAGCAGGTTTCAAGAAAAGGGAGGTCTTTATACAAGAACAAATAAATGAAAAAGTACATAAATTCACCTTGATCCAGATAGATTTCATCACCATGTTTATCAATATACTTCTGAGAAAATAAAGGGCTGTCAGCTTTTTTTGTGGGGGGACCCCACATTCATGTGGGTAACCTGAGGAACAAGACTTAATACCAACCTATACTTGTTTCTATTAATAGAATCCCTGCAGTTGAATATTTGCTGCAGGTGGAATGTATCTCTACTGGTTATCTGGTCCAATTCCCCTGCTCAAAATAGGACCAGCTAGAGCAGGCTGCTCAGTCAGGTTTTGAATATTTCTAAGGATGGAGACACCAAAATATTTCTGGGAAACCTCTTGCAGTGATTTAACACACTCAGACTACTTTTTTTTTCTTATATTTAAATGGAATTTCTTATATCTTAGTTTGCACCAATTGCCTCTTTTCCTGTCACCAGGCATCACAAAGAGGGCTCTGGCTCAGTCTTCCTCCTGCCTTTTATTAGGTATTTATAGACATTATTAAGACCCTTTACTTTGAGGTTTCTGTTCTCCAGGCTTAACAGTACAGGTCTTTCAGCATCTTTTCCTACGACACATGCTCCTATTATTTCATGAGTTTTGAGGCTCTCAGGTTCAGTAGGTTGGTGTCTCTCTCATACTGGAGAGCCCAGAACTGGTACTAGTAGTCCAGATGGTTCTTGCAAGGCTAGGTAGACCTGTTGGTCATGCTCTTCCTCCCAAAGGTCTGGAGACTTTTGACCTTAACCTGTGGAGGTCCCTCTGACTGGCAGTGTAACCATTAGGTGTGTCAGCCACTCCTCCCTGTGTTGCGACATTAACATTCTGAGGATGAACTCTGTGCTGTTGTCGAGGTCAGTAAGGAAGGAATTAAACACTACTGGTGCCAGTACAGATCCCTACGATACATTCCTAGTGGATTGGCTTCCAGCTGGGTTTTGTGCCACTGATCACATTTTGAATGCGGCTGTTTAACAGGTAGTTTTCAGTCCACTTAATTGTTATTTTATGTAGATTATCTTTTTGTCTGTGAGGATATAATGGGACACAGGGTCAAAACCTGAAGATAAAAAACACCTACTGCTCTCTCCTCATCCACTGAGTTAGTCATTTCACCGTAGAAGGCTGTCAGTTTGGTCAGATATTTCTTCTTCATAAATCCATTCTGACTACTCTGATCTCCTTCATCAATTTGCAGCTGCTAAAACCATTTTGAGAGTGCATGTTTTCAGCAGTATCTAAGTATTTGGGATGGCAGTGTTTATTCTAAGTGAACAAAATTGAAGAAAATAGTTTAAGAAGTGTCTATAAAATACTGTTCCTCTATGTTCTTTACTTTGGTAGATTGTTGCATGCTATTTTGCCCCACAAAAAGAGAAACATAAAACATTCCATATCGATAAAATTACATTGAACAGTAATATAACATGTATTAATGAACTTTACCACAGTAATATAATATGTATCCATGAACTTTACTACACTATATAATATTTCAAAATAAATTAGGCAAAAATATGACTCAGGGAAGTTGACAGAATTTCCCTCCAAGCAGAATTCTAGTGTAACATCAGCAGGGAAGAAGGCCATCTGCCCATGTGTTTTTCTGAAAGGATATTCAGGTTGTTTTGGAAAACAACCAGACCCTGTCCTTGTAGAGTCTGGCAAATCTGTGATACAAAATGGAATCATTTAACTGATCGAGGGTTTTTGTGCAATTCAAGAGACTAGAATGACAGGGAAGGCAACTGCCTTAGCAGTAAAAATCAGTGTATGCCCTGTCCTCATGAAATAATAATAATAGCAATACTTAGAGCTTGATAGCTCTTTAAATGTTAATACATATAGTAAAGCCTAAGCTAAGGCAATATCATCTGCTGCACGTACTTTTAAAGCTCCTTATAAGTATATTCCCTGTAAGTATCTTTCCTGTGCCAGGAAAGGATAAAGATTCTTTTTCCTCTCTGCAGTACTTTAAGTCCTACAATTCCTGAAATGCATTCTCTTCCAAAAGACATTGAAAATTATGCTCATACGTGGTACCTGCAATTATTGAAACATGACATTTTATCAAGAATTAATTTGAACTGTAAAACTGAAGATCTTTTACACTTTCTTTAAAGGCAACAATCTTGTTAAATGCAAAATTCTCATTTGAGAATTTTACTATCAGCTATTTATGGTATAGATACTCAACATTCATGGATTTTCTCCCAGTTTGCCTCGTTAACTTACAAATCCGTGAAGATGTACAGGAATGTTACTTGTTGCAACTCATGTGAATAAAGTTGTTCTTCATGAAGAAATCTTCTGATTTCAGCTCTGTCTATATTTTGTTTGCCTGCACTTGAAGTTAGTTCTTTAACAAATCTTGTCCTGCAATATTTTGATACATATAATTCATTTTGGTTAGTTGGGAAAGAACATGATTTGCCTAAGGGATGTGGGAGAGAGACCATTGCAGAAGTTATTGGCTTAAGGCTCTGTGATCTAGATTGTAATGGAAGCTAGATTGATTAATTAATTATTCTGACTTGAAAATACATGTATATGGCAATTTAACTTTTTTTCTTTTGTCAAACTACTGAGACAATAATTTCATAAATTACATTAGACTCAGACTATTGAGAGAAATTACTTTCCCGGCTTAGCTGCTTTTGACTTACAGATGCACCATTGTTCTTGGATATCCTTGGTTTGATGTGCTGTTGTTGTGACAAACAGGAAGAGAATACACTATGTAATATTTAATTTTGCTCTCCAGATTATATACAAGTTCATAGGTTTACAACAATGCCATTTATTGTGCTCACAAGATGAGAGTAAACCAGTTTTAAATTAATGCAATATGTTCCTCAAGGAAAAAATGTAAGGGAAGCTGCAATCTGTTCTTGTGGTTTTGGGACCCTGCAGAGCGAATTCAATTCAGCAAGGATCTCATAAATGCCAGAAATATTTTGTGAAGGTCTGACCATAACAGGAAATCTTGCAAATGATAAATTAAGAGAAAATGAGAAAACTACATTTAGCTAGTTATATTTAATAGATTTGAGCACCAAGCAAAAGACCAAGAATCTCTCTCAAAAAGGAACAACACAGGTGAAAAATGAACAAGATTTTTCAGGTATTGAAATTTAAAAAAAAAAATAAATTCAAAATTGGGTTTTTTTTAGTCTCTCTGGAACAGTCTCACACCTTATTAAAAAAAAAAAAAAGTTGACTACACATTAGGAATTCATAACATTTCAGTTTATATATTTATAACTCTGAGAGAACTCAAAGAAACATTCAGATTATGATACATACAAGATACAGGAGCATTAAACCCCCTTGAAATGGTTTTGACATATTAGGCATGTTTGACTTTTAAGCTCAGTGATTCGAAAATTAAGTGACACAGCAGACAGTGTAGATTCAATATACCCATTAGTGCCCAGAAAGTAAGTTTCTTTATCTTGGAGTGTTTATGGTCTTTTTTTAAGGGAAGAGAACTGAGGCAGGAGAATCAGGAAACAACATTTAAAAGAAATTTCTGGGTAGATCATCCATAGATAAAACTGCTTCTACTCTTTAGCTGAGCAAGAGATTGATTTCTTTATTTTATCTGTTTTTTCTGATAATACTTCATGATGTAGAAATATAAATTTTCATTCCCAAATTAGACAGTCCTGTATTACAGATGTGGAACATACGTATTGTTTCATTTCAGTAGGTATAGAATGAAATGAATTCTTGAAAAAGAAAACAGATATAAATCATAGTTCATAGAATCACAGAATATTAAGGGTTGGAGGACACCATAAAAATCATCTAGTCCCAACCCTGCTGCCATGAGTTGAAGCATTCAGTATTATTTTTGTTTTCTGTGTTTGACAGATCAACTCATCTTACTCTTCTAAAAGACTCAGACTAATGATGAAATACAGGTTTTCACACATCCAAAGTTTGTAACTTTAAAGAACAAACAGCTGGCTTTGTGAAAAGGGCAGGCTTCTTTTTGAGAGAGAATACTTGAAAGTGATATGCTGGCTAAAAGTATTCTTCTACTATAATGTAGCAATTAGAACAAATATGTATTGTCATTTTGCAATGCAGTTTTGTCTTTACCTTTTGAAATCCACGTACAAGTAGGTGTACAGAGCAGGTAGAGCAGTGTCCACTCAGGGACACTGGTCTGAAACATATATCTTTGTCATATCACTCTTAGTGAAATGAATCCAGAGACATTTCTGCAAGCCCTGACACTTTGCAAAATGCCAGCAACTGTAAACAATCTTCAGTATGCCAGGAGTGAGGCAGAGTTCCTTGTATTTGAGCATGATGTTTTACAAGACAAACAGAGGAAGAGCTTGCCTCAGAGAGGTCCAAAGGGGGTCCTTTGTGCTATGAAGCCTGTGGGAATTGTAAGAGCCCGCAACATTGACAGAATAGATGCACACTTTTATGTACCCTAGTTGGAATGACTCTTAAAGGCAGCATAGATGTGGCCAAAAAGGCTACGGAAGAAGTTGCAAGAAATTCTGGGATTTGTCTTGATTTCACTTAAATCCATTGTATGTGAGCCTATAGCCTTATTCATCCTGCCATTTTTCTAAAATGCAAGACTCCTCTGTTTTAAGCACAAGTACTTATTCTCTCCCTATTGTTGCCAGAAAGCTGTAAATGAGCTGAAATATGGTCATTGGCTAAGTTGTTAAAGTGCTGGTCATTCACTGAGTAAATATTTGGTTGCAGTTTTAACTCTTTTGTTGTTTAAAATGTTTCTTCCCCCCAAATCACTGCTTCACAGATTGGTTCCTAATGATAATCCAGTATTCTCTGTTAATTTTTTCTTATTATTATTTAAAACAAACCCATTTTACTTTTTTTTATCTCAATAATAAACTAAAAATTATATTGTCACTTTTCTGACCTAGAGAATGAAGAAGTTTAAGGTAATTTTATGTTTTCAGGCAGTAAATTATACAGAACACCTGTTTATATTGCAAATTCCAACCTTTTCAAAAAATCAGTTAGTAGTATGGGAGAGTCACAGAGATCCAGCACACAGTTCAACTAGACAAGTTTCACCAAGTTTCTCACCAGCAGTGAGAGCAATAGGCTTTGGTTCTTTGATACTATTGTGACAAGGTGGAAAAAATTGCTTAGAAAAAAATTGCTTTTTTTTCTGTTTTGTTTGACTTTGTTTTGGAAAGTTTAAAAGAGTCAGATTTTACCATCTATCTTTTAATTGCAGTTTTATATCAGAAAATGTTTCCTCATTTTAGGTGGCAGCAAAATATAGACAGTAGAGCTATATCATTGCCATATACAGATACTGAAATGCCATTTTGTAGTAAGAGAAACCATCAGAAATAACTGGCACAGTGAACCCTGTGTACACACAAGGCCACTGTATCTGCAGCACCAGAAAGAAACTTACATCAGTCCTAGCACCTCTCTTTCTACAACTGTTATTAGCTATTTACACCTCCTAGAATTCCTTTGTGACAGCTGAGCACAAAAGAACCTTTGGTTTGGTAAAGCATCTACATCAGAAATTTGACTAGTGACTGACTGAGGTGTATGCCTTTATTCCCTAACCACAGCAAAGCAAAGGCAGCATTTCTTCTTCCACTTGTGCAGGTAATAAAATACATTGTGATCTAAACTATGCCAAAGAACTGAATGAAAGGCTTTCAAAACCACTTTTTGCTATTAGCAGTCTACCACTTTTGACTGGACTTGTCATTCAAACAATCTAAATTAAATTTTAGTAATCCATTATAATTAACACTAAGAAACTGATTACTTACATTTTCTGGAGGGGGAACTCAAAATTAATCACACTGTGCAGAACTTGATTTTGCTTTTAAATTCTGTGAAATTTCCATTGTGTTTATAATTCTCCTACAATATTTGAAGAAAGTTTATCCCTAATTCAATCAGTCCTCTAACTTAGAGCTTTAGAAGAGCCTCCAGGTATCATGAATCCCTGGTAACATGATGGAATTGAATGACACCAAATGAATCTATATTAATAAAAGAGAACTGCTAGATGTATTACACAATACACTAGGGAAAACAAGATATGACACAGTAAAAGATATATTTCAACCTTAAAAATGGCTGTAATATTTATTGCATCTTCTTAGAAAGCTAAAGCAAAGGCTGAAACTATTGATGCAAGACTGTTGTCCAGAAGAAGGTAGATTGCCCACACAGATGAAAATCAATCGTCTTCTCATGTTGAAATCTGTTATAAAATCATCTCAGATTAAGCATATTGCATCAGTATCTACTAAAATCTGTGTTAGGTCTTGACAATACTGGGAGTGGATTCTTTTGAGTGTAGCACCTCAGATAGTGAAAAACCATGAAAATTATGTCTGAAAGGTGTAAAGCATGGGGAAACAAAAAAGTTCAATCTCCTATGTTAAAAAAAAAAAAAAAAAAAGAAGAAAAACCTGGGAAATATATTTGTTTTGTGGATAGCATTTGAGATTCCATACACTGTTCTCTTGCTGTAAACTTCATCAGATGAATTAATTCATTTTTCTTTCTTTACCCTTAATTAGAATAACATTTCTAAAGTGTTAATACTGAACTGGAAGTATTGAACATTATTTTAAAAATTAAATGAACTAGAGAAAATCATCTTATACAGCAAATCATTTTTGGCTAAGTAAAAGGGGACTTCCAAGACCATGAAGAATTCCACTAAATTCTTTGGCAAGACTTCTGTCCACCTTGTAGGAACTGATAACTTAGTCTCATGAAAGAATGATTAAGGGTGTAAAAATTGTTATTTGACATATGTAGTCTTTTTAGAGCCCCTGTGGAAAAGATGCCAAGTTTTATAAATCATATGCTTCCACTGAGTCAAATTGGGGAGAAATTCCATGGGAATCTGGAACAAATTTGAGAATCTGTCCTTGAAACATGCGCTACAACCTTGCAGCTCAGCTTCTCAGGAGAAAAAGATGATGGAGAAATGCATTGTGGTACTTGGAGTTCTTCCCAGGTCTTAGGTTTTGGCCTTCTTTGTTCTTGACTTCACCCTGGCATGAAAGTCAGATGAACTGCATCTATCCCTCCTTACCCTTCAACAGCAGGAAATCAGGTGCCTGAGCAAGGGAAGAAGTGGTTACTTGAAATGATTCCTTGGGAAAAGAGACAGGTCTGTGAGGCCTGCCAGGCAGAGCACCTGCCTTAGTGTGTACACCTGATATAAAAAGGAGATGTACTCGCAAAGGAAAGCAGGTGTAAAAGCTGTAACTTTGTCCCTGACTGCTTGTTGAGGAATTACCTAGGGCATTTAAAAGGAGCATCATATCAAAGCAACAAGGGAGACAATTACATGGAAGAGTGTTTTATTAATTTGCTTTTTATTAAGTTGCTCTTTTTTTTTTTTTTTACTGCTGGGAATTTTATATTTGAAAATTTGTTTCTATTTTCTTGGCAAAATGCTATTTTGAAAATACAGCCTTCCTTATTTTGAAAAGGACACTCAATACTTTTTATCAATTTGGCATATAAAAGATACATCCAAATAAAGGTAATGAAACTGAATGTCCCCTTCCTGATTTTGTATTAAAATGCAGCTAGTATAGAACTCTGTCGCTGTGACTCAGTTGGAATATAATAGATTTTGACAATCTTCATTTCCCTTTATATAAATCTGGGATAGTGTTCTTCTATTGCTAGGATTCCTTTTGTATAACTTATGAGACATAAAAATATGGATCATAATATCGGTTATGGCTATGTTGTTCCTTGCCTTTTGCATTCTCTTATAAAAATTTTGCCTGAGCTTTTCACACTATAAACTACACAGATGCTGACTCAGGGTAGATTTTTTCCCAATTAGAATTCTTCCTTTTCCCTCAGGATCTTTGACTCTTCAGAAGTGCTGACCTAGAAAGAGCACACTGTTAAAATACTGTTTTATGCTAGAGTCTCAAAAAAGAAACTGATAGATGACTAGCATTCACAGCCTTTAGCTGACATAGGTCTATTTGCTGATGGCTGTGCATAAAAAAAAAAGATGAAATTCAAGCTCAGGAAATTGGGAAATGCAACTCTGTTTCATCATGGCTTTTGTAATTTTTATGGTTGAAAAAAAAATCCCCTAGCTAATATTAGTATAATGAATAAAACTAATTCTGGTGTGATTTCCCCCATTTGATGTATAGTTCTACTTTTGGGGGGATTTATTATTATAGAACCATGAAAGCATTGAATTTCATAATCGTTAGCACTATTAATCACAGAATGACAGAATATGCTGAGTTGGAAGGTACCCACAAGGAATATCAAGTCCAGCTCCTGGCCCTGCATAGGACTGTCCCCAAGATTCACACCACGTGTCTGAAAGTATTTTCTAAACGCTTCTTGAACTCTGTCAGGCTTGGTGCTGTGACCACATCCCTGGGGAGCCTGTTCCAGTGCCCAAACACCCTCTGACTGAGAAACCTTTATCTAATATCCAACCTAAACCTTCCCTGACACAACCTCAGGCCATTTCCTCAGGTCCTGTCACTGGTCACCACAGAGAAGAGATCAGTGCCTGCCCCTTCTCTTTTCCTCAAGAGGAAGTTGAAGAAATATCTCCCCTCAGTCTCCTCCAGGCTGAACAGAACAAATAACCTCAGCTATTCCTCATATGGCTTCCCTTCAAGGCCCTTCACCATCCTTGTGACTCTCTTTTGGACTCTTTCCAACAGCTTAATGTCTTTCTTACATCGTGGCCCCCAAAACTACACAAAGCACTTGAGGTGAAGCCATCCCAGTGCAGAGCAGAGCGAGACAATCCCCTCCCTTTCTCAGCTGGTGATGCTCTGCCTGATGCACCTCAGGACAGGGTTGGCCCTCCTGGCTGCCAGGGCACTGCTGACTCATGTTCAACTTACCATCAACCCGGACCCCCAAGACCCTTTTCCAGCTCTGCTCTCCAGCATCTCATTTGCCAGTCTATCTGTCCACCCAGAATTACCCATCCCAGGTGCAGGATCCTGTCTTTGTTGAACTTCATATGGTTGCCCAGTCCTCTAATTTGTTGAGGTCTCTGCAGGGCTTCTCTGCCCTCAAGGGAGTCAACAGCTTCTCCCAGTTTTACATTGTCTGCAAACTTGCTTAGAATCTATTCAAGTCCTGTGTCCAAGTCATTTATGAAGGTGTTGAAGAGCACAGGGCCATAGAAGGATGAACTGCCCTGCAAACTGCTGTGCCATGCCCTTACCAATGTGTCCCTCCCCTGTTTGGCTGCTCCTGTTTGCTCTGCTCTGGGTTGCTTGTCTGCCCTGGAGACATTTAAATCTCCCTTGGTTGTTCACAGAACTGGTCCTCCTCACCTGGTTGGATACCAAGGATCATGATGAGGCTCCTGAACCTTGGGAAGTCCCTGTTCAGCTCGATCTCACCACTGATCTTTCCTTCAGTCACAGCAGTTTATTTTGATCAGCTTTGCCAACTGAAATAAAAATTCAAAAAGTGTTTGATCAAATTTGATTTTTGATGAAATGAAGTTATTGAACAAGAGAAATGAAAATAGTTTTTTCAAGGTATCAAGCTGATATTGGAGTAGATTTATTGCCAGATTATTAGAGGAACCAAAACAATTTTCAAGATGCATGCATGATTATACATTCATTATTTCATTCATAGGTCTCCTTTTGCAAGTTGATTCATCCATTATATCATCTATATATACAAGAATATCTTCCATTACTTGCTAAAAAGTTACCACCGTGGGTTAAAGGTTAATAAATTCAAAAGATAACTATAGCATTTTCAGATGATGAAAATTTAATAATTCACATTTTCTTATCTAAAGGTTATAGGTTGGCACAAATACATCTAAAATTAGCTGACTTTTTTTTTTTTTTAGATTGACATTTCATCAGATAATATTTTCTTGTATGCTTGAAATAATGCACTTAACCTTCCTTCCTCAGCCCCATGGCATTGGCAAATGGAAGAGCCAGAATTATTAATGGAAAAAAAATTAAATATTATACTGAAATACTGCACAAGTTAGTGTCCCGATTTGAGACAAATTCAGAAGAATGTCCAAAATGAACACCCTGTGATAGAAGGCAGGTTGCAGCCACCCCTCCCCCACCAGGTTTGGAAAGAATTTTTCTCAGAGGAAAATGAAAGGGGAAAAAAACCTATTTATTTAACAAGCAAAGTGCATGCAAGCACAGCAAAAAAATAATGCTAAATAATAAAACCTCTTGATGTGGAGAGAACCTGGTAAATTTCAGAGTCCTTTCTGTGGATGTGGTCTCTCTCTTTGAAGCTGGCCAAACCTGACTGTTCAGCATAGGCCAACTGGTGTGGGGTCTCCCAGTGTGTTCTGGTATTGTTGAACAGTCTAGAAGAGAAGAAGAAGAAACTGAAGTTCCAGGAAAACTCCTTGTTTTATCTAAGGAACAAAAAGCTAGCTAGAAAGCAAAAGGAATGTAATTCTCCTTCCTGCCGCAGAAGCAGAGCAGCCAGGCAGCAGAAGCCAGGAAGCTTCTCTGTGTTTTGAACACAGGGCCAGAGGAATTCCACTGGCTCTCCCCCCTCTCCCTAAGCTAGCTTTAAAGCTACAGAAAAGGCACAGGATTCATGTCTGGGCATAGAGCAGGTGATAGGGGATGCACATCAAAAAGTCACCCCAAGACAGTTCACTAAGATTCTCTTTAAAAGATTTTAAGTTTGCCAGTGATGGCAAACCAGTAGTTCCACAGAGATGTTTAATAATTTGTTTTATGGGGAAGAATATTTAACAATAGAGTGAGAATTAGTTACAAAACTTGACTTGAAATTACTTTCTACTTTTTTTGGCTGGCAATCTATTGTACTCAGGGTACCAATCATCTGCATAATCCCTATTGCAAAATGGATAAAGTAAAAACAAAAGAAATGTCCTCTTCAGGGGAGGAATCATCACACAGTCAGTTACCAGTTTAGGGCATTTACAAACATTAAAATCCCGGAATTTGATTGGTGGGACAGTTTGTCTTATAAAGAATGGGCTGCAACTTAGACAGTATAAAGTCACTGCAGTTCATTAGCGAAAATTTATTTTTGAGCAAAATTGGTTTTTTCAGAGTCTATAAGGACTTGACTGTAAGCATCAACCCTATATAAAAGCAAGGAATTATCAGTGGCTTAAATTGATGTTGTATGTTTTTTATCTGAAGGGAAACTAAAACCCGTCAAATCAATTCTTGTTGGTCTCTTCAACTTTAAATACCTACTATCTGAAGCTGGTTTAAATCCTCAATGAATGTGACAATGAGTGCATGGTCACATTCTGCAAAAGTTCTGCTGTAGTTTTTCTCATTTGGCCATAAATCATTTGGACAGAAATTATGTGAATATTGGAAGACTACAGCACATTTATGTATTAGGTCCTTTGGCAGAGAAATATGCCTCTATGCTCTAATGGAGTTTAAGAAGTCTCTGTTTTTTGCTGCTCTGAGTTGGTCAACCCTATCCTCTACGCAGAACTTCCCTCTTACCTCTATCATTTCAATGTTTTTTTGTGGAGGTGCCTCTCCCCTGAAATCTTGGGGGGAGGGACCCTGCAGGGTATGGGTCTGTCCCTGTCCCTGTCCCCATGTCACCTGTGCCCCATACCTGTTCCTGATTGGGTGGTTTGGGTGCCTGGGGGCTGGGGGGGAGAGCAGGGTCCCAGGAGAGAGGCTGCTTGGGAACTCCAGCCATGCAGCTGGAGAAATAAATCATCCCTGAACATCTACAAAATATCGCTTCATCTTTCCTTCCAAGTTCATTGCTGTCTTGTATATTGTTGTAAGGATTCCCCACACTACAACAGTTTTAGTTGAGCTGTGTTTTTAAATTGTCTTAATAAACAATCTAAATTCTACTTTTTGCTACTGTCTATTTACATTTGGAAAGCCTGCTCATTTGAGTCTGGTTCTAACTTTTGTTTCCTTCTTTTAGGTCTGCTAATAAACTTCTTAGAGTCTTTTAAGTTTGTGCCTGCTTTGTTTTCTCCTAATTCTTATGTCACAGAGGTAAAATAAGTGAGTAAGAGATGATCTGAACTAAACCACTACATTGGATTAATGCTTTTTCTTAGCAAGGAAGGAAAAGATAACACAAAACTGTATACTGAGAGAGGGTAAACCACTATTTCTTTCATTATTCTTATTTGGTCTGAAAGAATCTGAAAATTCACTCTTACGTCATTAAAAGCAGGGAGATGTTCAGTATATGTTTTTAATTATCTTTAAACTTCTGAGGACTTCTCCAATCTTTATTATTATCTCTATAGCACCTTCCTTTAAGTATACATTGTCCTTAAATTTCTGAATAATGACTGATCATTCTCATCAGTAATCTTTGTTGAAAGGAGTCACTAAGGCACCTCCCTACACCAAATATCCTGTTAAAGTTTGTTACAGGCAAGATTTTGTCTGAGGAAACTTGGTATAATTAGCTCAGAAAATATAGATCAGCTGATGGACGTGGTTGTTTGTTTTAGTGCTAAAAGGAGACTAACAAAATTAAACCTGAGTAGATGATGATCTAGTAAATTATTTTCATTGCCTCTTAGAATCAAATAGGAAGATATGTTGATTTAATTATAAATGTAGGAATTTTAAAAAATTTAATACTTATTAAAATGTTAATTAGTAACTGAACAATGTCTTTGCTTAGTTCAATATAAACTTCATTCTTATGACAATTTTTCTTAATTTTATTTTAATTGCAGGACTGAGTTTAAGGGTAAATATTTAAAGTCTCAGTGGTTTTAAATGCATATAAAGCTCCAAAATCCTGGAAGGGCTGACAGAATTAAAGGAAGAATGAAATTTTTAGAGAGGTTTCTTAGAGTCTTCAAGAATTTCCCTTAGAAGTTCACTGTTAATTTTTTAAAAATTTATTATAAAAATGTTACATATTATTTAGAGCATATTTGGACAACTTGGACATAATTTCCATGTTTTGAAACACTTTGACATTTCAATAACCAAAGGCTTTATGCTTTACAGGAGCCATTCTATGAGATGTACTAGCCCAGTTTAAATTTTGTTAATTATCTTCGTTTAAAAGCCAGAGCTTAAAACACAGACCAGAACCTTTTCACTGCCCCTTATTGCAAATGAGAGGAAAAACAAATTCGAATCTAAAGTTTCACTGAAAATAACTAAGGTGCACTGGAAACACTTTACAAAAATTTTAATAAGTTTATAGAAAAATTTTAATAAGATTACAATGGAAAGTTAAGTAAAATGGTTTGTACTGACAATTACTGCAAAACTCTGATACAGAATCACCTGGAACTGTTTGATCTCTTTACATTTAGGAGAGCTTGACTAGCTGCCTGAAGCTAAACATAAAATATTGAAACTACTCTCATGCCAGTAATGAAGAAAAAAAAGCAGAAAGCATTCTTAATTTTTTGGTGTGCCATGTGCACTGCTTTACTTATGCAGAAGCATGAGAAATACTCAAACACTAATGCAAGCCAGAAGGAGCTCTTTTTGGCAGTTTCACATTGTTGCTACGGAAATACAACCATTTTTAATTTCTCATATTGCTCTGTGATCTTGAATTTAAAAGAAATTCATTCTTTAGGTCTCTACTGATTTATTCTGCAGGTTGCAGAAATGATCCAGGTCCATGGCATTTCTCACGTTATTTCAATGTTATCTGTGAAAAACTGCAGCATGAAACCCTATTTGATGTAGTCTTTGTCACTGAAATTTTCTTCAGTATTTTAAATCTGCAGTGAAATGTGTTTGGTGTGGAAAAATTACCCAGTTACTGAAACAAAAATAAATTCTGAATAGCTACAGAGTTGAAATGAAAGTCAGATTGTTAATTATATCCTTTGGAAAAGATCCGTGTTATTAAAAGGTGGCAATTATCTCAATGGCAAAGTTGACAATAGTGCAGTTCCCACTGGGAAATAATATGCTTCCCTGAAGGGGCATGTGCCATGTCCTTCCCTGAACCATACTTCTTTCCACAGAATTTTATTTCCTCAATTTTGACCTTC
Source organism: Lanius collurio (assembly GCA_020086605.1). Classification (NCBI taxonomy): domain Eukaryota; kingdom Metazoa; phylum Chordata; class Aves; order Passeriformes; family Laniidae; genus Lanius; species Lanius collurio. The sequence continues at coordinate 18,765,951 of JACBWW010000020.1, read as the reverse complement.
AGAACAGGTCTGGTGACTTGTTTTAGTCTCTGATTGGCAAGTCTCAAAGCAAATTTCTTAACAGAAAGGCAATTTATTGAACCCCCAGATATGCCCTCCAATAAAGATGGGGATGAATTTCTACAAAGATAACCAAGTTTTAGAGGAGACATAGAACAACTTCTGAGTCTAAATATTGGCCAAGTTTGTGTCATACTAATGTCAAAGCTACTTATTAAATATTTTGCAAGGTTAAAGAATATTGAACAGCGAAACCTGGCAATACTTTTCAAGATCACTTTCTAGATGCTGATATGTCAGGATCAAGGGTGATATGTAGGAGATATTCGGTGTTTTTAATGTTAAAGTACTCTCTTCTACTTGTGCTCAAGATAATCTAGTATTTTCTATTGATTCTTCATACCCTATGGTGATAAAAAAATACATACTTTGTTGAAAAATAATAAGTCAGATTAAGATCTTTTCGTGGTTCTGCCTGGAGGATTGGAAAGCAAAGACTATTCTGACTTATTTATTAGCTGTGTGTCTACCTATTCAAAAACTGAGGATGGTATACCAACCAAATATGTATGAAACATCTTCATTCCTTTTTATATCAGCAATGTTTATTAATGGAGAATTTTATTATTGTCTTTCAATATGAGAAAACCACACTCTCCTCCCTCAGGTGGGAAGGGAAGTTGCCAGCAGATGTCATTTGTTGTGGGAAATTCAAAGCAGCCCTAATCACAGAGTCGGGAATGGTGTGTAGTAAAGAGAGGAGAAAAAAGAGGTTTGATAGTGAATTATCATCTAGGGAAGCTCAATGATCAAGAAGAGAAAATGATCAGAAATAATGAGATGAATCTTTTCTTATTAGAAGATAGGAGATATCTGGGATGCAAGTACTGGTGGCCCTGAAAAGAAAAAACTGTGACTGTCTGCAGGGAATATGGAAAGGAGGTGTAAATGATGGTTCCATAATTAAAACAGTTAAAAATTAACTTCTGTTCTTTTAAAGCCAGATCATGTGGAAAGTTATCTGATTCTTCTAACTGGAAAGTCAAAATTGAATTTTCTCAATAACACTACAGAAGTTGCTTTCATAAAAAAATGCTGCACAGAAAAGTTTGGATGCATTTCTTGCTTAGGAGCTGGTAAAATAGATGCAGACACCTTTGCAATAATGCGGAAGTTCTCAGTCCTGGTACCTTAAAAAGAGCATCTAGTTGCAAACCCCTTGCCATGGGCAGCGACACCTTCCACTAGACCAGGTTGCTTAAAGCCTCGTTCAACCTGGCCTTGAGCACTTAGAGGGATGGGTCATCTACAACTTCCCTGGGAACCTGTACCACTGCTTCACCACTCACACTAAAGAATTTCTTCCTAATATCTAATCTAAAATTTCTCTCAGTTTGAAGCCATTCCCCCTTATCCTGTACACACCCTTGTAGGAAGCCCCTCTCTGTCTTTCTTGGAGACTGTCTTCAGGTACAGGAAGGCCGCAACTAGGTCACCCCAAAGCCTTCTCTTCTCCAGGCTGAAAAAACCCAATTCTTTTGGCTTTTCTTCATGGGAGAGGTGTTTCATGCCTCTAATCATCTTGGTGGCCTCCTCTCAAGTTAATAGCATTCTTAATGTTTTGGTGTGCCATGTGCACTGCTTTACTAATGCAGGGTTCCACGTGGGGTCTCACCAAAGCAGAGGGGCAGAATCCCCTCCCTGGCCCTGCTGCCCACGGTGCTCTGGATGCAGCCCGGGGCACGTTTGGCTTTCTGGGCTGTGAGTGCCCATGGCTGGGTCATGTCCAGCCTCTCACTCACCAGCACCCCCAAGTCCCTCTCGACTTCTTTTGGTCTATACCTGGCCTGTGTTGATACCTGGAGATTGTGCTGACCCAGGTGCAGCACCTTGCACTAGGGCTTGTTATATTGGATGAGATTTCCTTGGGCCCTCTTCTCAGACATGTCCTGGTCTACCCATCAAGTCCATCTCCAATTTAGAAAGAAAGATGTTGTGGGGGATCGTGTCAAAGGCTTTACAGAATTCCAGATAAATGACGTCTGTGACCCTTCCCTTGTCACTCTTGACCCTTGTAATCACTCCATCAGAGAAGGCCACTAGTTTGGTCAAGCAAGACTTGCCCTTTGTGAAGCTCTGCTGGTTGTATCTCCCTGTTCTCCATGAGCATTAGCACAGCTTCTAGGAGGATCTGTTCCATGATCTTCCCAGGCACAGATGTGTGGCTGACAGGTCAGTAGTTCCCAGGGTCCTCATTTCTATCCTTTTCAAAAATTAGTATATTTACCTTTTTACCGGTCCCTGTGACTTCACCTGACTGCCCTGGCTTTTTAAATATCAGAGAGAGTGGTTTGGCAACTACACAAGCCAATCCCCTCAGGACTTGTCAGCCTTCTTCTCATCCATGGTTACCAGTTTTCCACATTCTTTATTAGGGGTGGTTACACTTTCTTTGACCTTCCCTTTCTGGTTAGAAACAGAAAATCAGTGAGTTATCTGTAATTCCTGTAATTGCTATTCTTACTCTCATTCCTTCTGATGCCTTGATCAAAGCCTTGCTGTACTTCATGCTAAAAACCCATGTAACTGATAGTTCTTGTCTCAACCAAGTGCAATAATGCAGCCTGAAAGCACCTAACGATTGTAGTAGGCAATGGGTATGCGCAGGGGAAGACCCAGTAAAGCAACAATAGTAACATCCCCTCTGTTCGCTAAGTATTTCAAAGTTAATTTGAGATGTGTTTCCTTCTGGTTATTTAACACAGGAACAGTAGAGAGAATTAGCAATGCAGGTAGCTTTGCTGAGGTAATTAGGAACCAGCCATGAGGGATTCTGCTTGAAGGAAGGCTTATTGGGAAATATAGCCATTGTGGAAACTAGGATAGCTGCATGAAGAAACAAAAATAACGGGTAACTCTTTCTGATTTTTCCTGTTAAAGCTGCTGCTAATACTAGTGGTATCACTTAGTCATATAGGTTGCCACCTGTAAAATAATTCTATAAAATAATAGGTTTAATATGCACCTAAAATAAACCATCTAACTAAAAGTTTAAAATTAATGACTTGTCTTGCCTTACTTTTGTGTCTTACGTTTTTAACATATTCATTTTAATGTGCATTATACAGACTTTTTAATACTCTTTGTTAACAGTGAGTCTTTTTTTCTACTTTGTCTGAGCTATAAGCTTTATTCCAGATTTCTGCTACAATTTACTAATTTCTAAAATTCTACTTCATTCCCTAAACTTTATTTAGAGTTTGTTTATTCTTCTTCAGCTTTAGAATTTGAAAAGATCTGTCAAAGAAATCATAGTGAAATAAAAACAGCTGATGGAAATAATATTTTCATGTAATCCTTTGATGTATATCTGCAAGGCACTACAAAAGTGGAACCCAGAACCTATTGATGTGCTAAAGATTTCATCTTTTTCAAACTTTTATTTCAGATTTTCTGTAGGCATTGATAAATATAATGAACAAAATCTTGTTTTGACTGTTTCTTTCAATTATATCTGTTTTTCCATTTATTGCCAAGTAAAACTGATGTATAATTCCTGACATGCATCAAGTCAACAGGTGTTGACACACTTTTCTCTGTCATAAAAATCTCCGAAACAAGAAATCTTGGAAAATATTTACAAATATCCAGGTTATCCAACCACTCGCCACAGCATATTGTTGGGGTTTATTTTTTGTGGTTTGTTTTTTCTTCTCTCAGCTACTTAATCTAAAATAAATGTAATTCAAATTCTGTAGAGAAGTTCTCTCTCAATAGGAACAGGTGGTAAACAGCTTTTAAAAGTATGAATATACTTTGATTTATATAAATTTTCCTGTAATATCTTCAACTTCTTCCTAGTTTTAGGAAGAAATGTTAGTTTTTGCTATATTTCATCTTGTAGCACTTTAAGTTAAAACAGCATGGGAAAGACAGTCCTGTTTCGCTGTGGTGATATAGCATGGTCAACACCTGCATACAAACAAGAACTGAAAGTCTGCTTTCCAAAATTAAAAATAGCCTAATGGATGGTTGGTTACTACTGAGTATAACTTAAATGACAAAAATCCTTTCGATAAGTTGTACACCCACACCACAAGAACTTTGAAAGGTTTGGAAGGTGTGAAGTACATTTAATATTTTTGCTTCAGACTTTGAGACTTGCATTGGTTTTCTTCATTTGTCTCTGTTAAGATTTTGGGAGGCTTTGCAGTTCAGTAATGTACAGTTTTATTTGTTGTGTCACAAGCTTATTGACTAAGAAGTGAGCTTTGGGCATTTAACAAGCTTCCTCCAAGTACATTTGTAGTGTTGCTTTATTTTTAGTTGGAATGTTTATATCTAAATCCCATTTTAAATTTTATTTGATGTTTAAATCAATTCCACAAAAGTCACGTCTTTTGTCTGCTGTTTAAGTGTCTGCTTCTGCTTTATTGTTAAGTTTTTCTATGCATGATTGAATTCCTCCATAATAAAAATTTCATGGTGCATTACACAAGGAGGTAAAAAAAGTAGCTTATTTCTATCTGGAGGTTATAGCCATGCATGTGGCTCCCTGGAACTCTGGGTATAATTCTTGTTGGATACACCTATATTACTCTGGTAGATGTAGCTGTCTTTGGGTTCAGATTTGGTGTGTCAGGAACCTGGTTGATATCTGTGATTGCCTTTAGCATATAACAAGGCTGTCATGGACACAGAGCAGAGGCTGGGAATCAAGATAACATCCTTTGATGAAAAAGAATTATCTAGAAAGTATGTTTCTTGAAAATTTATCAATAACTTCAAGTATCAACTAAGAAGTTCTGTTTGTTTGTTTCAAATTATTTGCTTGTGCTTTGTTTGCCTTTCTTCCACACCTTTCATTTCTTTGGTGAGTCAATTACATGAGGTATATTGCCCTCTTTGATTTGAAAAAAGTAGAGTTTGTATCTCAATGGTGATGTGTCTCTATGTCATTATTTGGGGTATTTTTACCAAATCAGTTTTGACATGAAGTCAAATCTGCTACACGTTTTGCCCGTGTGTTACATGAAAGATCTGTTTAATTTTTTTTTTTTTTTCTGCTTGCATTTTATGGCAGTTAAATGCAAATCAGCCTGTCCACAGATTAATAAAATGCTCTGACCTATTAATTTACCTGAATATTTTCCAAAGCTAGTCAGTGTGTAAGTCTCATGTGGAAAAATACAGACTTTTAATAACATTTGGTCAAACTTTCAAGATATCTGGAATGTTTCCTTAAAGCAGAAGTCCAAATGTGTTTACTGAAATTTTTCAATCGGATTTATGATTTTAAGTGCAAGTACTAGCAATTAAATTGAGACTTTCAGGTTTGAAAGGAGAATTAGACAGGAAGAACATTAAAACATAATGTGAAACTTTGTTTTGGGGAAGCAGGGATATAGAAAATAGGTAAAAGCATCCAATTAAATTGGACCAAAACTCATATTTACTCTTCACCTCAGAATTGCACAGGAATAACTTGGACAATAAATAACTTGGACAATAAATTATATTAATTTCTCTCTATTTAAAATACTTGTGTTGGGATCCCTGCTGTCCTGACATCTTGAGAAGATTCTTGGGAATTTTTTGAGAATATTCTTGGAAACACTGAATATTGGTAAATATTGAAATAAAGGAATATTGGAAATATTCTTGGAAAAAATATTGTGGGAATATTCTGTTAAGTTTAATTTGTGTTTTAACAAGTTCCAAACTTGTACAAACTTCCAACAGTTTTACTGGAATATCAAGAACTCAGAAATTGCTTTCATTTGTAGGATTTTTTCCTTCAAATCTTTCCTAATGCAAATTTTTTTCATGTTTTTTTTAGGGTTAGTAATAACCTTAATGATAGAAAGTCTGTCTCTGAGACTTCAAGCCCTACAGATATGTAGTTTTTTAGTCTCCGGATCTTTATCTTCCATCTCTATTATTACCTTCCCATTTGCAAGGAATGTTGCTAAAACATGCTGATGTTCTGGTTCTGGACACTGGATAACCTCTAAGGAATGCTTTTTCCATCCCCTCACATCTTCTTTGCTCTGCTTTCTACCATTCTTGACTAACACTGTGTCTTTAATATGCTTCTTCTAAGCTTTTTGCACTTAATTCCTCCAAGATAGTCTTCACACTTGTTATACCTCATGTGCCTTAACTTCAGTTGCCCCTGTAGTTATTGCACATCTACTCATCTCTTCTCCGACTCCCTTGGTCTGCTGCACTGACCAGAGTACTAAGACTTTCTATTTCTTTCAGTTCTCATTTTGTTCCTATTGGCTGGTCAAGTAACTCATGCATTTTTCATTCTTCTGTCGGGGTCATTGACCAGATGCAGGCAATCAGCTTGTTCAGTGGCACCCCCAGCACAAATCCCTAAAGCAACAGAAAACTGTAGTGCTCCACAGCGGTGGGGAAACATGTTCTCTGTACTTCTTAAAATCTGGTAATGGTGAGTTTATTAGCAAACCAAAGTCTAATACTGATTCTTTTTTCTGTAAGGGTGCCTTGGCAATGTAGTGGTCCTTCTGAGTCACTAGTGTACCAGGGTATGTTTGGGAAGAGTCCTGGTTCTGCCAGGAAAGGTTCTGCCATAATTATTTTAGCTCTCCATACTGGGAACAGGCTCAAATAAAATATCAATATATAACCTTACATCCTCTTACAAACTGCCAGCAGATAGTGAGGCACATCTCAAGTCCTACCTACTTACATTACTTTTTACATCTGTATGACACCGTGTAGAAGTCCAGAGACCTGAAGTGATGCACTTGCCTCAGCACAGAAATAAAATCATAAAAGAGCCAGTGCTTGCACTATAACAATGTAGACATATTGATACTGTGCCTGAGTGTCAAAGTTGGTGGTATTATCATAATTATCTGTGTTCTGAGCATAAGTCTGTCTATATTTAATTATACAATGTACCATTTTACCTAAAGTAAACCAATGTTTTATTAAACTAACTGGAATTAGATTGCTCCATTAAAATGTTTCTAATTTAAAAGGTTCATTTTGGAGAGACTCTTCAAAAGTGAGCTAATTAGCTGGGATTGCCTATTTGAATGCTGTACAAAATGCATGAAATTTGTCCAAAATAAGTTAAAAATAATTGAACCAGCTGTCAAAAAAAATTAGTTTTTCTATGATTGCTCATGCAGAATATGTTTTGGTAAAATGATTTTGTAGTCTATCAGTTTTTTATTTAATTAAAATAATATGCTAATCTAATTCTAAAAACAAAAGTTGATATTTATTGCTGAACTGACTCTTACCCAAAAGAAAATCTCAAAGCAAACAAACACCAAAATCAAAACCCAGACCCTTTTTTCCTCAAAATTTTCAATGTATTTATAACTAGATTACAATTTGAGAAAGCTTTCTGAAAATATCCCCTAAATTATTTAGGATTTTTTTCCCTTTATGAATCCTAGCTGTAAACCTGTTTCAGATAAGAACTATAGTAACATGTTAATCTGATTTACCTTTAATCTTGAAGTTGTAACACTTTAGGGCTTATAACCAGAGTCCTCTCATACATTATCATAAACTGCAGCTAGTTCTTGAGGTTCTCATATTTGTCAGGAAGCAGTGAGGGCTGAATGCTCCTTAAACAATGAGGGGAGACAAGGAGTACAACCCAACCAGAAGGCCTTTGAGTGGCACTGGACTGAAATGGGTCACCCCAGAGAGGCTGGGTAGAGCCAGTAAGAGCTGGTAGAGCCCTCACGGCCCTGACAGTATCCACCACCCCCCCCCCCAATGTTTTAGTTGTTAGGATATTGACATTGATAAAACTCTATGTAAGAATGTTCTTACATTGATGGTTTTTGTTATCTACAGTATAATTTTTGAAATGGCATCAAAAATCACTGTAAGCTGAAATTTGCATCAAGAGAGTAACAGATCTGGTCATCCAGAGAGAAAATTATCCAGTGCTTTTATGCTTTAGATATATTTGCATTCCTATAACTGATATTCATTGCACTTTATACTCATCTTGCAGATCAATACACTGATTTCATCTAAGTCTTCTCTGAAAATCTTTCTCCTCTGAGTAGACTATATTTGATTTCCCTGAACCTCTGTCTTTAGGGGCACTTCCTGTGTAAAATAAAGTGCAGGTAAACCATGCAGATGAAGTGCTGGACTGCTTAAATTGATAGGAGTTTTGCCGCTGTGTTTTCTTTGGTCCAGAATTTAAGCTTGCTGCTCTGTATTTTTCATCCAGAAACCAGGGAATATAGATTTAAGTTCTTAACTGCTTCATCCCTCTTTTTATCTTTTCTGTAAGACAAGGAAAGAAGAAGGAAGGCTTGGCTCACCTAACTTTTCATTATCGTGTATTTCAGAATTTGATATCCAATGATATTTTTAAAAATTGGAGCCTGAGAGGCAAATTTTAGCCTGAGATTTGTGTTAAGTATTTTCCTACGGTGAAAGGAAAGAAACCTTCAGTTCAGATTGGGATAAGTTTTTGTGAGTGCAAGTTCCCAAACTTTTGCTAAACTGGCCAAAATAGGCATGGCAGTATCCTCCCTTGCTAAGGGTGAGGTTATTCTAACTGAGAAGACTTTTCACCAAATAGTGACTAAGCAAAAGTGAAAAGGGCTCCTTAAAAGCCTTTGGCCTTGTAGGTGCCTGTTAGGACACCTGCCTTTCCCAGAGCAGTAGTTGCCTAGACTAAAGATATTCAAAGAAGAATAAGAAAAGTGGAAATCAGTGTTGAGAAAAAGGTCCTTAGCAGCTGCTTTTGTTGCCAGAAGCTCCCTTGATTGCATCACATGTTTAGCTCAAACTAGTAAAATTGAACACAGTGTCTCACTGATAATTATAGCTTTTTATCTAGAAAGATGGACAAGCCAAGCAGTGACTTTCATCTGCCAAATGCTGTGATGCAGAGCTAATTAGAGAGGATATTAGAGAGGTCATAGCATAGTCCAGTGAGAGATTAAATACACCTGAACTCTTTGAAGTTAACTCAGAATCATTTCAGACTTCCCATGGAACCGATTATCATTTAAAGTTAATATTCATAATGAAAACAACTGGGTAGAAAGTTTCTTATACAAAGGAAAGGACTGTAAGGTCTGGAAAACTTTAATGAAAACTTAATGCATCATTCAGGTAAAAATTAAATCTTTATCTATAAAGATACATATAGTCTCCTTAAGTTCTTTCTTTCTCATCTGAAAAACCTTCAAGAAGAGCAAGAACTAATATACTGAGACACACATAAGAGATCTATTTAAAAGTATATGCTCAGTCCAGGGATGACCAATAATGGTTGCCCAGGGAAGAATCTAAGAACATACTAAGTATATAATAAATTTCCCAAATATCTTCCTAGCCCTTAGTCCTTCCTACCTAAGACACATCCCCAGGTGTTTCTGTCAGATGACTTACTGCTGCTGGATAAACATACATCGGCATACTGACTGCTAGCAAACTGCCAGAAGCATTAAAGTACCCATGGTCTCACTGCAAGCTCCTGGGAAAGAACAGTGTGGTTTTAGGTAATTCCAGGGAGAAAAGTGCCTCTCTGCAGCAGCAGTCACAATCCTACTTTTTCTATTCTCTCATGCACTCACCCCATTCCAGTGAGAGCACAACCACAAGAGCTTGCTCTTCTTTTTTTAGGCTATTTCTCTTGGCTCTCTTGGCTCTCTGTTGAAGCTCTTCCCCTTTCCTGTGCATCGGTGCTTCCCCTGGAGGAATGCATCTGGCTCCTCATTCTTCAAGAAGCAAAATTCAATTATTTTTGAGATATTTTTTATGCTGGCTTTGGACACAGGATAAGCATCAAAAGCTTAAACATAGTTGGATGCTGGGAGCATGTAGTCATCCTGCAAACTGACTCCAAAATTTTTGAAACTGTATTTAACATGGTAAAGTGTTTGTCCCCTCGCTGTGTCAATTTGATCCCTAATAGTACCTGTAAGGTACTACTGGCAGTGCATCAGTGCTCTCTGTTAGATCTCACCTTCCAGTGCTCTCTTTCACTGTTTTTTGGGGGGAGTAACAATTCTCTTTATCTTCAAAGAAATTAATTTCTGGGTTTGTAAGGTTTCAGCAAGTGCAATGCAAATATTATGGATTGTGCAGATTAACAGAATATTGTAATATAGTGTTGGTTAGGTAGTTAGAAAAGTAAAGGTTAACAATATATAGGAAAGGCTAGTGAAACAGGTAGACGTTAAGATTTTTTGAATTTGGAGCTTTGTAATATGGACAGGAAATTAAACCCAAGTTAAATAACTCAAGTTCAAATCTGATTTCTAATGCAGGGATTGTATGCACAAAGATTTCAAGTTTTAAATAGTATTCTTGGTATTCTTTAATATAAAATTTTGACTTTTAAAATATTTAATGAAATTATTAGAAAGGCCTATTTTACTTGACACAACTTCCCTCTCAGCATGCATGTTTATATTAAGTTCTAACTTAATTTTACCTCAACTTTTTGTTCTCTCATTTATTGTCTCATACATGTTTCCCAGGATAGCCCACTGGTCTTACAGTCTGACAGAAATGTAACAGTGAATGCAAGAAATCACATGGGACAGTTAACTGGACAACTGACTGTAGGTGAGTGTTCTTTATTGACTGTTATATTTATCAGTTTAGCTTTATTAATAAATTTCATTAATTGACATCACATATAAAATATTCCCTGAAAAATCAGGGAAAAAAATCTCATCACCATATTCAAACAAAACCCACTGCATACAATGGATCATAAGAGAATGATTCAGCATTAGCTCAAGGAAGAAAAAGTAGAAATGACTCAAAATAGCTAAAACAGCTTAATGAAAAGTTATTATTTTTGAGACTACTGTAACAAAACAATCTGAAAAAGCCTCAGCAAAATATGTTTCAACAACACTTTCAGTGGGAAAATAACCATAATTTTCTTACAATTTCTGTCAGTCTTCCATTACTTCAATGGTAATTGCTTTGTCCCTGTCACTTTTGTAAGGCATTTGTGTCAGTACATATTCAAAGTAGTTGGAGTAACAGAATGTAAAGAAAACAGAAAAAAACAAAAATCAAAATGCTTTCCTAGTCACTGAAAAATTTAAAACAAAAGTTAACGTACTGCCTGCCAGTCATTCATTAAAATGGATATTTCTCAAAGTATAAAATATAATTGTTCCAAATGAAATGGAAATAAAAAATCCTTTACTTATCTTACTTATCTGTTTCACTTGCCATGTATTTTCCCCTGCTTTTATGAAGTTTACTGTGTTATACTTTGCTTTTAGTACTGATCATACTTCTTGTATTATTAAGTATGAAGTAATATTTTTTATATTTTCTGAACTAGAAGAGTACTGATATTAATTTATTTTTAAGAATATTGGGCAAAAAGATTCACTGAAGAGTAATGTATTTGTTCTGATACAAAACAATATTTATTGACTGGAAATGGGATGAAAAATATAACATACATGTGTAAGACCTTAGTGTATAAAATTCAAGGAGGCACCCCTTAGACTCTATGTGTTTTTTCCCTTTACTTCTGGATTAAGATGTGTTTTATTCATTGTTTTTTTCTTATGTGCTGAGGGTATGCCCACAAAGAATTTTAAGTTAAACTCTAGTTGTAATCTATACCAAATTTTCATACTGACTGGAGACAGTGGCTTCTAGTTGTAAAAATCTTTGGCAGGTGCACACAGTGACACACCATCTGCACTGATTTCCCTGAATGACCACTTTGAATGGGTGTGCAAGGGTAACCAGACTTGCTAGCGGGTACAGATGAGGAAAATTAAGCTAACACCTGTTCTGGCTGTATTCTACTTGCCCAGTGCAATTATGGAACACAGTTCTCTATCATCTGCTAATTCTATTGTTAAAACCTCTACTTAGCTGGTAATTGCTAAAAGGTGAGCTGCCCATGGCAGACATTCACATTGGCTGAAATAGATATAATATTTTTATCACTGACACTATTCTGGCTGAGTGAACCCAGCTCTGAAGATGAGTGTGAGTGTATTGAGACTGACCTACTTAAAGGCATCACACTAGAGGTTAATATTGTAAAAACATGAAGGCCTGGAAAAAAACCTGTGTTTCTATGTTAACATCATTAGGATGAACACCTTAAACTTCTTGGTGTGCAGCTGGTGCAGTCTCTGGGGAGTAAAAGCTTGTTAAACTGCAATATGTATTGACATTATTTCTTAATCTATCTTCCTCTTTATTTCATATATGGCCTTTACTATTTCTTATATCAGTATAAAAATCTTAGTTTTTGCAAATCCTCTATACAGTATTGGATGCATGTTAAAATATTACTTATTGCTTATTAAACATTTTTTACTTAGTAATGACAGTCACAACTATCAGTGGAATCAGTAAAACCTGGACATTCTACTATTACAGGAACCTAAAAGTAAAAATATATTATTAATGCACTCCCTTCTAAACTTTTTGTTGTGTAAGACAGAACAGAGAAAGACAAGTTTGTACTTTTGCCTAGGCAAAAGCATGGCTACATTTGCTGAAAGAATGGGAGGAGACTTTTCTATACAGGGTTTGCTAACATAAGAAAATATTTTTTTCTATTAGTTGTAAATGTGCCCCAGAATGTCCTTGTCTTTAAAAATGCTCCCTGTCCATTAACTAGTGCTGTGTGCTGAAGCAGCTGTTTGTGTGGCTGTCCAGCGAAAGGAATTAAAATAGACAGTGAGGAGAATGTTTGAAACAACAAAAAAGCACTTATGTCTTGGGGGAAAGATTTTTTCTTGTAAACAACTTTGAATTGTCATTATGTGTTCGGTCTTTAAAGAGCTGAATAATAATCATTAAAAAAAAATAGACTATAAGTTTATATGCATGGCAGGAGCATTCTACAAAGAAAGATGCCAGTGCATTCAGAAGCATGATAAAGCTCTTTTTATACATGTGATATCATTGGTATTTTATCCACATTTCACAGGACTGAAGTGATGTTACAAGCCAGAAAATAGGTCTCATCCTGTCTTTGGCAACCAAATTGCTGTTCATGTCAAATTTTAGGACTAAAAATTCCGAAAATTCCTAAAACTGAAAATTCCTTCCATGGTGTTTGAAACTGTGCCATGTTTAACTAAAAAAGGCTTAAGAGCATATAATTAGAACTGTAATGGGAAGATGGATTAATGTAAAAAATTATATTGTAGCTGGGAGGAAGAAGGCTGTATTTTCACTCAAGGAGATGGAAAAAATCCAGTGAAGCTCTTAACACGAATTCAATTCTGTGACTGAATATGGAAGACAAAGTGTGTCATTAAAGTACATCATTAAGACATCTTGGGAAACATCCTAACCTAGGAAGAGTGAAGAAAAAATATATTAAATAAGTTTTAACAACAGTAACTAAGTGTATCGGATGATTGAGTGGTTTCATGTTTAAATGGTATAAATTCAAGTTATGCTCCAGGTCATAAAATAGCAAGGGTACACCCATTATTGCAGTACTGTATTTTTATTCTGGCATTAAAAACTGTACAGAGAGACAGTCACAGCTGTAGCAATGCTTTCTGTTGGGATCTGTACCAACTGAGCGAGAAATGTTGGTTTGTACTCAGTATATTCATGACATATGCTCTGGAAACTGCCAAGTTTGTGTCTGGATCTCCAAAAGAACTCCACAGACTTCAGTTTTTAGGCATGCCACTTAAGACCAACGGAGCAGCTGTAGCACAGACATGAATTGTATCTACAAAATACTGATGAAAATATGACAATCCATTGAATTTTGTATATAAACTTGATAGTGATCGCATCTCTCCCCTCCCAACCCTTACTTGGTAATACCTTCAGCATTATTCAGTCTACTGAATTACTTTTACACAACCTTTTTCTCTGTTTAATCCATGTATGCATAGTTTAAATGGCAAAATATCTATTTCTTTTTTTTATACCACTCTTAGAAATGCACATTAGTTGATCACCTTGAGCCACAAGTATTTGTCTCTATGCTGTCTGTACATATCATATATAACTTTGCCTGCTTTTGAGTGGAGTACATTAGTCTCACAAGCATTAAAAAAATTTAATGTGACATTTGAAAGGCACATTTTTATTTAATGTAAATTCATCATTAGATTGGATTATTATTTCAGCAATTTTCTTTTTTTTTTTTTTGGTGAGAGGTTTTTTTCTTACTTTTTTCCTTACTGCAGTAATTGCTTCTGACAGGTATTTCTGCTACTCTTTGACCTTTAGCTCTTCTTAAAAAACTCTGGGGATATCTGAAATGTGCAAAAAAGTGCATTTCATTTCTACTAAGCTTTGAGCCCTCAGACAGAATCGTAACTCTTACAGAGGTCCAGATCTGTACAAGTCACAGCTTTAGAGAACTGAACCTGTCGCTCCACTCACTGAGATCTCCAGAGCCATGCAAATTCAGAGAGAATATTTGAATACCAAAGTTATATCACATTCTTGCAGTTACTTTTTGAAAATAGCAGGCAGATGTATGATTTTCAATTACAGCACCACTTAAAGACTGATAACATTGCTAAAAATATATTCAAATAACTTGTCAAACTGGAGATCCTTTCCATACATTTACCACAAAACTCATCTTGTGTACTTGAGATCTTTTTCTTTAAAATGTGCTTTCTTACTTGTTGTGTTCCATCAAGAGCACATGGGTTATTGTGCAGAAACTGTTAGACATTAGAAACTGCAGGTAGGTAACATTGTGGGAGTCTCCCTCATTTATACCTATATCGCACATGGCTGTTGCCTATGCTTATATCAAGTGATACCTTACCAGGTGACACATCCTGCTAGCCCTTCACTCCTGAGTAAGTCACCACCTAAATGTCGCCTCTGATGTTCCCTTTGCAACCCTTAGATATCAGTGAAGACATGCTGCAAGGTGCAGCATTTTAAGTATTCTTGCTTTTAGAATCATCTGCGAGAGTAACAAAATGTTACAGTACATTCTTACTCTGTGGGGTGGTAACAATAATGATAAGGTACATGTAAAAATATGTGTACACATGTTGATCTAAATCTTTGATATTAATATCAGATATTTACATAAGATTTTTATGAACTTAAACTAAGTATCCATCAATAACATGCTTAATGAGACAAGAAATGTAGCTGTCTTTTTAAATCTTGTTTGCATACACAGTAGCCTTAAATGTAAGGTCTTTTATCCTAAGCATTGCAATAAAAGGGTGGTTTTAGAGGGATCATATGCATACACCCTTTCCTCACTGTAGGAAAAAGGAAAAAATGGTCTCAAATCTTCTCTTTCTTATCTGCCCAGTTATGCTTGTATCATCTGTAGTAGGGTGCCGGGGGGGAGGGATGGAGTTGCTTTACAATACCTCATTAGCTCTTTCTGTCTTTCAGCTGGACAAACATGGATTAAAATTTGTCAGTAATATGTGAAATAAAGATTTTCTCCTTCCACTTACAAAGAGGTTTGCCTACTTATTGTACCAAACTTCAGTAAGTTTTTCAAAATCTGAAAGAGAGTGAATGCTCTGCTAGTCTATTTTTATTATTAAAGCACTTGCACTTGTAGCCACTGTGGTACAGTAGGATAATTATTATTGCTAAGAAGATACATTGCTAAAACAAAGCCAGATAAATGAGTTATCCATTTCTCAGCATTTTCTTGATTTCTGTTCCTTAACTAAAATACAGACTGAAGAAACACGAATTTCGGTCCCTAATACCACTTTAATGTGTGCAAATAACTTTACCATACCTAGATGAATTAGTAGTCCAGTTTTTGTAGCTATATACAAAGAGGACTATTTCACATTGAAATTCAGGCTGAATATGTAATAGCTTAAAACCTTCTTTTGTCACGTTTTGTCATTTATCAAGTTATTCTTATTGTAGTAAAAGATTGTAACTTACAGTTACTTCACTTCCTCTTAATTTTCTAATACAAAAATAAATGAACACAGAATCTGTAATTTCTGGGCGAAATGACTTGCATTGCTTATAATTTTTCAGATGTTTTTGCACCTTAAATGAAATTTTCTGTTGACAACTACTTGGTTATCTGATGTTTTCCCTGGTTTTAGATTAGATATTTGTCATTCAGAGAATATTTGGATAATTTACCTGGCAAAATCTGAGTGTACTAATTTTAAAGTATAACATTTCTTAAACTTTTATTGCCAGTTAAATACTCTTTCCAAGTATAGGAATAGAAACAATTTATCAGGAGGTGAAAATACAACTCATGTGCTAGTTTGTCAGGTCTTTTAAATGGAGGTAAATGGGAGATAACTTGCTCTTTTTTATACAGGTCAGTTTACCTTATACTTAACTGCATGGTTAAAGGATTTCTTTCAACTTCAGGACTCACTGCAGACGGAATGATGGAGCAGTGCCTGGAAGGCCATATGGCTTTATATCTCCTCCTGGCAAAGATGAGCCAAGAGGCAGTCAGAAAGTGAGCCGTGTTGCTCATAACATTTGAAATGTCCAGCTGGAATCTCAGTCTCTTCTCACAATTTACAGGGCAACGTGATGTTGCCTCCATTTCTGTCATGGAAAAGTTGTCTTACAAACCATCTGTGCTGTAACAGGTTTTGTGATATAAGCTCACCTAATATCTATATACACCCTTAATGACTTTGACTAAACTATCTTGAGAATCCATTCCCATTAATTAATTATCTTGAAGTGTGGAATTAGGAAAATGTGAAGCTCTCTGAAAACTGGTCAAAACTTTGACCTATTTGCCAGCACTTTGATGGGTCTGCCAAACTAATCCTGAAAAAATTAACTTTGTAATTTATTTGATATTCATCCATATTTCTCTTGAAATTCTCTGTTTAAGTAATTTAGAACTGATAGAAAGCATCAGCATTTGTTTGTTTTGGTTCAGCATCAGGAGGCAGACAACTTTTTTATAATTTTGTTTCTGTTTCACTTGTAAAGTGGTTGCATCGTTTTCTGTGTTAATCTTCATGTGTGCATTTGAAATTCAGCTATGGCAAATATGCCCTGGTGACAAGCATTTGCATTAACTGGATTGAAAAATAGTATTATTCTTTTACACATCCATTACAGAATTAACTCATAAAATTATTAAATATACTACATCAACAATTTTCAATCCTGTTTGTGTTTGGTTAACATGATCTCTTTGAAAGAGAGAGGTGCTTTAGTCAACACCTCTGATAAATTAGATACATTTTTCAATTTTTGAGCAACATCTTTCATATCATTATGATGATCTTATTGTATGTTATGTGCAGACATAACACTACATTGCTGTTTAGTACTTGAAATACTCTATGGTGCAAAATATATCAAGTCTTCCTTATTGCCACATGAACTGCTACATGAAAACTTTGCTGTAAAAATAGAGTAGTAAGATATTTCTCTGTCAGTTATTAGGACCAAGTGGTAATTCTTTCTGATAGGTATGGCCATTATTTAGCTTGATACCTCCTTCCTAAAATACAAGACCATATCACATCAGTTGATATGTCCAGAATTAAAAGTTTGCTATGAATAAACACAACTGCAAGCAGCAGTAGGACAGTAATTGAATTCTGTGCAATTTCAGCATGGTTATTTCAGTGGAGAGAAAGTGCTTGTACATTATTGGTATTGAAGAGCTTATCCAAAAAGGTCTATGCAGTGGATGTGATTCCTTGCTATATCATCCTCAGTAGTGTATTATACGTAATCTTCTTGGAATCTTAAAACTAATAACTTTCGTACTTCCAGAGCTGGGGTCTTAAGACCTCTTCCCCTTATTTCTGCCTTCAGTGTATTTTTTTCTTCTTTCTACCTTCTTCAGACTCTAAAAGTTTTTGCCATTTAAGTCTTGATCCAGTTTTTCTTTTCTTTTCTTTCCCTCAGTCTGAGCTCAGGAAGACTATTTCTACCTCGGATACAAGGTACAGCTCATGTTAGTTCATATCTGAAGTTTTGATCTAATGTGGAAAGCATTGTTTCTGTCTGTAACTGACAGACAAAATGAAAAACAAACTTTGTACGTTTATAAATACTCAGATACTTTTTGGTACCATAGATAAAATACATGCAGCTTATTTCTTTTCCTTGTTTGTCCCTGATCTAAATTGGAGGGAATTTTAAGATCCAGTACCTTATTTTTAATTTGGTGCTGGCAGGAACACCTGGAACTGGTGACATGCTGGCTTCCTCCAGGGCAGCCTTCAAAAAGAAGCCACCACAAGTCTTTTTCTCATGAAAGCACAATGGTCTATAGCCCCTGTCACTTCAGAGGTGATATGAAAAGGATGAAAGGGAACACTAAATCAGTGTTTTCCAGGCAGGAATTGTGAATGGGGAGCAGTAGTACAGCAATGACTGTGCAGAGTGGTGTCCAATCCACTTGGTATGAGCCTCAGCTCGCTGACTTAGTATTTCATCTCAATGCTCACTTTGACCCCAGAGCATCCGTAGTGATTCTGGACATATACTGAAGTAGATTTCAATTATCAATAGCTATTTGGCAGTGGTACTGCAGTCCTCTGCTTACTTTAGTGCTTATAGACTTTTTATTT
>JACBWW010000020.1:18567211-18737436 GCA_020086605.1 Lanius collurio | reverse complement strand
CAGGGTCCCCCCCCACCCCAGGACTTCAGGGGAGAGGCACCTCCACAATTCACACTTTCTTTTTAAATAAAAGAACATTGGAAACAGTTGGATAAACATAACAAAGTAATTTCTAAAGAAAAGAAGCCGCAATCTTGAGTCCCTAAATGTCCAAACTGATTTTCTTTGGAGTATCAGAAGGTAGACAGCACTTAAGCATGCTTCAGATGGAAACTGAGTCAGGAGAGGATGTTTTCCTTTCTGTACCTGTTGGAATCTTAGAAAATGACAGTTGATTTCTTCCCTCCCTCCTTTTCATCCCCCCATCGGCATTGCAAAGGGATTCATGGCAAATGGAAAAGCCTGGTTTTGTGAGGGGAACCAGAAAGGGAAATTTGGGCTGGGCTTATAGGGGGATAAAGGGGCATGGGATAAAAGGGGAAGGTGGGATAGAGTAAAGGATAGCGATTATGGGGATATTGTCTAGCATATCTACTACCTTTCACAGGAACACCCCCAGGGCCTGTAACAAATGCTGCCTGTGGGCCCTTTCTAACTTGTACAAGTTTAAACTCCACCCCTTCTTTTTTTTTTCAAGCTTGGAACATTACTTTTGGGGTTATTTTTCACAACAACAGATTTATGGATGAAAATACTTTCTCCGGTATCATTTTTCAATAAGAAACTGTAATTTTTCTTTACGTTATACCATTTTACATTTCCAAAAACCCTAGCTGCGAAAATTTTTTTCCTTTTCTGTGTTGTCTTGTTCTTGCTTTCACTGTCGCTCACTCTTGTGCTGGAGCTGCCACAGCCGGGACCACCAGGACCAGGGCCGCCAGCGCATTCCTGCCGTGGGGTTTCGACTCCTCAGGATCACATTTGGGGCTGTGTGGGTCCGGTCTGGCCGTGCTGCTGCACTCTGCCATTGCCGGCTGGTCCGCCTTCAGCCCCCTCTGCACTGCCACTTGGAGCTGTGCTCGCTTCTCCTCTGGAGCTCCATGCAGCTGCTCCACGCTTTCCGGGCATTTGCGTGGCTGCACAGCCACGCCCTGTAAGGTGTTCACGTGTGCGCAGCTTTGTACCGCCGGCACTGCCGCCGCCGCTGTTGGCTACAGACGTGTCGCTGCCGGGCGCTAGCACGGTTCCCTTCTTGCCACCCCCACGCTTCTCGTGTGTCTCCAGCTCAGTGTGGCTCACCACGGTTGCCAAAGCGAGTTCTGCTATCGACGCTGCCTTTCTCAGTGCGAGGTCTGGCTCGAACCGTCGTGTGCCATTCGGCGCAGGGCAGCCATTGCCAGGACACGCCTCTGCCACTGCCGCCCTCACTGCTGCCCTCGCCGTTCGCTCTGCTGCTCGCACCTCTGCTCTCGCTGCTCGCTTTTTGCGTTTTTCAGCAGCTATTTCTACTAGCTGTCCTTCCTTATTCACTGTAAGAATACCTTGGAGACCTCTAGGAATGCACTCGCACATCCAGCGACTTCGTCGTCGCTCTCTCACCTGCTGTTGCTTGGGAGTGCACTCTGATACAGGGATGGGGTCTGCTCTGTGGCTTGTGCTTTTAGCGGGGCTGGGCGCCTCCACCGCAGGCACCTCAGCCGCAGGTACCTCTGTGTTACTGGGACCAAGCACATGCTTTATGAGAGCATCTTCAATAGAAGTAGATGCTAGAATCAATTCTACTACCATTCCACTTCTTGACTGAATCATTATCAACTCATCAATTTCTTTCCAAAAATTGTCCTCTCTAGTTACAGGAAAACCAATATCAAAAATTAAGTCTCGAGTGACATAAAAGAAATTTTTGAAAAGCCAGTTAAAGAAGTGTTCTAAATGTCCTGTATCCAGTTTTGCATTTTGTTTCGCTAGAATTTCTTTCACTTCCAAGTACATTTTTCTCTGTGGCTCAGATAGCCACAACTCCTCTGACTTCTCCATCTGGTCAGAAAGTACAGCCAAAAACAAGACAATAAGGAAGTTCAATTACTCACAATTCACGTCAGTGTACTTCGGACCATTAGAAATCATTTTCAGGGATCGAATGTCCGCATATACCCACCATTTGTTATAATTGGGAATCCTTACAACAAGTATAAGACAGCGATGAACTTGGAAGGAAAGATGAAGCGATATTTTTATAATGTTCAGAGATTATTTATTCCTCTGCCCACATGGCTGGAGTTCCCAGGCAGACCCCAGTCATGGGACCCTGCTCCCTTCCCTGGGCCCGGGCATCCAAACCAACCAATCAGGAACAGGTATGGGGCACAGGTGACATGGGGACAGGGACAGGGACAGACTCGTACACTGCAGGGTCCCTCCCCCTAGGATTTCAGGGGAGAGGCACCTCCACAATTGATGGCATTTTAAACAAACAATTCAGGTATGTCTGCAGGGCACCACTATCAAGGACATCACCCACCTTTGGAAAGTATTTAGGGGTAATGGATGAATTGCATAAGAGAGATATTTATGAATATGTATTGTGATTACAATTACCTGATGGACAGTTAGACTTATTATACCTTTTGTCAGTGAGCATTCTGGAATATTTGTGAGGTGGAGCATTTATCCCATGGCTAACATTAGATATCTGAAATCTGTCCCTGTGTGTTTTTACAAGATTTTGAATTTTTTCAAAACAAAGCCTGATTAACACATTTTAAGAAAACTTTAGCCATTGAGAGGGTGGGGAGAAACATTTACAGAATCAACATGTCTAAATTCAAAAAAATGCATCATTACAAGTATTTTGATAATTCCTTTTCATTCTTTTTTCTTCATGAATTAAAAATAGCTAGAAAGTTTTTACATTACAAACATATGTTCATCTGAAAGTAGGAGGAGCTGTTTGGATTACATAGCTGATTCTGCAAATTATGAGCTGCTAAGGCAATTCCTTGATCAAAATTCGTTATCACATTTTTTATATTCTTTATAACATATTTTGATACCATGAATTTGCATATTAAACAAAAATCTTTCATATTATGGAGGCAGGAGCTTTTCACAAATTTATAAACCAGATTGTTAAACTGAGATAACATGCATGCATTTCTTTGTCCACAATGCCCTCCCCATAATTTTTACCCATATAGATTGATTCCAGTAATGCATTACAAGTATAATTAGAGATCAAAGAGAAAATTTCAGATAATTATTTCCTGAAATAGTGTATCTTGCCATATATCTGGTTGCACCATATGCAGTTCGTTGCTCTTCAACACCATTTTTAGAAGTGATGTTTGCTTTCACTTGTTAATGAAATAAAATTTTCAGAAACAATGAAGAGTAAGGATAACACCTTTAAATTGAAATGCATAGTAAATTTAAAAGTCTCTATATCTGCAAACTTTCTTTATTGCAGTTAGATCAATTCTATCTATCTGTACAATTTCAGAATTATTTTAGGGTTTTTGAGCTTTGAGACATTCGGGAATATTGTTTTGTAAATATGACATAAATTGTGGTATCTTAATTCATGGGTTTTTTGTTTGTTTTGGTGCTTTGTTGTGGTTTTCTTATTATTCTATTGTCTAAGTCTGTAGTAGAACTGAATGAAAAATATCCTTTTCTGCTGTGTTGATTTGTATGTCTTAATGGAATAAGGTGTTTATTTTTTGGAATAGTTATCTTTAGTTATCTTTATTTTTTCATTGGCAAGAAACAGCAATTTAAACTGAAGAAAACACAGAAAGCTCTGTCTGAATTGGCATTTCAAGATCTCTGTGCTTTAGTACAGTCTAAATTTTAGTGTTGATTTCCACATAATACTGAAATAGATGTTTTCATAGTTATTTCTATAAATTATTTTAACAGTATTTTATGATGCAAATTATCTATCAGGCTTACAGAAAGCCAAATATTTTATTAAAGCATCATGCATTCTATATGTTTTGGATATTTCATGAATGCCAACGATGAATTCTTACAAAATACCTTAGATGTAACAATCACTTCCTTGATTTCAGGAGCTGATGCTGTGGAAGCTCAATGTAAGAGATTTGAAGTGAGAGCAAGTGGTGGTGGAAAAGTATTGTTTTCTGCAGATGAAGATGAGATTGTCATTGGAGCTGACAGACTGAAAGTAACAGGTATGGTAATAGTAAAGTTTCTAAATTGATGTAAATGTATATATTTTAATATCTTTAAGAGTAATTATACTATCAATCTTCTAAAAATGTTTGATCCACTGGAGAAGAAAACGTCTTCTCATTATCAGTGATTGTTTGACTAACCAAAAGATATTGCGTAATCTAAATATCAATTCCTCTAAAGATAGAAGTGAATTTGAACTCTACAGGATCAACTATGGTACAAATCACACTTACCATTGTGTTTTGGCTTTTATATGTCACCATTAAGCATTGTTTTGTGGTGTGTGTGCCATTTGTTTGGGTAATGTTCCTTCAAAATGATAAAAACTATTGTTATATAGGTGACCTTTGTTTTTTCTGTATACAAAATATCAAATCTACTTTCCGTATGAATTAAGGGTATGTACTCTGCTTTATTTCATGAGGTTCAGCTGAAAAACCTTGCCTTGACTTGGCTATATTATTCATTATTTTAATGAAATACAGGCTACTGTTACGGTTTCACTACAGCCAGCAACTAAGTCTTACACAACCACTTCTTCTCCACCAGTGTGGATGGCGTAGAGAATTGGAAGGATGAAAATAATAAAACTCATGGGTGTAGATAAAGACAGTTCATTAGGTAAAGCAAAAGTCACACACAAAAGCAAAGCAAAACAAGGAATTAATTCCTTGCTTTTCATGGACAGTGTGGTGTTCAGCAATCTTCCGGAAAGCAGGGCCCCAGCATGCATAACATGGAAAAAGAGAATCATACTGAATCCTGCTAAGGCTCAAACTTGGTCATAATACTAAATGCTGAGAAAATTAATCTTAAATGTATAATTGACACAGGAGATTTCAAAGCATCTATCATAAGTTAAAAAATAAAACATCATACAAATGGCGCTAAGAATTAGATTCCCTGCCTCTGAGAAATGCAGAAAAAATAAAGTTTTAGCTGCAATGATCATTATTTTTTAATCAAACATTTGGCACCATAAGAATTAATTTCATCCAAAGGTTGTGTGATACCTTTAAATTCTTCAGCAAACAGATGAAAGGTGATGAGTCCCTGTGAGCAGCATCAATCAGACTGTATTACTCCACATGGCAGGATATGACTGATGAAACCTGGCAGGAAATCATAATGTCAAACATCAACCAGAATTTTTTCTTTAGTTTATTTTTCTCAATCTTGTGTTTCTATTATCATGGTGCCTTGGGGGGAATATAGGAAAGGAATTATGGAAGAAGAAATAAAATAAAAGTTGAATATAAAACAGGAAAAATAAGATGTGCTTATTAGGAGATAAAGCTCTCTCGTGTATTTATTTAAGGATGGTACTAGAATGAAATTATTTTATTTTCTTCTGTAATAATCAATATTATCTCTTTGGAAACACTTCACTGTGAATGGGTCCAATAAATGATTTACTTTGGTAATTAATTTTCAAAGTATGCTCATGGGCAGTGACAAAATATCATGGCAATATGGGATTTTTTTGTATATGATTTTTTCTTCTTTCAGAAGAATTTTTTTAATGCTCAGCTTTTAAAAGCAATCTACCATAAGTCAGTCTATGAAACTGTTGATTAATAAAAACTTGAAAGATTAAGCTGACAGCTTCCCACAGATTATTTTTTGTAACACTTTTATTTGTAAATTATTTTATAGGAAGCCTATTCCAAGGAGAAGGGTATAGTAGAACCAGGGTAGTAATCCAGATATCAGTTTATTTCCCAGATAAGAAAAATACGGGATTAGAGGCCGTAGTTTTTGGTTTAGAGATACTGCAGTTATATATTTCTATATTGAGAGTGTCTCACTTTAAAATTAGGCAATTTGCTGGTTTCATTTAAGCTTCTTATTCTTCCTTCCATTGCTAGTCTTGCTTTTTCTTTTAACTGTGTCAGCTCTTTTCTACTTTATTACTCAAGGAAAGAAAAAAAAGGGTTCAGATTTTGCTTTATATCGTAAAATTTTGGAGGGAGGAAAGAGAAAGGCTTGATGAAGTGAACATATTGCTAAAGAGCTGGGGAAGCAAGTAGTGATAAGAAGCTCATTTTCTGGTGGGTTCACAGGTGCCTTTCTCCATCTCTTATATTTACCCAGACATCCCAATGGACAACATCTATAGCATCGCAGAGTTTTCTTCTCTTTCTCTGCAGATACAGAACAAGAGTATCTGTTTGATTTTTTACTTCTCTTGCTTAAATCTTAATTCAAAGTTTGCTTCCCTTTGCTTTTATTTAATTTTTATTTGGATTGGAATATGATCTCTGTAAGATACTCTCGTAGCAGACCTGTACTGGTCAACTGTAGGGTCTGACAGGCCCTTGTCCTGGCAGGAAGCCCTTGTTTAGATAAAGGGAACTGCAAAATCTCCAGACGTGGGGTCTGACAAGCCCCTGTCCTGGTAGGAAGGCCTGGAGATAAGGAGGTCACACAATCCTCCTGCAGGCCCCTCTTTGGGAAAGAGAGCCTTTTTGGTTATGGCGAGAGAAGACAGACCCATGATCCTCTAGGAAACGCTATGTAAAATACCCTAATACCCATTGGTTTCTCACCCTTGCACACCCACCTCTGTACCCCCATAAAAGAGACCCCTCTGCCCCGAGTCAGCAGAGGATCCGTCTCTGGTCACCCCTTCGCGGAAGATGGAAGAATAAAGCTGCTTCTGCGGAACCACCAGCCGACTCCTCTCCTCTCTCTATCCAGGCCTGGCCAGGGGGGTTTGCCTTGCAGAGCAGAGCTGAAATCACTGCTGAATCACTAAGAGCTGATGGCTGCTGAGCCGGGCACCTCTGCAGGCAGCCCCGGCCAACAGCTGAGAGAAACCACGACCCCCTGGGAGACGGTTCCTCACGGGATCACCTCTCCGGGTCCGCTACGGCTTCTTGGGTCTGAGCTTCAGATCCCATCCAGCACTGGCTGGGCACCCCCAGCCTTATTACTTTAGTTAACCTTGTTTGTGACAGTACAAGCACATATCATGAGACAGCTTTATCCTGCCGGAGTACTTCTGAGAAAGATTAAGATGCTCTAGGTCAGCGTACATTTTTCTGAGACAATTCTATGAAAGAAAGTTGTATAAAAACCTTCATTGGATGGCTCTGTTAGTATTGTTTCTTTCTCTTTTTTTTTTTTTTTAACCCAACATAATTAGCAGCTGTATAAGAAGGACAAAGGAATGTGTAATTCATCTGGTTTAAGTCAAACTACACCTACTGTTTTTTGACAATGTAAATGCATTTTTTTTCTCCTTTGTCTTCTGAGGTGGTTTTCTTGGTTAAGGCTAAATGCTCATTACCAGAAACTCTCATTTTTCCCATTCAACTTATAATTTTCTATCCAAATTATACAAACATTTTACTTTTTGAAAAAGTTATTTCTCTCTCTATGATTTTGAAGGAGAAAAGACAGCAATTTAACTCTCATGTTGTCTCCTACATGTTCTTTTGGTCTATATAACTCCTTCATTTTCTATAGCATTCTTTATTTAAACACGATTATATCTGTGACCCTTTCAAGACATATAAAAACTATAGTGTGATTTCTTTTGTTGCACATTTAGCTTCTGTATAAGTTATACTTGCACATGTGGCTTTTTATTAATCATGCTTTAAAAATGCAAAGGAAAAAGACATTTGCCAATTAAATGAGATAGGCCTTCCATCAGAAGCCATTGCTGTTCTGCAGTCAAATCCGATTATGTTTTCTGGATATAGCAAATCAGCTGTATAATATTTTTCTAAATAACCCAGTCTAAATTGTTCAGAAATTATTACTTACCTCTAAGGAAATCTAATTATTTTTGTTTCCTAGTACTTTCTTAATTGCTGGATTATTTTCTTTCATCTCTTATTGCTGCATATCTGGGTGGTGTGGTCTGTTTTAGCACAGGATCCGAAGTCCTTTCTGGATAGAACTGAATTTTTATTTTTTTATGATAATTAACATGTCAACAGTAATACTTTTCCTCTAAAATAAAAAAGGAGCTACTTAGAAATTCATAAGTTACAGTTTCACCAAGATTTTAGTTCTGTAGTGTTAAATTGCTTCATAATTTTTGGAACCTCCAGTTTTTCAAATACATGAAGTTTCATGTCTGTATTGTATAAGCTGATATAATTAGTTGAAGTTCATTTTTTTTTCTCATATTTCAAACATAAAAATAGTTCTTATTGGGGGAATTGCAGTTGTACAAAGGTTTGCACATTGTTGCTAGCAGTACTAGAAGAAACAAAAGTAAGAGGCATAAAAATGTGCAGGTCATTATTATTTCCTAAGAGCCTTCTCCCTTGTCAAATAGCACAATTATGTAGAAAAATGGAAGTTGGAAAAGGACAATAGAGTACATACTTTGGTAACTTTCTCAGATTAATAGCAGAATGTATATGGGTCAAATCTACTTTGACACCAAAACAGTGTCAGGAAAACATATGTGAAGGGCTGCAAGTATCTTTTTCATTACACTGAAGTAAATGAAGTAAGTGCATTCAGTATAGCTTTTGATCAGTCATTGATCTCACTACAGGAAAGATGAGAGCCTTGATGTGACAAGGAAGCTTCAGAAGTTTCCAGCATACCTATATTCTGATAATGTTCTAATAATAATCAGAATTAATATGCAGAGGAGTGCATCAATACTTCAGTTTTGATTTTAGGATTATGTTGCAGAACTGGGAGTCTGCAGGAAATTGAAATATAGAAAGGTCTTCCAGAGTAGTTAAAAGAAAATGATAAAATATAAATATGACCTATGGCTATAAAAAGGAAATAAGACAGAATTATGAGGAAATATATGTGAATTGCAAATTAGGTTGGAGAAGTAGAAATAAAATATTTATAACAAGTACTGAAATGCAGAAAAATAACTTATTATTTGATGTATGTGATTATTACAGTAGGCTTATATCTAGTGCTTTGAGAGACTGAATAGGAATTTCAGTATGAATGGGAAAGAAGATCTTGGATTTGCCACATTCAGTGGGTGGATTGTCATTCCAGACAGATGGAGTTTGGAGAGTGAAGTGGCATAAGATGAGGGGAAGCATTTAATCACTTTAAGGTGGCTTATGGAGCCAAATTATCTGACCACAGTAAAACTACTGTATTTGATGTTGTACTAAAATTTAATCCTTTAAGCAGATATGACAAATTCTTGGTATCCGGAACACTGAATGAACCAGCATTCTTTTATCATTATCTGTCAGTAACAAAAATGCATCACATATATAGGATTTCTGTGTTTCCTGAGAATGAGTACATTGATATATACTCCAGTGATGAATAAGGTTTCTGATAAGTTTATTTCGATCTCAAGAAAGCACTTAATGTCCAGGGTTGTCTTTATGGGAGCTCTGACTGAAAGATAATATTATTGTGGTTGTCTTGGCACTTAGCAAAAGAACAACCTGTCAGGACATCACTCTGGAGGTACAACTACAGAGCTGATTACAATCACATATATACCTGACTCCAAGCTGTCTATGAAGTGAAAGCTTTATAGGCAGGCTACAAATTATGAGAATAAATAAATAAATAAATAAATAAATAATTTTTTTATCCAGGCGATTGCTTAAATATATTTATATCTCCTATTTAAGGGTAGAATGCATCCAGCCAGCTCATATTCCAAGCAGTGTGTACTTACACCAGCCTGCAGGTGTCTGTGTAGATGTTTGGAGGAATACATCAACCTAAGGATAATAACAGTTTATTGGCAAAAGAAAGATTTTGATTTTTGGTACTTAAAAATGTGTCAAGGAAAATAAGAACTGGTCTCAGAAACATATGTAAAGTGAAATAAATCTTGGTAAAATAAATTTTTCTGAAAAGGGAACAAACCAGATAGCAGACAAATGTGCAAACAGTTCTGTCAGAGCAGGAAAATGTTCAATTCCTCTACAGCCATTTCACTGAAAAATACTCATCTAGGCTATTCTGTAGACTGAGATATAGAAGAAGCCAGCATATGGTCAGGCAGAAGAAAGCAAAAGAAAGCTAAAAACCAAACAACCCCCAAACAGCTAAATAACGCACTTTTGAAATAGAGGTAGAAGAAAATAATCCCCTACCTAGATAGTCAACCTTACCATAATCCATACTTTTTGAATAACTCTCCTCAAATAATCATCTTTTATTCCCCTTTTTTTCATGATAGCATCAATTACAAGAGAAGACAGATTTTAATCCCTTCCTTCCTTCTGAGCTGTAATCTATTTAATTCTATTAAATAGGGCTTATTTTTTTTTTTAAGCTGGTTCTGTTCTTGTCTGAGCTGTTCCTTTGCAGAATGCAGCCAGAAATTTCTCAAGGTTAGTGGAGACCATTTTCCTTGTTCTGGTACAAAGCAGCATTAATCCAGAGCCTAGTTCAAACTTACAGAGTGAATCTGATTTTCAGGTAAACCTTTGACACTAAGATTAAACTATTGGATATTTGTGGCCAATGTAAGAATTAATATTTTTAGGAAAACCTGCCAACGTCTGCATCATATTCCCAGTCCTATTCCACATTGCCTGTTGAAGTACTCTGCTGAGTCCAATAAATTATGCAATTTAAAATAGTTCTACTTTGAAGTATCTGAATTGCATGATAGCAGGCAAATCCACATGACATATGGAAGGGTCAAAGCTCAGTGGAAAATTGCCCCACTGTTTAGTGAGCTAGCTCTTAAATCAAATGAAAACAGCTTGTTTGGAAAACACACACTAAACATTCAGAAGGTTTTGATGCAGGAACCGGATATTAATTGGGTTCAGGTTTTGTAGCAACATTCTAACTCTTAAACCTGAGCTAAGTCTGGCACTCAACATGCCCTCAGGCTTTGTAGTTTTGAAAAGGCACATTTAAATTGCAGCAGCAAGACCCATCTCTATTTTTAAAATATAGCTCCTCACAGGAGGGAAAGGTGAATCATAAAAGAGCTCCAGCATTCCTATTTTCCTTTTTTGTGACTTAAAGAACTTGCTTGTGGTTTATTTATACCTGGAAAAAAAAAATCTGTTGTTGGAGATAAGGGTCAGTCTGCAGAACAGTATAGGATTTCAGTTCAATAAAAAAGAATATTTGGTTCCAAATACTCACCCTATAATAATGACACTACAGGCCAAAAATATTTTGCTTTGTCCTGGAGCAGTATTCTCATTAGGTGCTAGAAGATTAAATCATTTGGATTTCAATTTGTAAAGCTTTCAGAATAGGAGAAATACTGTTACATTTTCAGGAGATATTGTAGGGATCTGACTTTTCACTAAGAATATACCGATGTACCTCTTACTGTGAGACATGTAATACATGTCAGAACTGCACTTCATTTTCTCTGAATTCTATTAGAAACCACTACAAACTGGCTTTTTTATTTTTATCCGATCGTAAACAAACTTTTATCCCAACTTTAAGCACAAGCTAATGTATTTAGTAACCACAAACTGCGTGATGAGATCATACAAGCATTTGTCATGACATACATAATACTTTACAAACTTACATGAATGAACAGGAAGATCTTGACTCTAAATTTAGGTGAAAAGTAGCAGAAATCCTTGCATGAATGTATTGTTTGAGTCCATGGCAGTCACAGTTTGATACATTCTTACTCAGAGGAAGGGTCAGATTGCACTCAGCAACATCTTGGACTTCAGTGTTTTCCCTAGGTCTGTTTATAAGGCAGGTATGCAGGTATGCAGGCAAAGCTGAGAAAAACATAAATTCCAACAATGTCTGCTCTGCAATACATTTCAAAGCTTATTCATAGCAGACTCCTATAGGCTAGGAATAATTTTGCACACAGGAAGCAACTCCAGAAAAAAAAATTATTTCACCCACAAAAATATGGCCTGCAGCTTTCAGCCTACATTGTGAATTTAAATTCCTAAACTCATAATGGCTAATGATGAGTTTAAGTTTCACAGTGTCTGATAGCATTAAATGCAGCACACCAAGACACAAACATAATAAGCCATCATTTTGGTTTTAGAAAAATACCATATATATATATATGCCTTTGAATTTGAATTAAGAGTGTACAACACAGCTACAAGAGTGTAGCTTTGCTCAAGGTTCAGAAAGTACAGAAGTATTACAAGTATTTGTGTGTTACAAAGTTTAAGAAGTATAGATAGAAATGCTTAAAAATTCAGAATAGGTAATGTAAATTCCAGAAGTAAGAGTGGTAAAAAATCAACACATATTCTATGAAAGACATGAAATTATGTGTGGCAAAAATTATCTCACAAAAATAGAATGAAGAAAAAAATCTCAATATCCAGGCAGAAATGGATGCATCTGAAAGCTATATAGCTGCTCTGAGATTTAAAATAAATTATTATTTATACTTCATGGGTATTGAAGAAAGGGCAAATAACCTATGTAGTAATGTTGACCACCAAACCAAATAAATGAAACCGATCAGGCTTTTGATAACGAAAAAGAATCATCTAATGCATGGGGCCTAATGACAACATTTTGAAATATTTGAGGGCCTGTTGTTTCTTTTAACTTTGAAAGACTTTTAACTACATAGATAAACATCCATAAAGAAAAAAAAGAAAAAAATATCAAGATTGTACAAAAGATATATAGATTGTAAGGATGACAGTGTTGGAAAAGTAATGTGAGAAGCGTTGGTGATCAGTGGGGAAGAACTGAGAATGTGAAGGTGAAAAGAAAGCTCAAAATTATTTCAAATGATAACATCCCCTGCTCCAAAGTTACAGGGAAAGACAATAGCAACACAAAATCAAATTGACTTCTAGGGGTCAATTTTCAAACCTCAAAGAAATCATAAGTAATACTTAAAAGCATCCCCAGAAAAAGAGTTAGAAAACATTTTGATCACAAGGTCAAGAGCATCATGTGAAACAAGAACATAAAATATGAAGCTCAGTGTGTAAACAGGAGTAGTTCCTGCAGATCTTTTCACGTATTCCACACTGGCAAGGTCCTCTTCAAAGAGTTTAGTCCTGTTTGGTGCACCATTTTTCAGTAAACATCTGGATAGAACCTACATCCATGAGACTGATTTGTTGTCCAGAAGAATTATTTCTGAGGAAGAGAGAAGTTGGTGCTGCGTAGCTTGAAGAAAAAATCTCAAAGAGAATACCATATCAGTCTTGAGGCCCTGAGAAACAACCTGCTGAAAAACAGGGAATGCTATCTATCAGTTAAAAAACTCCACATCAAAAATAACACCCAATCAAAACAAACAAAAAACCCACCCCCAACCAACCAAAAGAAACCCCCCAAACCCCACGAAACACCTTGCACCAACTAATCAACAAAAAATACACAAAACTTTGACATGAAAGAATATAGGAGTAGGGAAATTTTTCAACTGTAGAAAATGTAGAATTTCCTTCATTTTACAGTTCAGAGCTAATTATATCTGTTAAAAGTGACGTGGTTGATCTTGATTTGGTTTTGAACTTAATGATCACAGAAAGGAATAAGCCTTACCAGATATCAGATATTTCCTTTTTATGTCTGGTTGCAAGCTATCTGATATAAATTCAATACATTTTTTTCTTTCTAATCTTAGTTCTTATTAACATATTAGATATAGTCCTCTTCTTTCTAGTTTTATTTATATTCTTTAGGTTTTTTTTTTTTTTTAAGCTATAACACATTGGCTAGAATGAAAAAAACATGCGGGTTGTATGACCAAAAAACTAGCCATCAGTACATGCATTTGCACCATTTTGATCTCTTACTAAACCCTCATTAAATCTATCAATTACACAACACTCATTTTGACTTCTACATAAAAGTGTTTTTGTTCAAGCTAAATTGAAGATTTCTTTTTTTCTCTTTAACAAAATAAAGGAAGAATTATAGCATTTTTTTTTTCCTGAAATTTTCCCTTTCCATTTTGCAGAGGTCTGCATTGATATCTGCCCATAAATCCTGAGCAAGTCACAGCATGATGGAACATTAGGAGAGAGTTAGAATATCCCTCTGCTATAGAAGGAAGGGCATGCATTCCCAAACAGGATCCAGCAAGTGTTTGTACAGCAATAGAGATAGCACCTACTTCCCTGGATTTCTCTTCACCTTTCAGCATGTGCTTTCAGAGGAAGGCTGAAACATGACAAACATTTACCAGCTCTACTGTCTGCACTTCTCCACATACACTTAATACTTTTGGTCTGGCTTTTTCCAGGGAAGTCTGTCAGAGTTCTTATCCCTTCCACACGGCAGTTCACCAGTCACAGGTCGACCGGTAGTAGATTAGCAGCTTTATTCCTTTACTCCATGTATATTTTTGTTTCTTGCAAAACATGTCATGAGGATAAGCACAAGTCTTTTGGAGCCAGTGGAACTTCCTTATGTATTTCAATTTAAAATTCTCCCATCTACCAGCCAAACCATTTTTTTCCAGCAGGCATTTCTCCATGGGAAACCTTTTTTCTCTGAGATCTGATCATAAGACAAGAATCTCAAGGTAAATCTTCATAATATATTTTGTATGGATGCAAACAAGTTTTCCTCTTACTTGAAATCTATCTAGGAACAATCTAGCAAGGATGATCTTGAAACGGATAATTACATTGGTGTTGACCCTAATCTGATTGAATTTGCCTTGACCCTCAGGAGCTATGTGATCCTGTGTTTATGCTGGATCATAATTCCAGGCTTAGAAACGTAGCCTATCTGGCCCTTCTTTCCTACTTTTCCCTCTGCTGTAAGCAATCCCTGCAGATTTGCAAGTGGGTTTCCCCAATAAGAGTGAGGATCCTTCTTGGTAAATCCCTTTTAGTTTCTTCAGACTTCAGCTAGTCTCATTCTATAAAGAATTAATTTCTTTCTTCCTCTTACATCTTTCTTAGAACTTAATTCCTAAATTTGGTAATTTGGTCATCACTTGAATAGTTAAATCCAGATGATTTGAACAAATTGCTCAGACAAGTTTCTAAGAACAGGAATAAATTTTTTTAAAAAATTTGTTAAGCAGTAGATGTAAGTGACTTTCCAGTTGTGAAACAACCATGAAGAAATTGTATTTCTCTTTTATTTAATTGTTTGAATTTCAGTGAAGAATTTATGATGGTGATTTGATCATGATTAATTTTTTTGTGACTTGGTAGGATTAGAAATGCAAGTGTTTTGACATCCATCAGAAGTATGTTTGTTTATAGGTAAAGTTAATCCTTGGAATTTAGTTCACAGTGCAAGTAATTAAAATGCCAAGATTTGTTTTCACAGAATGACAGAATATGCTGAGCTGGCAGTGGATCATCATGACCATTAAGTCCAACACCTGTACAGGGCAACCCCATGAATCACACCATGCTCCTGAGATGTTTCTTGAACTCTGGCAGTCTTGGTGCTGTGACCACTTCCCTGGGGAGCTGTTCCAATGTCCAACCACCCTCTGGGTGAAAAGCCTTTTTCTAATACCCAACCTAAACCTCCCCTGACACAACTTCATGCCATTTCCATGAGTCCTGTCACTGGTCACAAGACTGAAGAGATCAGCATCTGACCCTCCTCTTACCTTCAGGAGGAAGTTGTAGACTGCAATGAGGTCTCCCCTCAGTCTTCCCCAGGCCGAACAGACCAAGTGATCTCAGACACTCCTCATATGGCTTCCCTTCAAGGCCTTTACAATCCTGGTGGCACTCCATTGGATGTTCTCTAATAGGTTAATGTCTGTCTTATATTGTGGCACCTAAAACTGCCCCAGCACTTGAGGTGAGGCCACCATAGTGCAGGCAGAGCAGAGCAGGACAACCCCCTCCCTTGCCTGGCTGGTGATACTGTGCCTGATGCCTCCCAGAACACACTGACCCTCCTGCCTGCCAGGGCACTGCTGCCTCATGTTCAACTTGCCATCAAGCAGGACCCCCAGGATCCTTTCCATGGCACTGCTTTCCAGCATCTCCTTTCCCAGTTTGTCTGCACACCCAGGATTGCCCCATCCCAGATGCAGAATCTGGCACTTTGCCTTGTTGAACTTCATATGACTGGTGATTGCCCAGTCCTCTAATTTGTTAAGGTCTCTCTGCAGGTCCACTCTATCCTCAGGGGAGTCAACAGCTCCTCCCAGTTTTGTATCATCTTCACTTTTTTCCAGACTTATTTTCAAAAAACAGTGATAGCATAGATTCTTATTAGCAAATTTATTTTATAGCAACATTATTAAAATATAAAAGAGGCAGTGTTTCTTTTCCATTCCTGCCAGCCCATATCAACTGGAACTAGTAGTATGAAGCTTGAAATCAGTGTAAGGATTGCCTTTTATTTGTATAGGAGCAAGAATGAGCCCTAAATGAATAAACTAAATTGATGCTTAAATTCACTAGTTTTCTAAAATTAGTAGTGACTTACTGGACTTAAAATATTCCTTTTCTCACCCATGGTTTGTCATTTTAGTTGGCCCATTGATTTGAGCATTTTTTCATTTTTCAGAGGTTCATCGCCTTTCCTTAGGGTTTGAATTTGCAAGGCCAATAGCTAAACACTCTGGCAGTAATCCTACAAATCATTTAAATATGTGCTTGAATTGAGGTCCTGTGAGTTTTAACATTGAAGCTAAAACATACAATGGGGAACTTTGTAAAACTTGGGTAATAAATAGCTCTCAATATCTTGAATTGACATTAGAACTGTATGAACAGAACACACAATATATGTAGCTGGTTTTGATCATATCTTGGCAAACTAGAGCATCTGTGTTTAACCACACTGATGTGCTACAGTAATGTTTTAGATCAATCCTTTCATCTTACTGAATAGAAAATGGAAAAAATGTGGGTTTGACCATAAAAAAGAACCATTCTCTTGTCCTTTATTTCCTTCTGCATACAGTTAGTTTTGGACAGTATATTTTCCATACTTCAGTTTAAGAGGCTAATTGCTTTTGGGATGTATTGTCAACTTCACTTTTGAGTAAAATTTGGTACAGTGAGGGGAAGATGAGAAAGCTGCAGAAATAAGCACAATTTGCTACAAGAAGGAATAGAATGAATGAGTTTAGCAAGGTAAAACAACCAGAGACATCTCCTTTCAGAAACCCATCATACTGTGGCTGGTACCCACACTAAGACCTAAATGCCCATTCTTCCTGCTAATTTACATTCATAGTTAAACTGAACTGACTATGAATAGCATAAATTTTACTGGTTTAATATATGAAGAACACTTGCACTGATCCTGACAAAACTAATATCAGTAATGGTTATTGTGGCATATGTTTATCTGATTCCTCCCTCTTAGGAAGCATTAGAATTCAGTTTTATGATAACTGTTCTTTAGCATATATCTTGGTTGTCATTGAAGCTATCAGATTTGTAAAACATTTGAACCTTATTTTGTGAGCATGCTAGAAAAACACTACTAGGGAGTAGATCTGAGCACACAATTAAAGACACACGTGCACAATCATGTACAAATACTTTCCAGTTCTTCCAGGCAGCCTTATTACTAAATGCCAAAATGTCATTTAGCTCAAGTAGAGACTTTTCCCTTAAGTATCATCATTCTAAACTAATCTGATGCATAGTGTGATAGAAATGACAGCAAGTACTACAGCTTACACCACTTACAAAGTAATAGTGTATTTTCCTGTCCTTTATCTACACCACTGTCTGCAAAATGTGTTATGTTGGTCAGAGGTCTAGATACAGAAGCATGGAAAATTTTAAAAGTACTTGGATATTGTGCAATGACCCCAGATGGTTCCAAGTGCAGCAAAGCAAGATACTGGAAGAAGCCAAATGCTAGGTTCACATGAAAAATTCCTGTTCCAGTTTATGGTTTAAAGCATGAGGTGAGGTTGGTAGTTGCATCTGAAAGTCTTTTGTCATTAAATATCAAAAGGAGATGTTTAAAAAGTATTTATTTTCGTATCAAGCAAGCCAATTGTACTATTTTTGGCATTTTAATCTTATCAGCATTACCAGATGATGGACTACTTTTTAAATCTGTTTTTACACTCTCAATGTGAAGCAGAGAAAATGCAATAGATAAAGCATACTGTGCAGAAAGAGTATCTATCAACAAGTTTGTTTCATGTTTTAGCTGTCAGAACTGTTTTCAGGCTTTTTATAGTTGCAATTTTTTTTCTTCTCACTGTCATTCTTGGCCTTTCCTCCCTGGTTGATATTTAGATTTACAATGAAAGAAAAGACCAATTAGATTTTCTGAATTTGAAGTTTTAATGAAAACACCTTTTTTTTTTTTTTTTTTCCTGCTTGACAACAAAACTAACAGTAACTCAAAACATTTTAATTTTGGCAAGAAAATAATGTAAATAGGTTGTATAGCTACTAAAGGGAATTTTAATACAAAACAAGAAAAGGAGCAGAGGGAGTATCCTG
Source organism: Lanius collurio (assembly GCA_020086605.1). Classification (NCBI taxonomy): domain Eukaryota; kingdom Metazoa; phylum Chordata; class Aves; order Passeriformes; family Laniidae; genus Lanius; species Lanius collurio. The sequence goes on along the minus strand of JACBWW010000020.1, from coordinate 18,719,053 downwards.
CTGAAAAAAACCCAGATATATTACTTATAGTGATAAGATGTCTGGAGGCCAGAGAGAGAATAAAAGACAAGGAAGATTAAATCTAAATGAAGTATATTCCTTTGAAAGGTTTAAGAATAAAAGAACAGAGGTCTTCCCAGTCACATTCTCTCCAGTGTAAGCTGAAAGGCTGGAGTGGTAAGCATCATGACAGTTTATTAAGTGGATAATATAGAGAAATACCTCTTAGAGCTGATCTGAAGAAAAGGCAAAATAAAAACTATTTTCTTTTTCATCTCTTAACCTTTCTCTGAAACTAGTAATGTTTTTTTGTTGATAGTCAGACAAAGGAAATATATTTTTTTCTGTGTTTTTAACTTAAAAATGATACAGCAAAAGAACTAATTTCATGATGAGTGAATGACATTCTGTTCCCTAGGCATGACTATCTTGGTGCCCAGGATTCAGTTTTCTGTTCTGAAAATGCCTGAACACAATGTACTTTAAGAGGATGTGAGTATCAGTTTTCCCTGGCAGCTAACCACACTGAATTTTCACTTAGCAGTAAAGCCTGCTTTTCTAGTTTTAGCTAGACATGCCTTGGTATGTAGCAAGGCAAGGGAAAGCGCTTAAATCTTGAAAGTCTGAATTTATGATAGGTATGTGAAAGGTGAATTTATGATAGTTGTATTGAAGCAGTGATGAGAGTGTGATTTTTGAGTCTCTCCAGACTCACAAACAGTAAAAGAGCAAAGACTAGACAAAGGTTTTGCCACAAGACTCACTGCAGAGCTGAGCTGTTGCAAGATTTGCCAAGTAATCTGAATTGAGGTCGTAGTCTGAGTCCTGCATACTACTCCTTGGTGACATAGAAGGAACTATTGAGACTGGCACTGATAAATTACTCTGTGACCAGCTCAGTCCCATCCTGAAAATTGAATGGTAGATCTAGTGGTAAATTACTGCCATAAACCCTCTTCCTACAGCAACTGCAAGGTATGTGGCATGTCTCTTGTGGTTCTTGCCTGAAAAAAAACAGATGAGTCTTGGGCAAAAGATGTATATTTCAGCCAACTTTCACATATTACACCATGCTTTAGTATCTTGTCCTTTCCTGCAGAAAAGGCTGTCTTTCCTATGATTAGTACAGATAACAAATAGTCACGAGTTTGCTAACACAACTATTGGTGGTTTACGGTCACTGCAGTTAATTGGTTTGAAATACACCTGCTTCCATTTTGTTGCTGTATTTAAAGGCTTACTTCATGGCTATGCAGACTTGAAGGTGAGAATATTAAGTGATAAAATTGCTGTTGCACATTTACACTCCCTCTCACAGCTGCAGAATTTCCATTTAAAGCTGCAGTAAAGATTTACCTAATGCCAGGTTTAAATGTGCTGTATTCATCTGTGTAATTTAGTTCTAGAAAGAAAACTAGAACATTAATAAAGAACAGGAATAAAAACTCATAATAGGTTATAATCACTAGTGGTAATATCAAATAGAAACCTTTTAACAACCTTGTAAGGATTTGATTTTATAGCTTCATTTTATTTCTTGTGTCTGAAAAAATGAAAAAGACTTTCAATAATTTGAGATGCTACTATTTTTGTTAAATTTTGGTCTAATAGGCACCAAAATGTATTATATATACATATCTCCATTTTAGCATTGTGAAAATACATGTGAGGATTCATCACAGATTTTCATTTTTCAGAAATTTAGAAGTGTTTGGAAGCATTTGAAGACTTTTAAAATACATTCTGTATACTTGCCTATGATGAACTATAGGGTACCTGAATGCACTTATTTAAATATTTGATTATAATTTATCAATGGTGTGCTAATTCCAATACAGTAAAAATATTAAAGTAGAGCTATTTTAAAAATCTGGATAATTGTTCTGCTGCTTTGTGGTTTCCTTTACATAAATAAAACAATTTACTAAAATTTATGCATGCAGCAGTAATTATCACATACTCATAACAATTTTTTAGTATGTTACAGTAATGGCAAAGAAGAGAACAGAAATAAATGCACATTTCCATATGGCACAGAGAACTCACCTTTAAAATGTAAATATGGTACCCTATGAAGCAGTTAAAAAGCTAAGGGTAAGTAACTTAGATGACTTCTGATATGGTTAAAGTGAGATTTCCAAAGAAGATTTTACCAATTTAGATAGAATTCAGATCATCAACTGCTGATCAGATGTTGAAGGCAAAAGCTTCAAGGTGCTGGGGTTGTCTACACTGTTGCTCTAGTCTCAGTCCATTAATGTTAATAACTATTCTCTAGAGATGCCAATTTCTCCCCTTTGGCTAGAGATAAAATATAAGTAATCTGTGTTCCTAACTTAGGAAACTAATGTGATGACTAGACTTAATGGAGAAATTCCTGAAATATTCCTCTGAGCTTTTAACTTTTCAAAATCAAACTATTTATTTATGGAATGTCATCACTGGAGGGCAAATGCCCTTTACTTTTATCAAAAGATTATGATAAATTATTTTATTTTAGAGCTTTTTGAAGCAGATGCATCCTTGCCTGTATCAAAAATAGTGTGGCCAGCAGGACCACAGCAGTGGTGGTCCCCTGTACACAGCACTGGTGAGGCCACACCTCAAGTCCTCTGTTCAGTTCTGGGCCCCTCATTTCAAAAAGATACTGAGGTACTGGGGCATGTCCAGAGAAGGGCAACGGAGCTGGTGCAGGGTCTAGGGAGTGAGTACTATGAGGAGCAGCTGAGAGATCTGGGATTGTTTAGCCTGGAGAAAAGAAAGCTTGAGAAAGACCTTAACTTCCAGAAAGTGGGTTGTAGCAAGGGGCAGGTCAGTCTCTTCTCCCCAGTGACAGGACAAGAGGAAATGTTCTCAAGTTATACCAGAGGAGGTTCAATTGGACATCAGGAAGAATTTGTGCACTGAAAGGGTGGTCAAGAATTGAATGGGCTGCCCAGGGAAGTGATGGAGTCACCATCCCTGGAAGCATTTGAGAAATGACTGGACATGATAAATAGTGCTATGGTTGATTGTCAAAGTGGTGATCAGTTAAGAGATGGACTTGATGATCTTGGAGGTCTTTTCCAAACTTAGTGATTCTGTGATTATATGAAATTGAATAGGCATTCCTGGCTAGGTTTTTTGGGTAGGCAGCTGTACATTATATTTTTCAGAAAGCTTCAAAATGGGAAATTATTGCTGTTTGTTCTCAAAACTGTGTGAGAAAATTTTCCCATTCTCTCATTTTGTACCTGGGATATCCAAGTTTATATAACATTCTTTTACATTCCAGGTGAGTCCCCTGGTTATGAAGCTACTGACTGTTGTTTGATAGTCTTCTTATTCATTGATTAATTCATTTTTTGTCAGGGAAACAACAACTCTGCTTTGAAACTTATTAATAATTCATTAGAGCATAAGTCTGAGTGTACCAAAAGCTAGGGTTATCTACCACAACAAAGTAAAAATATGATCTTTTTAATTTATTAAATATGAAAATAATCCATTAAAATTCTACCTTTGGAATGTAGACAGGTACACTTTTTGGGTCAGATGAGCTCTGATGAACCCAAAATAATTTACATAATTTTAAGAAAAGCGCAAGTTCAGATTATCATCTATATGAAAAGATGATGAATTTTGAGGGGGGGAGGATATTAAAATTATTTGCTGTGAAATCTCAATGTAAGCTTTAAGTCTATCCAAATATCTAGCTGTTGTAGAGTTTCAAGGAGACTGTCTCAATTCAAGCAGAAAATTATTGTATTTCATCATTTTTATTGTCATGTGTATCTCCATCTGTTATACATAATAGGGAAAAAGTAAAATATATTACAGAAATTATTATTTTTTAAAAACCTCTTTCCTCTAAACCCCGTATATATATTTCAATTTCATTCATGTTTTGAGGATTTATTCAAATTTAATGTGACTTCTCAGCAGTTTAATTTACATTTATTGGCTTTTTCATCTCAGAGGGAACATTTAGAATAGCCATTTCCAATTATTAATTGAATTATGTTACTGCTATTCTCAGTCCAGATTTTATTCAAATATTTACTTTTTCTGAAAAGTAAATCAAGTGATGGCCAAACATAGATTTTAGAAGTGAGCCTTCAAACAATTAGGTGGATAAGTAACTGAACAGATAGGCACAATCCAGTTTCATTTGCATTGCAAGACAAGAGGTATCTCAACTGCCCACCATTAGGAAGCTATGTTTCAAATGTTCCTACTTAATAAGCTAAGATGCTATTTAAGAAGATAAATACTGACGGTTGCAATTTTGCAAGTGTTTCCTTGAGATGCAATTTGCTTTGATCAAAATTTAGCACACTGAAGGTGCTGAATTTTAATTTATTGGAGAACTTGTTCTTCTTAATAAAAGGCTTAATAGAAGTCTTGTTTTAGTAAAGCTGCTATACAGAAAATATGCATCAAATTAGTCATAGTCAAGGGCTTTGAGTAATAAATCTAAATCACTTCCTTTAGAATTTACTTTTTGATAACAGCTTACCTCTGAAGATTTCAATGCACGTGCTTTAGTTTATAAGTAAAAAACTGCATCTAGTCAAGCTGTACTACAATTTCCTATCTATAATATACCTCATTTATGGCTGCATCAATGTCTTATCTGAAACCTTCACCACTTAATATTAGTCAGTTTTGCTGCTGAGAGACTCTGCAAGATTGAAATGCTAGCAATCATATCAATCATGTTTTCATAAAATAACTCACTTTCATTTTAGTCATGTACAAATCCATAGCAAAAATCTAGTTGAATGCTACTTTTTTTAATATAAGTACCTAGTTATATTGCACTTCAAGTAACTTATAAAATTGGAAATCTTGAGGAGACGCACAATCAACATGAAGGCCAGAAGCTGCATTCCTACTCATCCCAAAATACACTGTAATACCTGGGCTTTTATAAAAGAAAGAGCAAGTATTTTATGCAATATTTTTATGGTCACTGGTTTATGTAGTTGAATATTTCTGTGGCTTTTTTCCAGTCTGTCAGTGATTAGCTCTTCCAAGGACTTCATGCTGAACAACAGTTCTCGAAGCTCACAAAAGCCCTTTTAAATTTTATCTATGTACTCATGGTAAAAGAATTGAGAATTTTATTTTTTACTGCAATTAAATTTTTAGAACGTAAAAGTTCCAAACATCAAACAGGTAGTTTGTGTTTTTAAGGTTTCTTCAGTGGTAAAAAAATATTATTTATTCCTCTTTGTGAAATCTGTCAATGTTTAAACTAATTGGTGTGCACCAATTAAAACTGCAAGCTTCAAAAATAATAAATATTTTACAAACCCTTCTTTAAAGTCTGTAACTTGGAGGACAAACTGCTATCCCAAACTAGTACTTGCATAATCTTAGTAAGTGTTGTTTAAACTGATGTTTCTGAAAAACCTGGTGAAAGATCAAGGTGGTAAAACTGAGCTGTGTCTGTGATACTGCAATGCCATGTAGTTTGTACACATCGAAATGGTTCACAATTCAATTGTCAGGTGATTTGCTTACACAAATGAAGTGAAGGAGTGGGATAACAGTAATATGTGGGTTATTTCCCACAGCAAAATACAGCATTAGTTTTTAGTTCTTGCCTTATCAACCCCTTAGCTAGCATTCTTCTCACAAAACAAAGCAAAACAAAAAAATACCCCACACTCCAACAAGCCACACCAAAAAAAAAGTCAAAAAAACCCCAACCAACCAACCAACCAACCAACCAAAAAAAAAAAAACAAAACAGCTCAATCTTTTCATCCTAGTCACTTAAAAAGCCACTGAAGGGTGCCATTTTGTTATGTAAGCTAACTACTCAGAAATTATGAAAGGATTATTTGCTGGTTGAAGAAATGAAAAAAACTTCCTCAGCATACACATACAGAAGCAAATATAATGCAGAAACAAATGCCAATGTTGCACTTCCATTTTTTTATGATACTTGTCATTTCCCAAAGGATGGATTTCAGGAACCAGTAAGTTGAGCAGAAATTAGAAGTTTGCACTGGTCTCCCAGTTTCAGCAGGAATGTGCGACTGTTTTTGCTTGTTGAAAAAGGGTAATTTTGATATGCTCTGTGTCAGAGAAGTGTCTTAAAGGTCTGGTGTTTATAAATCAGCTGTGCATAAAAAGGTTTCTCTATAAATACAGAATTCAACTTTTAACCTTTTACCAGACTCATGCTGTTTTCTGAGTTTTCTCCAGCAACCTCTATAACAACTGGTATTCTTTGATCAGTAATTTGGCTGCAGAGATGCTTCTTTCTTAGTGAAGTCTTTACTTAACTCATTCTCTTCCACTGGAAGCGGAAGGTGTGAGTAATTTTGTTCAGTTACACTTACAGTTTTGATTTTAGATCCTTTGCTCCTACTCCATGCCTTTGTGATTTTATTTCCTCTAAAAGAATCACTTTTTATAGTTATCCATTCTAACTCATGTTCCTTTGATTTCAGTTCCCTAACTACTTCCTTTGAGCTGTACTTGAAAGGGCTTTAAGGTTCAAGGCTTTTCTTTTTATGCCTTTTTTGTATTTATTCATCTCTCACTAGAATTTCACTCATCTCAAAGTAGGTCTTGGCTACGATTCTGTAAGTCTGGGAATACAGTTATTAGAAGCTACTCTTATTTCTGTAAAAACTAAGTGTTTTAACACAGTAACTTATCAAATACCTAAAGTATATTTCATTCATTAAAAAAATAATGCTATGGACTTTGAATTTGGATTTATAGTTCTATTCATTTAGTTATATCATTAAAAAGTATGTTCGTAGTAACATTTCTTAAGAGTACTAAACTACATGGTCTAAACTTCCCATCAGATTACTAAAGATTTGCATATAGTAAATTGAAAAATAAAATCAGTTTTTCTTCTGTATTTTTTAGTAATGCTGATCAATTTCTTTTATTTCCTGTACAATCCCTTTTCTTTTTTCTCAATCCTGCTCCTTAACCGATTGAAACGTCAGTAAATTCCGGTTGGCTGATCTTTTCCACCTTTCTTACTAAACCCAAGATAACTGAAAGTGCCTGCTTTTATTCCACTGTGTAATAAAGGGAATTGGAGATATTCTTGAACTTGTTGAAAGTGGTTTTTTAAGGTTAAAGCATTTGCCGCTTTTATACTTTTGCTTTTGAAGCTGTATGAGAAGAAAAAAATTTACCAAGATTGCATCTTCAAATAGCAAAAGGAGCATATTTGGTTTGGTTTTAGCTTTAACTATATTTTATTTAATTTTATCAGCTTGTCTTTAATTCTTCATGCCTGGATTTCCAGTCTGCTTGAAAAACTTGGTCTTTCTTTTCAAATTTGTATTTTCTTAGGGAAAAATTGCCTTCTTATGTTTTTAAAAAAAAGATGCTGAAAGTGAGGAAATACTAAAGTTGGGTTATAATCAGCTGTCATTTAACTTCTATTATCAGTCTTTGCCTGATATTACCTTAGGCACTTCTGGTTGATTTAATGTCTGATTCATACTAAAATGAAGTTTTGTACATCTTTGCATTGATAATCCTCTTTCAAATATTAAAGGCAGGGTCTTCTCATAAGTAAAGACTGGTAACTCTGCATTTTGCTGTTATTTACATCTTCATATCCCATTGCCACCTTCAAAAATATAAAGGACCTTTGGTAATTGAAAGCATTTCATTTTACTGATGAAAAAGATAAATGGAATCTGGAAACACATTCTTTGATTTTAGATATTCAGCTCCCAGAGGGTTTCATTATAGATGAGGATGAATTTTATTTTGAGTGACGCAAGGCCTGGCTGTACAGACATGCTATTCCAGTCTTTTAAAGGAAAGAGAACCACAAGTCATTGCTAGATTTAAAAAACAGATTCTGCACAGCACATTTAGGAAAAATAATAGGAAGAAAATAGATGCTGGGTTTTTTCCTCCAGTGGTTTTCCGTAACACTCAGCAAAGCTTGGTTATAGAAAGTGGATTTTGTTGGCTTTTTTGTGAGATCTTCAAAGCAGCAGTTGTAATAAAGTTGTTTTCTATGTTCTTTGCCAGAATATTTGTAAAGGTTGCAGATTTCTGGAGATAAAAAAGTAAGATTTTAATTTATTATGCTCAGAAATCTTCTCTTCCTGTCTTCAATACTCTGTCCTAGTTGCCATTTTACAATGAAGGTTTTGGGGAGGTGTTCAGGGGTTTTTGTTTTGGTTGATTGGTTGGTTGTTTTTTTTGGTTTGATTTCATTTGGTTTTTTGTTTGTTTGGTTTTTTTTTTGTTTGTTTGGTTTTTTTTGTTTTTTTTTTTTATTTTAATGAAGGTGGAGTTTAGATCGTTATTACCAGTTTAAAGTTGTCTTCAATTTTTTTAGATTTTTTTTTTGGCCTCTTGCTCAGTCTATTTTCCCTTTAACATTAAAAAACAATTTTATCAATTTAACATTTATAATCTCATTCTGCTTTCAGATTCTGGTAAGGATTAAAAACTAAATATAATTGGTTAACTGCAAAAATATCTAATAGCTACCTTCTTTGACATTCAGTGTTTCTGAAAAAAATTGCAAAATATTTAAATATTTAAAAAATTGAAAATATTTTATTGTATTTTAAATATTGTAGTAATTAGAGTGGTGCCTCTATTCTGTTGAGCACTTCTTACACAGCTACTGTGAGATATTGTAGGTATATTTTCTGGTTTACTCAGAATTCGAGTCTCAGAATAAAAGAAACTTTCTGTTGTTGAAATATGGCAATTAATTCAAGAATATTTAGTAATCAGCTACAGTTATCCCAGAGTTTCCTTGATTTTATTTTGATAGAAGATAAATGCATTATCTGTTTTACACATTTTTATTCAATTATTTCACCTTTGCTGGAGGTTCTCTGTTGGTAAGGCTGTCACTCCCTAGTTCAAGCCTATCTGCATTACACAGTGACCAGCAAACCATTTTCAGAGAAGAAAAGTAAAACTTATGTAAGTGGATGACAAAAATACTGGCACTGGATAAATCAGTAAACAAGGATGATTGTTCAGGGAGTGAAAGAAAGAAGGAAAATTTCAAACACCTAAGAATACAGGGAGGCTATTTCTACCTATTAAATGTAAATTGAGTGGTATAAATAACTTTTATGTGTTCAGTCCTTGTAGATGAGAATTGTCATATATGAAAATTGAAGGTTTGTCTTTGCATATCAAGTGTTTTTAAGTGTTTTAATTAATTCCCAGTTAATTGCCCCAGTTAATAAAGTTTTGTACTCTTTTTTTTAATGACCTTTCAGCCCAGATACCGATTATCCAAGTCTTTATTAAAAGATTGTGCAGTTCCCAATTCAAAATCCCTTTTCCAATGGATTTTCCAAGTTGTTAGTTCCCAGTTTAAATACAAATAATGTTCTGTAAGTTTCATAGCAAGCTTCATATTTTTACACCATTGTTAACTGTTTTAAGAATGTTTAGATGATTGTTTTGAATTCTTTCAATTATGTTTTATGTTTTTACAAATGATTTTAACATCCAACCCAATTTTGGAATGGACTCAGAAACCCGGGTTCCTAACTGGCCCAGACTATTTTTAGCCCTTGACTGTTACCCTGCAGCTCGGCTCCATGGCAACCAGAATTTCAATGAGGGGACTTTCCCGCCTTTGGAAAAGAGTAACATCACCCTCTGGACAACAGTGAGCCATTGGTGGGCTGAGATTATCTCACCTCTGTATCCCACCTATCCCCATGGACCATGTGGGCGGGCTGTGGGAGGAATGGGGCAGAGCTCAGGTACTATAAAATCAGGTGCACAGAGCCATGCGTGGGCTGAAGTGAATAGGCCTTGGCATTGGTGCAGGGTGATGCTGAGTACAGCCCGGCTTCCACGGGAAGCCAGTCATAAAATAATTGACTTTAGACTAACTGAAGTCACCTCAGCACTGCAAGTGTTCCTTTCCTGGTGGTCTAGAGCCCGAAAGGGCCAAAAGATCACTGGATCTCTTGCATTCCTGGGAGCCTTTAGATCAAGCCATTGGATCCCAATTTTAATTTTTAACTATTTTTGTTCTTTTTCTTGCTTTTAATATCTTTTTACTTTGTTTTAAGAAAACAAGAGTTGTCTTGTTTCTCACAGTGTTAAGAGAAATGCTGATTTTATAGTGCTGTTCCCTACATATAAATTTCTTGAGTTTCCTCTTACTTGAACAAAGACCGCTATTATTTATTTTTTGTGGTTTGTTCCCACCTCATTTTCTTTCAAGAACTGCATTTAAAATTGATTATGTAAAGAATTGTCTTTTTTTTTCAAATAACTTCACTGGATTTTTACCAGAATTCTATTTTTTTAATTGAAGAGGAGTTTGTCATGAATAATCTTGGTCGTCTGATGAAAACTGTGGAATTATCAAATTCAACATGGACCTAGTAATATAAATCAAAATTCAGTAGAGAAGCAATTCAGTTTTGGAAAATTGATACCCATTTCCTTTGCCTGGATTTTAAATGCCCAGTAGCAGATAACCTTAGTGTCCACTACTAACACTCAACCCAAAGCACATTCCATGGAAAGATCTGATGGAAGGAAACACTGAAACTGTCAGATATCTAGATTGAGCCAGCAACTTCAGGCAATTGAAGATTGCCTGTGTTTTCTGAAAGCCAGTGTGCATCTAGAAACAGTAATTGAAAAGCAGCTCACAGTATTAGTATTTCCTGCTGTCACATTGCCCCTTTGTATACACCTGGCTTCAGAATACCCTGTTATTTCAAAAATTCTATAAGCCTGGCTTCTCAAATAGGTAATCAAAATAACTACAAAGTAAAATACAGCATATATTTCTCTACTGTGTTTTCTTCACACAAATTTATGGTATTATTTCCATTCTCTGTAAAATAACTGTTCTCCAAAATTTGGAGATTAAGCATTCAGGCAAATCATTGCTGAAAAATTTGGATGTGTAAGGGTTTCAGATATGTATGTGAAATTCTTCTACTGATGAGCAGAAATCCACAATTTCACAGGATGTTGGTCCAGATTTTGATATAGACATGAAAACGTAAATATGAAGAAACATTTATAATCATTGATAATGGATTTTATCAGACATCTTGCCCTAAAAGTGTCAATTTGTGGTTATATATTTCAATGTGTTTTTATTTTCCAAAGTAATTGTACTGTATTTTATTTATGTATTTTAGGCACAGAAGGGGCAGTGTTTGGGCACTCTGTGGAGACACCCCATATCAGAGCAGAACCTTCCCAAGACCTCAAGTAGGTGTTGTTCAAAGAGTTGTTTTAAGATAAAGTATTCTCAACAAAAGTTGTCTAGATTAAAAGAATGTCTGCATAGTGATATATATATACTGCCTACTTAATGACTCATAGATATCCAAAACACTGGAAGACTACAGTTTCTTCTAGTTAGTCAAAAAAAAACCCACAATAGTTCTATCGCATGAAAAATACAGTTCTTTTTATATATGACCTGCCTCCCCTTGAGAAATATGTTTTCCCTAAAGACTGGAATATTCAGGTGTTTTTATGGTCCAATATGTACAGTATTGTTCCATAGTATCAGACCAGGTGTTTGATTTTTTATGAGCTGTTACAGAATATGTATGTCAAGTTGAAGTAAACAGTCCCAGACTTTTCCATTCAGGGGTGTTTCTGGGTTGTTGGGTTTTTTTGAGTACTGCGCACACACTTTTCAAAAATTCATTATCTATTGAGGCTACCTTTCTAAATGTAAAAAATCCAAAGTTTACTGTACATAGTGGAAAAAGCGGAGAAATCAGTAGATAGTAGAAGATCAAGTTCAAAATTTACTAAGGCATCTGTAGACTGAGAAAGAAAACTTAAAAAAGCGCAAGTGTTTCTTTGAGGTGCATGCACGGGCACTGCTAAGTACTAATCTGTGATTAATATGGATGAGTAATAAGAATCACAAAAAATCAAAGGTCCTTCCCTGTGTTACTCCCAGCAGAACTGGTGAGAAACAGCACAGACTTTGATTCAATTCTACTATGATTTTTGAACATTATATTACTATCTGTTTACCTGCCCAGAAGTGTTTATGATTAATTGCTACAAAAAGCATGATTAAATGCTATTCCTTACATTTGCAAAGGCATTTAGGATCATTGGCCAATAGCAATGTTGCAGAAATCATTTTGCAGGAAGCTATCCATGTGGAAAAGTTTGACCCTTGTATGTGGAGTGTGTGAAGTAAATAATTGTGTTTGATTATTTACACTAAACAATTTAAAGTAATATATAGCGCTGGGGTCTTCCAGAGGATCATACTGGATTTCTATCTTAAAAACCTCTATCCCCTTCCATGACTCCTGTCAGTCTTTTGTGAAAAATAATTATAAAGGCATTTATTAGTGACAATCACCAAGATGATATGGTCCCTAATCAGAGGAAGTTCAACAGAAATCAAAGTAGAAACATAACAAGCTTTTCTTTTTTCAGTGGACCAATAATTTGGGTAAAAGCCTGGAATTTGTCCTACTCAACGCTTTCTCTACTTCTTTTCAATCATTTAATAATATCAAGAGAGTGAAAATGTATGGTAAAACAGATAATCCTGTGTCTTCAGGATTAATTTAAGTAAGGTTAAAATAATCTTGTCTTGCTTCTCAAATTTACACATGGGACATTGACCCCTCCAGTCTTTTGTCTTTATTCATTGCCATGGTTCCTGTTATTGCTTAATGTTTTCAACTCCACTGTTCCTTCAGTTCATTTTTCCAAGATAGGCTTACACAAGTAGGAGGCACTTTTTGGCATTCAGCTTTCTTCCCTCTCATTAATAATTAATTTAACCCCTACTTTTTATTAATAAAATTGGAGAAATAGAAACTCTTGGGAGTTTGGTCAAGCAACCTTAGCTTACCTGTATGTGATTTATTCTTAATATTATTAGTCCGTATTGTGTTTTGCAAGTTTTTGTACATATATGCTCTGCTCTCTTATTTGGGATTCTGTCATATTCTTATTTAAAACTTTCAAGTCAATTTAACAATTTTAAAATTATGAAAATTACTATTAGGACATTTCAGTGGGCTGCTCTGGGTCCTATTACTTTTTAATGTTTTAGAATAAACTTACCCAATGTGTTCAATAATGGCAGTCCTAAAAGTATTTTTCCAAGTGCTCCATCCTTGTGTCTTTGGGTGGTTAAAGTTGATGGTAAGTAATGGGAGGGTAGGGAGTTTGTTGAATTAACATTTTTCATTTTTTTCAGTGGACAGACTTGAATGCAATTTGACAGCAAGTTGCAGTGCATAAGTGCAAATATATTAGGCTATGAGAATTTTTGTATACAGGGCTGAAAGATAATAGAATATACATTAGATCATTAATCAAAGTATAAATCATCCCATATTTTTCATGTTGGAATACGTATTTGTGGTCAATCAATAAAGCTCAGGCATCATACTTTTTTTTTTCTTTTTCCCACAAATAAAATATGCTGGAAACCTACTCATAGCCTTGTGTATGTAAAATGATTGACTACTGAATTTAAAAAATGGAGCAATGTCCACTTTGATTACTCTGAATGAAACACAACTAGAAAATTTCATCTAAGAATTTGATAACCATAAGCATCATACTATTTCCTGGGATTTTAGTTTAATCTTTTGTAGACAGGGATAGATAAAAAGAGAAAGATTCACATTAGCTCCACATATCTAAACCTTGCCTCAGACACTCTTAGTTCTATAGCCAGATTTTGGGTTCTTCATACAGACAAGCTCCCCTAATATTTACTATTAAAATTCTGTTGTGTAAAAATAAACTTTAGTTGAGTTCTTACATAATTCATTCTTATGTGTCCATCCACTTTGGTCATATCTTTCTCTTTTCTTGCATTTTCAAATAATAGCTAGAAAGGTTTTGCTATCAGACAGTGTTGTTATATGTCCTTTGTGAAAGCTTTTTGTATCATATCCCAGAAACTAATTAAAGATGACTTTCATTAGTTGGGATAAGTAGCATAAAAGAATCATGCATTAGAATCAAGAAAATTAATTATACCCTAATAATTTTATCTTCCTATTTGTCTTGCTACTCTTTCTCACAGGAACACAGTTAGGCAAACTAAACTTCCAATATATTCCCCAATTACTGGTTTTAGGCCAAATGTGCATTAAAACATGCTGCATTTAGAGGCAACATCCATGCACATATAGACATGCAGTAGTTAGATGCAGATAAGTTTGCTCTCAATAACCTTCATCCTTTATAAAGGGATGAATTAATTTTTGGTTGTTCTCTGGAGATAAACACAAGATCAAATTTAATTTTTTTTTCTATGTCATGCCTTGCACACCACTACCAGTTAACCCTGCAGGCTAATGCTGGGCATAATGACCTGAAAATTGCTCAAGTGTCAAGGAACCACACAAGATAGTTGGATCCTACTTTATCTCTAATAAGAATTAAAAATACATGTATCTTGCACAGGATGTCTGGTTCACTCAGGGTTGTCTGATGGTTTGTGAGAGACACTTTTTGTGACATTTAAGTGGTGGTTTACTATTAGGTCAAAATATGTATTCTGGAGCCAGAAAATACATCAGAAATGTTGACCTTAACTTGTTAGTCAACTGAGCAGGCTGAGAGTGACGAAATTACCTTGACTTTGTTCATCTATTTTTAGCAAGAAATCAAATAATAAACAAAAACTCATCAAAAGGTAGAAGATGCAGCAGAGTAAATAAATCTCTCTTCCTTACTATACTGTTTTAATGATATCAGAATATATTTACTTTCAGTGTCCCTTTTTTAATAAAATAGAAATAATTAGTATTTTTGTTTTCATAATTTGGGTTAGTTATTCCATTGTTTGGGCATGGGCATTGACCAAAACTTGTTTGCTTAGTCTGTGGAAAATATTATTTTTAACATGTTCATACAAAAAAGAGGTATGAGTACAGTAAAATTCGAAAAATTTCCAAAAGTTAAACTTCTCTTTCTAAATATATATGTGCGCTTATATATATATACATATGCATATATATGTATATAAAATAATTTAAAATGCATTTAAATAAACAGAGAAGAAAGCTAGTAATAAAAGGTTGTAGTTGCTGTGCAGATAGGATAGAGTAGAAACAAAAGGTAGATGTGTATGGCTCTTAAACAGAAAGAATGATTTGCTTTAGTGTTCAGTGATGATTGTATTTGACATTGGAAAGGGAAAAAGTAGGAACCAATATATGAAGGAAAAAATATTACTATCACAAGAGATAGAAAAATCCATTGAGTTTCATATGGTTGATCGAGGATGCTGGAGTCTCCTTTTCTCCAGGCTAAACTCCCCCAGCTCCCTCAGCCACTCCTATGCCTTACACTGTAGCCCCTTCACCAGCTCCGTTGCCCTTCTCTGGACACTCTCCAACACTTCCATGTCTTTCTTGCAGTGGGGAGCCCAGAACTGGACGCAGGATTCAAACTGCAGCCTCACCAGTGCTGAGAACAGGTGACAATCACTGCCCTGGCCACACTATTGCCTGTACAGGCCAGGATGCCATTGGTGTTCTTGGCCACCTGGGCACAGCTGGCTCATATTCAGCTGCTGTCAACCAGCACCCCCAGGTCCTTTTCTGCTGAGCTTTATGATCATGCCATGTCGTGGCTCCAGGACCCCACAGATGGGCTCCAAGCATAGCTGTCTCAGGCTACGCAGGATTATGAGAGTACATACATTACCCTATCAGCCTCATCTGAAAACCCATATAAAGCTCATAGCAGTAGGAAGCATTTACACAGCGCTGAGTTAATGAAAGACTTTACACTGCAATTAGTGTGAAGGATCTTTGTGTATGTGAAGCTCCCTCAGGTCTAACAGCAGGCATGACCAGAGCTCAGAGCACCAGAGGAAGATATTCAAGGTTTCAGAAGATAGCCTCGGCTTCTGTGAGGCTTGTTTCAACTGTGGTTGTTCTTACACTGCTTCCAGATCCAAACTGCTACTTCAGTAATTCCAATTTCACATAGGTCCAGCCTAGGACTAGGTACAACAGCCCACAATTTGTTCAAGCTCTTCGTTTTCACAGATATTGCAGGTAGAAGTGTTTCAGTCTCTTCTTAAATGGAAGTTGAGCAACAGTCCTCAATGCCCAGGAGATGATATTAGAGATACTAGAACTCATTTCTGATGTGTTTTGGACTCTAAACCAAATACAGTCTTGTTTCACCATACCTGCATACTCCATTTTGCTGTAGATTTTCTGATGAAACATGATTTGATATACTACTTAGAGTCCATAAAATTTGTACTATACGACATTAAATAATGTTGCTGTAACATACATAGTATTTTCATTTCATGTCTTTCTTTTGATTCTAAGTGAACAGGCTTACTAATGCATTAACAAAAAGGGGTACTTTTATTTTTTTTCCATCTGAGCAATATTTATTTTCTTTAGTCATTCCATATACTGAATTTCTCCACAGAGTTTTTTTCATCTCTCCACTGTTCCTTTTCCTTTTCTATGAGTATCTCCATTTTCAGTGACACTGTTTAACCACTCCCACAAGAAAACAAGGCTCCTTAATTTTGCTTCTCTCCTTTTCATGTCTCTGATAGTTTGTGAAGCAGTTAGGCAGTTTTATGCATATTTTAATAGAATGGCAAAAGATCTTCATGTTTCTCTGTGTTTTCTGAAAGCCAGTGTGCATCTAGAAACAGTAATTGAAAAGCAGCTCACAGTACTAGTATTTCCTGCTGCCACATTACCTATTTGTATATATCTGGCTTCAGAATACCCTCAGTTTCTGAGACACCTTGCTTCATGGTCAGGTGAAGGTTTTAACATGTGGAGTACATGGAATTTGTAGCAGTACTGTGATTGTGAGGGCAGAAGTACAGTTTGGGTTCTAAGAACCATGTCAGAGCCAGACAAAGGATCTGGAGCTCATAGAGAACTGGATGTAGAACAAGGAGGGTCAGAAGTTACAGGGAGTGCCTGAGTTTATAAAGCTATTAGTTCTGCAGTCCACCAAACTGCTCCTACTGCTTATATCTGTAATTACACAGAGAACTCCAAAGATAGCCTTTAGCCATAGAGAAGAATGCATGATTTTACATGTTTTATCCTCAGTTCACATTTTATAATTTGTTGTATCTCAAGATGGAATTCACTTCCAAAAGATTTAACAAACCTTTTTGACTTCTTCACTATCTAGCACTCAATTTTGTATTGCAGAAAGTAAAAATCCTTCTATAGTTTGTTTGGACGTGGTGGTTGCCCTAAAAAAGTGACTGAAAGTACACTCACCAAACATTTTCTGATTTGTTTTTATAATTGGCTTATTTTTTGATTTTCTTCTTGGAATGTTTCTATACAGTCCAAATATGGGACATTAAAAAGTATATTCCAAGCTCTCTGCTATGCTTAATCTTCAGAGTTTGAACTAGACTTGTCAAAGGAATTTCAGCAGAATAATTTTCCATGAGATGCAGTGTCACCCTGATTTTTAGAAATCTTTTAGCCTTCTGATGTTTTCATTCTAGTTGCAAACTTTCCCATACAATTTTCTGTAAACAACTCAGTTGTTTTGCATTCCTTCATAGAGGTGGAGAAAGTTGATGGATTGGTAACTTGTCCAGTGTCATTGGAGAGGTGGCCCTTTCACCCTCCAATCCACTGTCGCTTTTGTAAAACTATAAATAGTGGAGTCAGAAAATAAACTTCCCTCTTTTGCTCACCTTAGCTGACGTGTTCACGCGTGTGTGCTCTCGTGTCCTACAGCGACAATGCAGTTTTATCAAGATGTGGATCAAGCCATGTGACAGTTTGTCTCAGCTAAAATATATCTGTTTATATCAGCTTAAGATTGCTTAGAGGAACAATGTAGAAACTATCATTAGACTACTGCATGTGGTCTGGACTGTTACTTCCTAATCACAGAAAGCTAATAATTTTCAAAACTGAGACTCTTCAGACTCCCCCAGGCACTTTATCTTCAGATCTAACTCTTGACAAGCAATAGAGCTTTTGCTGTGGGCATGTTGCTTCAATCTTTTTCTGACAAAACAGATTTCTATTTCAAGGAAATATATTCTGAAAGACAACTCAGGTAATGGAACTATTTCTGGAAAGAAGATAAACTTAATTTAAGAATGTTTAGCAGAAAGGCAGGGCATGTGTAGGAAGGGATTCAAGCCAGAATAAATATCAGGAAAACAATGGAAAGGGAAACATTTAGGGTAGAATGGGGTAGCTCTAATTTTAAAGGACTATGACAAATCCTTTTCCCATACCTTTTCTTAAACAACTGTTTTGGATTGTCTCATATCCAGAAGTTCTCCTCACAGCCTGGAAGTTTAGACTTTCAAGCATGTTTTGGTATTTCTCCAAGAGACAAAAGCTCATGTTCTAAACCTTATATTTCTGCTAATTTTCTTGATTTTCAAAGGTTTGAGTTTTAGTTGACTTACGACTGCATGATTTTTGCTACCTGAAATGCTGCTTTTGTTTTTTGGTTTGTTTTCTTCTTAGTATTACTTCTGGTTTTGATAGCTTCCTTGTCATTAACTATTCTGGTTATGCCTTCACCCATGATCAAAAACAATCATGCAAGTACTCTTTAGCCTTCTTCATATCACCTGCTTATTTGGTCAAGCTATTGTGTTAAATATTAGCTTTCTCCAGCCTTTCTCCCTTTTTCTTGATGCTTCTTCATTCTATTAATTTAATAAGAATTCTAAAAAGTCTTCAATGACCTTTTATTCCTTTTCGTCCTCAGTAAGAATTATTTTTTTTAATATTCTCAGAAGAGATTCTTTATTTCCCTATGTGGGAACTTGTTTTTCAGATTTATCATATATGCTAAATAACTTTAAAATAATCAGTCGTTTCTAATGTTACTATGACAATGCAGACCTATTGGATTTAAATCTGTGGCATGTACAGTCCAATTAGAAATCATCTTTGAGCCCAGTGAAGTGATTTCTCGGTTAGTGAGAATTTTAGGAGTTACAATGAGGGCGTGCTGACACATGCCAAAGTCAGTGACATGCAGAACATGGACATAACACGAAATGCAGTACTGAATGCCATTCTACTATTCTGATTTAAGTAATGAAAGTTTCCTCTTTGTTTAGGTTTATTATCCATGAGTTGAACAATTGGAAATTGGGACAAAAAAGGTTAATATTTTCTGGTTCAGGCCAATACTAATTTCATAAAACGCTTACTTAGCTCTCTGTTACTTAAGAGCTGTTTGTGCTGTCACAAAACTGAGAGACAAATCATGCCTTAGATTAGGTTTTCACATAAATAAAAGTAAGTTTCATATGAACATATGAGAATTTTTCTTCTTAACAAAGAAAAGCTGATGATCAGTAAACAATATTAAGAATGCTGAGTCCTCCAAATTTACCCCTGCTTTCCAATAATAATATTAAAAAAATAAGTATTTTGTTAAAAGCATAAGAATATAACAAGCTTCAGGAAATAAAATTTTTCCAGCAGTGATTCATATGCATCTTGAAGAGGTGTATATTTTGATACATGTAAACGTATCAAAATATTTTTTGTCACTTTTATATATATGTGGTAACATACGCATGTATAAACTTGTAAATAGTATAAGTAATAAGATTGGAATGATTGAATAATCACATTATTTTCATATCATTCTTCCCGCTGTGATGTCAAATTTAGCTATTGATAATCCAATATTTGAATAGTTACAATATCTTAATAAAAAGCTTTAAGATTTTTTGTTACCATGATCATAAAAGTTCCTGGCTATTCCTTATGTTGCAACCTGACTTCCAAGAAATTGACTTAATGTAAAGCCTAATTTTATCTGTCATCATGAGTGTTCATTGGAGTTCTTTACGGACCCTTGGTCTCACTGGAGGATTCTTGAATTTTTTTTTTGAGCATCAGGATAGCCAACTGTTCCTTTCATAATAATAGAAATTGAAAGAACATATATTTCAAATTGTTTGAGGTTTCTGGAAAACAACATTTTCAAAATTATTTTGAAAAAAAAAAATTTAATTCTAATTTGGAACAAAATCATTTCACTCATGGGAAAGTCTTGCATTCTCTGAGGTTTTGGGGTTGATGGTACTTGTTTACAATCAAAAAATAGGAAGAGGAATAGAGAGAGATTTGGTAAATCCATTTGCCTTCCTTCTCCTCTGTGTTTCTTACCCACCCACAGTCCCACTCTGCCACAACTCTTGACCTACAGGTGGCAAGATCAGTGTCACAATGGGTTTAATCTATGGAAATCTACAAAAGGCTTACCAAGTAAATGTGTAGAATTTCCATTGGTTTTATATTTGCAAAACTTTTTTTTTTCCTAACAGAGTTCCTATGTTTACTGAAAAAAAGGCATAACAATATGTGTTGGCAAGACTATAATGTATAAAAGTGAAATACTGAGAAGTGTGGGATTATTTCTTGACCCCCAAATATAAAGATGGCAATAAAGGAGAAATGAGTTCATGTTTTACATATGAGATCTCTAGCTGACATATTTTAATTACTGTTTTGAATACAAATTCTAAATCAGTAGAGGTGTATATATATATCAGTTGTTTTAATAAGTAGCATGGGTTGGATATAGGGCTTAACCAGAAATGAAGCAAATAAATTATTTGCTTTTGTGCAGGGGAATCTTCTATTTCCTTTTGTTTTAAGACATACTTTCTGCTAGCCAACAGAAAAATAAAATAATATAGATAAATTATATCCCATGTGAGTATAAGGGATATGCAGGAGGTAAATCTGAAATATTGCTAAAAACCCAAAAGGAAACTTTTGATTCATATTTTGAATTATTTTTCTCTAATAAAATCTAGGTCAGCTTGTAAACAGAAAATACCAAATGAAGAAAAATAATTCTGCATTTCTGATGAGAAATATTTTAATACCTTCAAAGGAACATAGTAAAGATATTTTAAAAATTTCCCTTTTCTAGCCATCATTTTTTCATTATTTCAGCTCAAATTCAAATGGCTTTGATCTTATGAAATTTATCTTTTTCACAAATTAAGCACATTAAAAGAAAACACCCTTCTCTGCTGTAGATAGATTGTCTTGCTTCATCACATACAGCAAATTGACCAATTATATTATTTAAAAACTCTTTTTTAAAAACCTTTTTGTTTTTCCTACAGTTCTGTAGTTTCTGTCTAATAATAGCAGTAGTTGCCTTCTCCGTCAGAGCAGTGTGTTGTTTGGGAAAGAAAAATTAATTCCATTAATTGGATTCACTCATAGATGTAAATGCCACTGTGACAGGCCATGAGTAAATGTGAAAGGAAAGTAAATTCTTCACATGCTATTATAATAATGCATTTTTCCTGGGAGGGATGAGCATTACTATATGGGATGTTACAATGAGTTCATAGTAGCAATTAAAGGTATCAGAAACATGGCAAAGAAAAGATATTATAAAGAGGCTGCGTATCAAACCTAATTTATCTCAAAACATTGAGGTAATAATCTATTTGTATAGACTTTTGCATTTGCAGTAGCATGCTGCAGTCACTTTTCAGATGCAGATCAGCCGAAGGATAACAATAAGAAAAGTAAATTAGAACTGTAAAACAGATTTAAGCATTCAGTTTTACTAATAGATGAGTGGTGTTTTAAAGTCTGCTCTGATGATCATCAGTTATTCCTTGACATTTCCATCACTTTATTTGATTTCAGAAGACTGCTAAGAAATTCTATGGTCTAAAAAAAAAATAAACCCAAAAAATTCATCTCCATGGTGTGGAGAATGCTGATATTATCGACTTTTCAAATTGAGAAATTAATTGTCCAAATTTCTTCTTTTTAGCAAATTTAAAGTTACTTATGCTAATGAACTTCATGAAAAATTGTGACGAAACTAAACAACTCTAAGCTATACACTGTCAAAACTTTAATCTTCAAAGAAAACCATAGTTTCTTGATGGGTGTTCCTAAACAGATTTTAATTGTCCACCTGCTAAGAAGTTTTAGTTAGTACTGAGGCATTTTCATGTGATGAAATCAGAACTATTTGTGACTTTGCTAAGACACATTAATTTAATGCCATAAATGTAGCTAAGAACACTTTTGGCTTTATGATTATGAAATGGCAGCTGAAACCATAGAGAAATGTTAATATTCTTGGAAAGTAGGTTATAAATCACAATGAGATGCTGCTTAAAATTATGGAATCAAAGAATAAAATCGTTTAACATTTATACCATTCAGTTACCTTTTAAGATCGAGGTAAAAACTCAATAAAGCTATGGAGTACTTTCAGAAACCTAATTTCTAAACTCTATAATTTACATAATTTATAAAATATTTTGGAAGTTCTTTTTCTGTTGTCCTGTAGCCATCAGGAGTTCACAAACCACTACCTGAAAAACACTTGTATATGTCATTAAATAATTCATGATATTTGATTCTTCCCCAGTACAAAGAACTGCAGAACCTTCTATCAACTTCTCCCTACAAAGCATCAAAAAAAAAAAAAAAAGAAAACGGCCTAGCAGCAGCAAACATAAATATTTTTCTGTATCTCCTATCAATATGTATCCCATGTAGTTTTTTTTTTCCTTTATATCAGTATCTACAAATAGTGTTTCCTCTTTCTGGACACCTGCTTTCAATAGCTTTATTTTGTGTTGCTGATTAAATGCTTTCCTTTTTTTTTTTTTCCCTAGTTTATTTTCATTTCTTTTCTTCTTTCTGCTATTGAATGTCAGTGACATGCAACAAACAGAAATGTTTTACAGACACCATCTCAGTGAGTTTCTTTGCATGCAAATGTGGTACTTTGGTTTTAAAATGATAATCCAGTACTATTCTGCATACTTAAAAAATGCTATGGTTGAAATACTTTGAAATTGTCTTGTTCCATTGCTTGACAGATTTCATCCGGCTTTTTTGCACCAAATTCTTTGTCAAACTACTCTTTCCTTTATAAATCTAGTACCTCATTTTATTTTTGGATAGATATGACCCTAATATAATTTGCTTGAGGGGGAAATAGTGTTTTCTTCAAGCTACTTGGTCTAGACATTTTTATCATTAGCATATTTCATCTTACAAAAAACTTTTGTTCAGATAAAGTAGAATTGTGTCCTGCTGTTATATTACTAAGTTATAAATAGATAAAAATTTTTGTCTCCCTCCCTTATAGTGCTATGCAGTAAGTCTACAACTGAACACAATCAGAATCTGAGTTATTGTTTCCTAGTTCAATAGTGTTCATCCTGTCATTTTCCCTATTCAGTATGTGAGCATGTTTTCTACAAAATCTTTGCATTAGTATTTCCCTTTCAAGAGAAATCTCTGCAATACTGTGAGAAAGCAGTGCTAAGAAAGTATCATGGTTCTGCACCAAGGCTGATGGAGCTTGAGTATACAGAAGAGAGAAGTGAAAAGACTGACAGTAGAACACGAATTGGTTTGAATAAAGATACCAAGAAGCAGTGATGTGTGTCTTAACCCCACTATAACAGGGTTATATGAACATGATGGGTATTTTGGAGAACAGAAAACCATACAACACTGCAAATAATAGCAACATAACAGATTTTCTTTTCCTCTCTTCATACATGAAGCTGCTAGCCATACCCAGAACATGAATGAGTCTTTCAAGACAATGTCTTTGCAACCAGTTTCACATAATCTAAAATATTCAAAATTTTTGTTTTATCTTTATTTATTGAAACATTTGTCATTAGTCACTAAGAAGACTTTAGTGTTAAACTGTCATTTCAGAAGCACTAACTGAGATGTGCAGATTCTTAAGTACCTGTATTTCAGTATTAGTACAGTTGGATGCATTAAGTGCTAGATAAGTTTATATCAGTATATTCTTAAAAGCTTAACGTTTTTCTTTCTTTGTGCCATAAAAGTCAGTCACAGAATTACACTTATAATCCAGTTTTCCTTTGTTACCTTTCACAGTATGCTGATATCTACCTGCATCATGGGTTTTGAGGCTGGAAGATTTTGGCGGTTGGATTCAATGCATTTTTTCCCAGTGATTGTTTTTGTCTTTCAGACTTGAATCTCCTACGAGATCTTTGGTGATGGAAGCACCCAGGGGAGTGCAAGTCAATGCAGCTGCAGGAGACTTAAAGGCTACCTGTAGGAAAGAACTGCACTTACAGTCCACAGAAGGGGAGGTAAGTTCAGCCAGCAGAGAAGTGTTATACAGCTCTGCCCAGAATATCACAAACCATGTGAGGCAAGTTTATTCAGCAGCAAGGTAAACAACACAAAAAATGTTCTGCATTTGCCTGTGTTAAAGTAATTTTGGTTTAGCTTCTTCAAGTATTATTATTTATTTCCTTTATTACGAATATTTGAATCCATAAGTTTCATTCACACTGAAAATAAACTTAGTTAAATTAACACAGATCAGAATTACTTGTAAATTAACAGTCAGGGAAAAAGCTTCCATGAAACAGAGTCTGTTAAGCGATACTCATAAAAAATTGATTTGGATTAATCTGTAAAAATAAGACAGAGAAGTTTGGATTAATTTGGATTAATGTATCATTAAACCATAATTAAGAGGTTTAACACATTTGCTTAACCTGTGGTTTGACTCCTTAAACTTTTACTGTCTCTTTAAGAGAGACAGAGTACTTCAATTGTACATTCATTCTCCTGTTTCATTAGTGTTTGTTTCAGAGATCAACGATCAGTGATTGACATAAAAAGATTTTGGTATAGATTCTTCACATGTAAACCTGTGTGAACTCATGAAAATGATTCAAAATTGAGTCACTTGTTGGGATGGCAATCTATATATTGCAAAAATGCATGAAAGATTACTGACATGGGAGTCCTATCATCCTCAGACCATAAAATGGTATGACATTAAAAAAAGGCAAAAAAACTTGCTGAAGGCTACCAAGACCTCTCAGATTTGTATTAGGCACTTNTCTTTGGAAGGCTTATGATAGGCTCCACAACATCAGCTGTTGTGCAAAGTTAGTGTGGCCTTGCTAGGGAATTGCTGGACTAATTACAGCCTGGTGTGAGGAACCAGGGTAAACATCTGATGGATTAAATATCTACACAACAAAATATTGATTGATTTTCTTGCTTACAGCCCAACAGATAAACCACAGATTAGCAGACAGCGTAACCCCCCACCCCCATGTTTAAAGGGTTTATCATTATTCATTTTTAAGAAAACACATTCTAAAATGACAAAGTATCTGTATTAAAAATAACTTTCATTTTAGCCTAAGAATTGTATGCCTTATCAGTCAGGTTTCTTCCACAAATAAATTAGTATTGTCTTTGTGAATTGGATCTGTGAACCCTTTCGTGACAAGATAAA
Source organism: Lanius collurio (assembly GCA_020086605.1). NCBI lineage: Eukaryota > Metazoa > Chordata > Aves > Passeriformes > Laniidae > Lanius > Lanius collurio. The sequence goes on along the minus strand of JACBWW010000020.1, from coordinate 18,693,797 downwards.
TTGTACTAGAAAGAAACACAAATTTTTTTGTATTACTTTTATTCTGGTTAACTAAATTTAATTTTTTCAATGCTTGTAAGCTTTTCCAAAAACTCATCAAAGATATATGAATTAGTATTTTCTTTCTAGCACAAAGTTGTTGCCTTATTATGACAGAAAATAGCTGTGTGGCACCTGGAATCAACCAGTTATAGCCATATTATGTAGCATTATGCATTTACTGACTATGAAACATAGATTTTCCTTTTATTTAAGAATACCTTCAGAATATTTTTAAGAATATAAATATGTTTATTAAGTATTTTTCCTCTAGCTTTATTTCTATGCAGTATAATCTTTAGCCTCCCAAATCACAAACTGAATGCCTCTGCAAGGATCCTGAATTCTGCTGTTTGATACATTTTCTTTTTATTTACTGCAGTATTATAATAATCCTTTTAGCCCTATTACGCATTATAATGTGTGATCCCAGACTGAATACTGGGGGCTATAATTTAGATTCAGGTTCTGCTGCCCTTTCTAAAGCTCTTGAGCTGCACCCTTGTGAGTCGAGGCATCGGCAGAATCCTTTGATTCAATTATAACTTCGCATTTAATTGTGAACTATGTATTATACTATAAATAAACCATAACCAATGGTTTAAAGCAGCAGTCATTTACAAGGAATGTGAAATGTGAAGCTCCAGGCTTCAGCTGAATCCACTGGTTCACGTAAGACGAAAAAGAACACTTTTTGTGTGGAAATTCAGCACAATGACTGCTAGTTGATTACTACTTTTTTACATAAAAGTGTAATGCAAAAGTACACATCAATTTTGAATTCTGTAGATATTTGATTTTCCTAGACATAAAAATGGAACACATTATTGTATAAAGATCGCAAGCTGAAAGGACTATTTGACGGTGTCCACTCATTGGCCTAACAACTAATTGCAATAGTTTTGACAATACAGAATAACAGAAAGGGTCAGGTTGGAAGGGAAGCACAATGGGTCATCTGGTCCCATTTTCCTTTTTAAGCAGGGTCATTCTAGAGCACAGGATTGTGTCCAGATGGTTCCCGAATATCTCCAGTAAAGGAAACTCCACGACTTTTCTGGGCACTTTGTGCCTGTGCTCAGTCACCCACACAGTAAAAAAGTTCCTTTTCATATTTAGGTGGAACTTCCTGTGAAAGATTCTCTGCCTGTTGCCTCTTGACCTATTGCTTGGCACCATGAAGAAGAGCCTGGATCCATTCTCTGACATCCTCCCTGCAGATACTCATAGATATTGATGAGGTCCCCTCCCAGATGTCTCTTCTTGAGATTGAATAGGCCCAGCTCCCTCAGCCTTTCCTCATAAGAGAGATGCTTCAATCCCTTAATAATCTTTGTCGCCCTCCACTGGACCTGCTCCAGGAGCTCCATGTCTCTCTTGTCCTGAGGAGCCCAGAGCTGGACACAACACTCCAGATGTGGCCTCACCAGGGCTGAGGCGAAGGACAAGATCACCTCCCTTGACTGTTGACAATGCCCTTCCTAAAGCACCCCAGGATCTCACTGGCCTTCTTGGCCACAAGGACACTGCTGGCTTATGGACAGCTTGTTGACCACCAGGACCCCCAGGTCCTGCCCTGTATAGCTGCTCTCCAGCAGGTCAATCCCCAGCCTGTGCTGCTGCCTGGGGTTACTCCTCCCCCGGTGCAGGACCCTGCACTTGCCTTCACTGAATTGCGGAATGTTCCTCTCTGCCCAACTCTCCAGCCTCTTGAGGCCCCTCTGAAGGGCTGCGCAGCACTCTGAGGTACTGACTGCATCACTCTCTGAAATAGAAGGCTGCTAAGTAGGCTCAGCTCTTAGGAATCTTGATCAGCTGCTATGTCTCTTTGCAAGGAGCTTCTGCGTTAGGCTCTGCACTTTCATTGCATCCTGTCAAAGATGAAGTCAAAGATGGACAGAGGCTTCTCATTTTTACAAATTTATTTGTATTAATCACTCTGTCTATCACCTTTTTCCTATTTACTTCTTTATGCCCTTGTATATCCCTGTCAAATTACACTCTGTCATAGCATCTTTTGTAGAGTATATTTTGTTGTTTCTGGCATAATAAGGCTTATTTCTCATTATGGTAAGGCTTACAGCTGTCACATTAAAAATGAGCAATATTCTTTAACAGACAAAGTTTACTTAAAATCAGTGTGGCAGACGAGGTCAGGTTTATATTTACCATTTTAGCACAGCACATTTAATGAAGCACACAGACAATATCATTTTGTAGAGGCTAACAAATGCATATAGTACTAACATTTGATCTATAATCCTATCCAGTTTTAAATCCAGGAGATTCATTTTACATAGACATTAATAATTAAGGTTTAAATATTAATATTTAATATATCTGCAGTAATCTTCACTTGTAAGCTCAAGTAACAGCATTTGGTGGCATTTTTGTGGAAGCTTTTTATGTTCTGAAACAGAAAACAAAAAAAAAGAAAAAGGACATTTTAAATTAAGGAGATATACTGAAATTGAATTACCTTGTTCTACAGGCTGCTTGCTGTAACTATGGAGGAATGGCAGATCAAAGACAACATTTTGTAGATTAGTTCAGTTCAACCAAGTTGTGTCTGAGACTAAATGTATGCAAAAAAAAAATTTAAATGTTTGTATGCACTAATTAAGTTCTATAGACAATAAGCAATGGCAGGCTCTGGAGCTCAAAGATGCACTGGTTTTTTCGCCAAAAATTATCTAATACATGTACTGCATTTTGTTTTCAAAACCTTTTTTATGGTATTAATAGTTGACTTGTTACTGTTGTCTGTGAAGAAAGAGATTAGTGAAAATGGAAGGGAAATTTTTCTGTATTTTTTTAAATTATAGGTTTAAAAAATTCTATTAGGATGTTTTGACAGATACTTAAAATTGAATGCATATTATTTAAAAAAAAACCCTTTCATTTTCAATCCAGTCATTCAAGTGTAATTCAATTTATAGAAAAAAACAGCGTTGTGTACCAGTCTAAAATTAAAAATACAAAACTACAAAGCAAAACAGTTTAACTGACAACACCCATATTTAAAATGTTTTTTCATGGCCAAATGTTCAAGACACACACCATAAGGAATTTTATTAGAAAGGTAAAAGTGACAATGAATAATTTATTATATATTTTTTTAAAAAATTATTATTTCCTTTTAATCAAGTGATTATTTGAAAGGTAACTAAGTTTTTGTACTCTGTAGTTTTAGCACAAATATTCCAAGTACATTTTCTTTTCTGGATTGTGTACATAAATCACAAAGAGGTCACATCTTTCCAAGACTGAATGAATTTGCAAAGACTGATAATTATTTCCATAATAGAAAGAATTAATACATCAGAAAGTTTCTTGCTTCAGTAGGCGCCCATATACTGTAGTGTGGTTATAACTCAGAAATTCCGAGATGAACTTCTGTGTATTAAATTTACAAAAATTCCTGCTTAAGATGAAACCTTACCCTCACAAAGACCTCTTTGGTACTGACAAGTCAAAAATAAATTCTTCCATTCATGAACGAACTGTCCACTAATGTACAATGTTATTTTAATATATAGATATGTTATTTTTCAAATCCAGTAGTTGTAGTCATAACATGGAGATGGGAATGGGAGCAATACTGCCAGGGTGGCTCTGCTCAGTTGTACCAGGTATAGTCTTTAGAAAGAGAACATTTACCACAGCAGGCCACTCTTAGGCCTGCAGGTCTCATCTGCCTTGTGGTCAGCTGATCCCAGTAGTGTAGAGAATAAATTTTCAATATGCAGTTTGTAGTAGGTGTTTGGTCTTCTCTGACTATTTAGTACATTCAGTTTCATCTCAGTCATTGCATTAATTTCACTGTTTAAGTGTTCCTCAAAACTATTAATCATTATGATCTGTATGGTTCCAGCTATTGTGCCACTGTATGTTTAGATTTTCTGGTATATACACTATCAAGTTAATATTTTAATTTTTCATTATGACTTTTTGTTCCTTTTTCTCAGAACTATCATTTAGATTTAATGAAAGCCCTAGATAAGTGTTAGAACAAATGGTCCATGAAAACTAAAGTATTCAATTTATCCTACATTTCATATTAACCTTGAATATTGAAACACATCTGCATATGAAAATGATGATGAATCTAGTGACCTAATCTATATAATCCTCTTTGTATTTAGTACACACAGAAGAGTAAAAAGACTAAGAAAAGTCTTTGCATTCCTGTAATTCAGATTCATTGAATATTTAAGGGAATCTAAAAGGTTTATTTAGTGAGACGTCGCTACAATATCTTCTCATACTGGTTTATTAACACCCACCTATCAGATTGCCTTTTCTTTCACATTTCCTCCAGTTTCCTGCCATTTCTTATCTACATTAGACCTGAAATATGCCTTTGCAGCCATATAGAATTGCTCGTTTAATCAAAGAGTACATGGATACAGAAAATTCTTCAATGTCTATAAATCCTAACTTTTTCATTTGACTGTATCAACTTAAACTGTCATTTGCTCTCTTGAGAGGACTTAGTCAAAGGCCCATTGGAGAATTTTATATATGACAGGTTCATATCTCTGCATTAAAGGCCTTGTACAAATATTTGATTTTTTACCTCATGCCTCTATCTTTCCCACTGAAAGTTTGCTCCTTCAATTTAGTTCTTTGTTTTCTAGGTAATTATATATTCTGGCTTGCCTTCCTCTCCCTTTGCCTCTCACTGTTCAGATTAGCAATACAGTCTGATGAGCAGGTGAATAGTAGATCTTTGTTAGCAAAATTGTATGTAAAAAGAGCACCATTTTTCCATTCCTATCCCATGCACTGCAGGCTGATTCAGCTTGATACTTTAATTAGTCAGAAGTCAGATCTACTTTTAAGCATTATAGAACTAATTTAAATTTCTCTGTACTAAGATGCATGAGACCAAGCAGTGATCTGGGATTTCTAAACCTTAAATATTTAGAGAGAATGATGCTTCTCAGCGCTCTGCTCTCCATGAAATATCATTTCTCTGAGTAGCTGCTGCCTTTCCATTCTGCAGTCTGTCAGTCAGTCTCCTACAAAGTTTCAAGAATGGATGAAGACTTTGGTTTTATTTGTGCCTGTTTATCTGCTGAGGTGTGAGGCTCTAAGAGTATGACTGGCCAGCATTGCCTTGATGCACGTGAAGTATCAAATGGCTTCTTTCATACCTCTCACAGCAAAACAGATTAGAGAAATACTGCAGGCACTTCCATTAACTACTGTAATCTAGCAACAGTATTCCCTAGAAACATCATACTGTTTAATTTTTTTTTCTTGTCACTTCTTTCCTTCTCTTTAAACAAGCACGATGAAATCAGGGATAAAATAGTAAGTAGTTTAAGTTTTGCTGGTGTTGGAGGATTTTTAGCCATGAATTTCAGTTTTTAGCAGATTAGAGGACAGGAAAGGGATATCCTCAAATATGCATTATGTTCTCTGAAATTCCTAATTAATTGGGCTACTCTGGTGATATGTTTGGATTCCTGCTTAACTAAGAGATAGCAATGTTGCATCCCTAAATTTCGTCTTTCATTTATAACCTTGACAGCATATGTACAAAGTAGATTTTAATACTGGCTTTAAACCATCTTTATTAATCCTCTTCATCTCAGGATGCATCAGGGTGTAGCTATAGGAATGTGATTAAATTGGACTCACTGCAGCAGATGTCACCCTTTCAAGAAGCCAGCTCAATTTTCTCAGACACCATACCATAGTATCCACATTGCTCACCAGTTGTTCTAGAATGCATGCTGGGACAGGACTTGATAGCTAGCACTCCAGATTAGGATACCAGCTAAACCTGGATTGTTCTACATCACAGTGTGAAGTTTGTAAGTACCAGTGGAAAAGTCTGCACAGCTATGCTTATAAAGATCATTTCATTTAATGAGCAGAATAACTGAGCTACATTGTATTGCAATGCACATCAGAGTAAGGTGCTCTGGATTAAAGCCTTGGAGTAGTACACTACAGAACATCTGCAAAAAACGTTGCAGAAGTGTAGCTCTCCTGATGTAAACAAACAGAAAAATTACTGAGCTCTTACAAAATAATATAGTAAAATTTAAGAGATTTAACTGCAGCAGATCTCGGACACATAGGCCCTCTGATTTTTGGAGTTAATTCTTGTTGGAACTGAAACATGTCTTTTAGAACCCATTTAATTTTGTTTTACAGATTTCTCATGATCCTTCACTATCATCACTGCAATTAAGCTATTAAAATGGCCAATCACACGATCTGCCAACCTTATAGAGCTCATCTTGTATTTTGTTGCATTGCCTTATGTATGTCTTCTATATTGAAGTGCTTTTTATTATTGCATATTTAATATTCTAATGTCTCCAGCTTCCATAAAAAAAAAAAAAAAGCAAAGAAATAGTCTTTTTCTTATCTTCCATGGTATTCCAAGTCTATCAAGGTGTGCTGTTTTTGGCTGGGATAGTTTTTATTTTTTTCACAGTGGCTGGCATGGGGCTGTGTATTACTTTTGTGCTGAACGCAAGGCTGATAATACAGAGATTATCTGTTGCTGAGCAAGGCTTAACACAGACCCAAGGACTTTTTTCCTTTTCCTACTGCCATGCTGGGGAGAAGAGTGGGGGTGCATGGGAAGCTGGGAGGTGACACAATCAGGGCAGCAGACTTCAACTGACCAAAGGGACATTCCATACTGTATGACATCAGTCTCAGTACATAAAGCCCCTGGGGAAAGAAGGAGTAAGGGGAAGGGCCTTTGGAGTGATAGCATTCATCTTCCCAAGGCACATCATATGTGATGTGGCCTTACTCTCCTGGGTTTGGCTGAACACCTGCCTGCCCATGGGAAGCTGGGAATTCATTCCTTAGTTTGCTTTGCTTTTGTGCATGGCTTTCTCTGTTAAACTGTCTTTATCCCAACCCATGAGTTTTCCATCTTATACCCTTCCAATCCTCTCCCTGATCTTTTTGGTGGGGAAAAGAGTGAGTGACTGTGTGGTACATGGCTGCTGCCTGGGGTTAAACCATGACATAAGGATTACTGAAAGTCAGCATTATAAGTCCAAAAGGCCGCTCAGATATATTTTTTAGCTCTATTTGTTAAAAGTTATCAAGAACTGCTGATTAAAAGTACATGACATTACTGGCTCCAGTTTAATATCCTGTTGAGTTACTGTTGAAATTGAAAGTATTTTATCACAGTCATGTTCTGACATCAATTTTTGATCTTTCTCCAAGTACAGAACTATGCTGAGCAATGTTTAGTACAAAAGATGTACTTACACAGACCTTACATTGTAAAATGCTACTGGATTTTTATGCAGTGCTATTGATAAATCTACTGTTACTAATTTAATAATGCACCTGTTACCCTTTGTTTTTTCTTGATATGAGAAGTGAAAGAATACTTTCAATTACTTGTCACTCCATTTGTTACTATGTCTTTTGTTTCCTTCCCACAGTTCCTTGTTTCTAGTCTGTTATTAAACTTTTTTCCCCATCTGTTATTTTGCTTTCTTGTTATATTTGCCATAGTTACTTTCACATTTACTCCTAGCTGAGCATTTTAATATATGTGATTTTTTTTTCCAGTTGTAATTCTAGCATAACCTTATTAAGTTTTTCCCAACACCATCCACATTTCTTGCATAAAAACTATTTCTGAAGGGGTTATGCCTACTAATTGTCTCAGGTCTGTAATACTGGACTTACCAAGCCGCACTCTGGGTATGTGTGCCTAAATGCATCATTCCTTTGTCATATAAGTTACAGAACAAAGATACTAATTTGCTGTATTTTAGTTTTGTGATCACTTCTGTCAGTCACTGTGAATTAAAGCAGGCATTGTGACCTGCAGAAGCCACCTTTGCCTTTGAGATTCTCCCTTTCTGCCCTTTTAAGTGAGTATTTCCTCCCATGACAGTAATTGCTGTGGGAGCTGGAGAATTTACAGTGATCGGGAGTTGTAGTGTTTGAGGCTACTTTCAGACTATATTACCTTCAATAATTCCAGTCATTTACAATGCTTCTGTTGTGGATGGAAACATGACTATGCATCAATCCTTGTATGGAATTTTATCCAGCCACTTTATTTATTTCCCAGCCTGATATTCCTCACTTGTCTACACCAGGAGCTCAGTAGTTCTTCTGCACTGCTTTGCTGCCATATACCACTTATTTTATCATAGAATAATACTTGTCTCCTGTAGAAAAAAACCTCAATACTTTCCATATGTCTTCAGGTTCTTTACATGTACTGTGAACATTTTGGTATAGCAATGTCAAGTTGGCTTCATTGATTTTACATACCATAGAAAAAACACTAGCAAGTATTTAAGAAACTCACCTTCTCCTAAGCTTCATACTGTTACCTCCAAAGCTTGAAGCCATTTTGATTTGTTACCTGTCTTCTAGAAATTCTTAGTCCGTCCCGATATAATGACTGATCTTACTTTGGCTCTTGTTTACTCTTTCCATAAATAAAAAATACATTCTGAGCAGCTGGACACTCATCTGTTTGTGCCAGTGGAAGACATGCTATTTTCTGCAAATATAAGTGTAAATATGGCAGAACTCAACAGAGATTCAGGAATGTTACTAGTCTCTGCTGTTTCATACTGACTTATGTTATTTCCAATGGAAGATTAAAAAAACCCACAATATTTTTTAATCATATTCAATGTTCAAAAACCAATGGGAATATCTTGATAACCTTCTTAATAAGACTTTAACCTGAAATCGTTCCTCCATTTAATTTAGGTCACAGAAGCTCTTTATTTTGTGCATATGACTTTCTAACCTTATTTAATTATTCTCTGGAAGTAACTATTGTTAAGCCCCTACAATTTAGCACAGTTCAGCACATATTTTCAGCTGCTTACGGGAACACACTGGGGAATGTGCTTTAATATCACTTCACACTTATTAAAATACAACTTCTGCCAGAACAAGTATATGGTGCTGCTATGAATGAATAAATTTTAATCATAAAATGACCAAGTGAAAATTCAACCTGTTGAAGAAGATCATCAAAATGTCTTTGTATAATAATGTTTGTACCTGAATAAACATGTTGGTGAAGTAATTGCATGTATTGTAATAATGACTATTAATGCAGAAATGACTGCACAGAGATGAAAAACAATAAATGCTGACAGTTTTTCTTATTTCTGAGAAGAGTATTTTCTAATATATATTTATAATACTTCCATTAAAATATTTCTAAAAGTTTAAATATATTTCTGAAAAATCACAACTGCCTAAAAGCACTTCTTTAAAATAAGTCTCAATGCTGAAAGAAATTTATGTACTTCTTTTTTTCCTCCCTCTTTTAGATATTTTTAAATGCAGACACAATCCGCCTGGGAAATCTACCAATGGGTTCCTTTTCATCCTCCTCCTCCTTCTCCTCGTCCTCCTCACCCAGCTCTTCAGCGCCTCGCCAGACTATCTATGAGCTCTGCGCCTGTCCCAATGGTAAACTTTACCTGTCCCCAGCAGGAGCAGGCTCCACATGTCAATCCAGTAGCAACATCTGCTTGTGGAGCTAGAATGACTCCGTTTTATCCTCACACCAGAATAGCCTTTTGTTACTATCCCTCTGCTTCACAGTTCTGTTCGGTTTCCCTTGTGACCAGTTCGACGCTTCAATCGGCCTGCAGAGCAACTTCTTCCACTGTAAGCAGGAATACGGCGCTGCCTTCTCTTGTGGTGTGTGCTGCCACTCAACACAGAGATGGGAGAGAGATATCCAGAAATCAATGTATTCTTCATCAGGAAACCTAGAACATAAAATCACCTTTTTTTCCAAAAGGGACAATTACACAGGTGCCTTTGCTACTTGAAGTGAAGCACATAGTTTTAGATTTTTGCGGGACCTGGATATGAACTGCACATAAATATATATCTAGACAGAGAGAGAGAGAGTACATGAATTTGCCCAGAATCTGATGGTGAGATGAATTTGTTCCCCCTGTATGATAAATAACTTTACTGTCTGAAAGCACAATTTTCCATTCATCTTTTTGGATGTAAACTTTTATTCCTGAATTTTAAAATTTTAAAGCATTGTGTGATGCTTGCTTTACTAAACAGATTCAGTAAATGGTTTTTAATACAAAAAGAGACAGAATTCCTCCCTGAGTTTGGTTTCTTTAAAAATGTGTTATTACTATTTGTCTACTAAGTCTAGGGTTTTGTACACTAGGAAAATTTTGGAAGTGCTCAGCAATATTACTTTCAAAGTTAAAAAGACATATGCTCTTGTTTGTAAGATCTGAATGATCTTATATAGTATTTTCTTGGCCACTGCATGTGAAGTGATTGCTTTGAGTAAAACATACAGTTTCTGGAAAAGTAAAACAGGGTAAAGAGGGAAATTCTGATGATATGTTTGTTGATCAGTGTATTGCTCTTCACAAGGTCCTCATAATTGGCAAATTCAAAACCAAGAGAGAAATCTTCAAAGGTACATTTTGTCCATTTCCTGACTATGTCTAACCGCTACCACTTGAACACAGTACAGACATTGGTACTAATGTAACGTGTGATGCTGAGAAGCAGTGCACTAACAACTTGTATGACATTCACATTTATTATTCTCTTTTGTTTACCATCTGCTGCTGAGGTTTCAAAGTAATAGTAGTATATAAAAAACCACACATTAAATGACATTCGGTATAAAAAGTACGTCAATATTACATTGACTTTACCAGGTCTGTGTTTAAATTATGCAGCCTCATTTACACTCAAATCTCACTAGTCACTTTCTTTTTTGACAAGTTTCATGTGGGATTTATTTCTTGTATCACTTTTTCATACTCATTTGGCTTGATTGGTAACTGAAATCTTATAAAAAAATGCTTTGGTATGCTGCTGGTAAATTTGTCACAGCATTGATTAACAAAAGTATCTTGAAACTTGCAGAACCCAGGAAAGTAAAACAGTATAAAAATGTTTCCTATTGTGGACGATGGCTTGATTATGTGAGGTAAGTGTGCTTTTAAATTCTATTCTTTAAATTACATTACCTAGCTGGTATTTTTAGAGGCTTGTAAATCTAAGATTGCCAATGAAATGAGAGCTTTTGCAAAGTAATTCTAAAGCCAGGGAGATGGTGCAAGGTGGGTATTTCTACACAATATTGCTTTTAGAGAAAAAAAAAAGAGAATGAACAAACTAGTACTGTGATTGCCTTTGCATTTTATTACCACCTAATAAGGTTGATTTTGTTTTCACTTCAGGTGAAATTCACTCCTATGCAGAAGACCAGCCCAAGATGCGTCAATGGCTTGAGTGGTGCTTGCCTTACCATTGGTCCTCTTCAGAGGTGTGAATTTCACCCCATAGCAAGAATTCTGTATTTTCTGGTTTTAACAGTTAAATTAAGATTTAAAATTGATTATTTTATGTCTTCAAAAGAAAGCTGTTAACAGCTGAGTTGTCATCCATTTGAGATTTTTCTTCTTTGAAAGAAAGTATACTAGAAAATATTGCAAGAAAATATGTTAGAACATGAAGATTTTTAATAAGAGGGATAAAAACAGTTACAGATGGCAAAGAAGATGACAATAACACATTAGAAAGTGTAGCCAAACAATATATTCTTAAAACTGTAGTGGTATAGATGTCTTTTTCTTATGCACACAAGTAATAGAATGGTAGTGTGACAGTCATGAACAAATAATATTTCAGAAGGAAAAGTATATGTATGAGGGCACATCTACCTGCAGTCACTCTCTGTGCACACCTACATACATACACCTGTTGCTTAAAAGATGAACAAATATAGTGAGTAATCTGCTTGGTAAATTACAATGTGGCTTCCTACACGTTGCATACAAATAGTCTAAGGAGCTTTTTTCTCCTCAAACAAACTTGCAGATACTTCGTTATGAATTTTCCACCGAAAAATTCTTATTGGTTTGTTCTTCACCTTCTGAGATTTTTTATCTGTTATTTGTTTAACAAAGGTCTCTGTTCACTGGATGGAAGGACCCAACCTTAATAAATTTTACACCAATTTGGTTGGGAATGGCAGGTAGGAAAAAAGTCTTTTGTTATGAGATTAATTTTAACAGCAAGACTGAAATAATTTGCCACTTTGTATGAAGAGAACTCAAAAAACCAAGCCAGTAAGTTCACATACCTCTTCACTGTCACGATATTCATTATTGAAGTCCCATCAATATGAAGTAGAGCATATTTAAGAGCTTCAGCAGCCTATGAGATAGAATAACAGGTTCTCATGGTGTTTTAATATTCTGATGAATTTCATAATATTGATGTTTTATTTTAAATCCATTGAAAACTGTAAGAAGGGAAGAAAACTGTTTTTATTTTAAAAAAGTATTTCTAGCCCACATGATTTCAGGGAGTATTGGAAAAGTGATTTCAATGCATTAAATCATACTAAAAATTTTAAATGCCATCCTTATGACAACAATGAAATATCGGAAAATACCTTATTGGCTACATGTGTTTTATATATATAATAGATTTATCTCCTGTAAAAATATTTGTGTCATATTATAGGATACTGTCTCTTTCTTGTTTAAAAAAAAAAAAAAAAAAAGAGAAAAATAAAAGCATCAGCCCACCTCTCTGAGCACTGTTAGCTGTATGGTTTGTATTGCAGTTCATTCATTGGTTAAGTGTTAAGACCAAAGACAGACACTTCTATTATATCCAACACTATGACACTGCTGTTTCTACTTATACTGTTGGAATGAAGAGATGAGAAGTTGTAATTACAACATGAAATGTAACATAGTTTACATTTGTGCAGCATTTTGAGCTGTAGATTTTCACTTTTTTCCAGGGTTTAAAATTTTATCAGTGTCTTGCAATTACATTACTATTCATACATATGGGGGTCTTTTGGTGTTCCTGAGGAAACATGCCAGGACATTGCTTCTTTGAACTGAAGTTATACTGGTTTGCTTGCAAAGTTGGCTTGACTGGATGTAAGAATTCACTTTCAATGATTTGAGATGCAGAGGGTCATTAAGTTTGGAAGATACAGCCATAAATGTCTAGAAGGATTTAATGAAGGATGTTTAAGATATTTGGTTGCTAACATAATGTACCTTTTAGGGTGTTTTTGTTTTTATTTGTTTGTTTTAATTTGGTTTTAGATTCTAAATAATTGCTGAATAAAGAAAAATCAAAAACCCACAAACTTTAGACTATGGAATTGTTATCAGCTGATTTACTGTAATGCATGTGAAAGTTGGATCAAAATCTGAGTGTCACATTGTTTCAATTATTACTCAGTAAAGGTCTGCTAACCATTTTTGTTTTGTAACCTTCATGTTAATGGTTTTCTTGTGTATAGAAGTATATATAAAAAGATGGGAACTATTTTCTTACACATACTATGCAATATGTTTGTAGAACTGCAATATTACCAAAATTACAAAAGCTGTGCTTTTGTACTCTCTTGCTTTATGTAAAACAAATCTTTTTTCTATTTAATGGACTGTCTGTCTTAAAATTGTGGATAACATTATTCAAAAGCAGTACACTGAAAATTTTAAGATTTTTATTTAATTTTCCTTGGATTTTTTTTTTTATGAAAATAATAGCAAGGTTTTGGAAGTTGGAAATTTCTTTTCTTGGAAAGCTAGAATTTTTCAGCATGTAATTAACACTCTCAGTTTGAAATGTTTCCTGTACTACTTTAACTTCTCTTACCATTTCCATCTGGTGCTACTATATAACCATAAATAAATGTGATACATTAAACAGGAAACATATCAGAACTAACTTCAAGAATAATCAAACAGGAATCCTGCTAAGGTTGAGAAGAACATATAGAATAGCTGATGAGAAACTTTTAGTTTTTCTGTATATTTTTGATAGTTAGTTTGCATTTCCTTTCCTCTGTCTACATTAGCAACATGGTAAGAGCTTTAATTTGTTTTTCAATTGTTTTGTCCTCACACACAGAGTATGGTACCGTTTTATTTCAAACATTTTTTTTTAAAACAACAGACACTGCATTTAAATGCAGTACTTATGTTAAGAAAACCAATTTTAAAGAAGTGTAGACTTTATTTCTACATCAGCATTAGTAAAGCTAAAATTACTGCTTTGTCATCTACCATTAGGGCATATTACACTACTCAAGTTCCTTTGTGTCTTGCCAGAATAAGCTCAAACTGCATGTTCATGTTTGAACTGGACCTTTTTACAAGCCACTTGAGAATTGCACAGTCATGTAACAGGGGATGTAACCAATGCAAACAAATGCTCTCTGTGTTTAACCTGGGCTGTGTCACTGCTGGTAACAGCACAGCCTTGCACAGAGCTCTGGCAAAAAGCAAAGGGAGCAGTTAGGGTTTTTTTTACACTGAGCTCCTTGATGCCATATTATGATTTCATCAATATCCAGAGTAGCTAGACAGCAGCTACCTTCACAATGCCTAAAATAATCAGTAATTTCTGTACAAGAGCAACAGTTTTATAGAAATATCAGTAATATAGGAGAGTGTATCAGTAATATAGACTGATAAGTCTCAAGTGACTAAAACATGATAGGTGATACAGCAAGAAAAACTATTCTTAGCCATTTAATTCAGTGTTGGACAGGTTCCCCAGTCCAATCTGGGGAAACTATTGACAGTAAAAGACAAATAGAAGTGAAAAAAATTCACCATAAGCATTGTGTTGATTCAACACAGTCCACACTGAGACTAGAAATTAATACAAGTTCTCTATGTAAAATATAGTTATGTCTCCTCTGAAACTTTGAACTGAGCTTCAGATTATGTTGTTTGAATTTGAAACTATTATTTGGTCTTTAACCAATACATTTCTTATACAGGCCAGGATCAGGAGAGCTGAGGTAAAATCTTCTACTGTATATCCACTCTGATTAGAGTCAATTAAACTAGCTACTTAACTAAGGAAAAAAAATTAAAATTGAAATTTAAAAGTTTTGCTGAGTTTTGGAAAAAAATTTAAGTGGATTTCACCTTTCTAAGGAGTGCCCAGCTCTACCAGTGTCTCCAATTCTGACATGTTTAAGCAGTGACAGCAACGTATATTAAAAAATTTGGCCTTATGGCTTACCAGATTCACTTAATGTATGACTTGATCTGAGAAGTAAAAATAGCTTTTGTTCATATGTATACCTCCTTGTTTATGAGACCTGTGAGGGAGAAGTTCAGCTTTCAGGATCATCTAGAGCACAATGAAAAGTAGGATTTAAGCATTAGAGAAACATTACTGAGGAAAGATGTATTGTTTTCTGTGCTTGATGATATTTTGAGAGTTTACATACAGTCATACCTTACCACTGAGAGATCTGCATTCTACCACAATAACTTATTTCTAAGTATACATTTCAGAACTATTCCGAAAAAAAATACATAATTGTTTTCTTTCTAGGTGATGTTTACTCAATTTTCTTGTCTCAAACACTGCAACAATTAGTAAGTCAAATCCTCCTTCTTAACTCCCACCCACTCTTAACTCTTCTTCAGCTGAGCTTCAGTTGTCCCCTTAAGCATCCTCCTTGCTTCACAAATAACAAAAGAACAGGCAACAAAAAGAATTTTGCTGTGTCTTTATCAGGATGCTTCCTGTGTGACTTACTTAAACTGTGTCAAAGGGAAGATTATTTGCTTTGTGACAGCAGAAGTTACATAAGAAGGAAAACACACGTAGGTAAATATCATTTTTAGTCTGTCTCACTAGAAACTTCCAGAGTGAAAGATTTTGGACTATAGACATCTTAATAACTTTTAATTTCTCAGAAGTTTTGTAATTGAGTGAATGTATTTAAAATACCATAAAATAAAAGTGCAAACTATCCTATTCTGTTACATTTTTTTAAAATAGAAAAGGAGTCACTGAGCTCAGTATTTGTCCCTCTCTACTAATGTGCTTATTACAAGATGTGCTTTTACAAATTTGAAAGGAAAAACAGAGCTAAAATAGTATAAAGATAACTATTTTAAACCCCTCTTAATAACAGAATATTGTTCCTCTTAGTTCATGACTGACATTTATCCTTGGTAAATTAATGCTATAATTTCTTATACAGTGGCAAGCCTTTTTGCTGTTTTGTGTGATCTTTGGGAGATAGGAAACCTCTGATGATAAAGAAAAGAGGATAACTGCTCAGTATTGAAAGAACCATCTGTAATAGTATTCCCTATGCTACCGTGGAACCAGACAAGATATGGGGGCACTTGCTCATGAGGAGAGAGGGTCTTCTACAGCATTTAAATATTGTGAAGAAAATAATCAGGATGCTTTCCAGTTCCATGCTCCCCAGGATGACTGAGACACGGTGTTGCAATAATATTCAAGAGACAGACAGAAAGGAAGTGGTTTTCTTGCTCTGCATAGGGATGAGTAGGACAGTGGTGCATAGGCAGTAAATCCAAATCATGTTGAAACAGTAAAATATATAAATGTAGCTGAAGGATGGATTTTTTTTTTTAAGTGCAAAAACAGTCACAAATCTTCTCCCTAAGCCTCAGAGAAACAGAAACAAAGTCAGGTGAAGAGTTATCATAGATAAATAATGGTTTGGTTTGAAAGGAACCTTAAAGCACATCTAGATCCAGCTCCCCTGCCCTGACAGGGCCACCTTCCACTAGACCAGCTTTCTCAAAGCCCCATCCAACCTGACCTTGAACTCTTCCAGGGATGGGACATCCACAACTTCTCTGTGCCAGTGCCTCACCAATCTAAACATAACCTCATTCAATTTAAAGCCAGTAACACTTGTGCTGTCACTACATGCCCTTGTAAAAGGTCTTGTTCCAGTTTTCCTGTAGGCCACCTTTAGGTACTGGACAGCAGCTCTGAGGTCTCCCTGGAGTGTTCTCTTCCCCAGGCTGAACCCCAATTGTCTCAGCCTTTCCTCATAGAAGAGGTGTTCCATCCCTGTAATCATTCTTGTGGCACTCCTTTGGAACCCACTCCAACAGCTCTATGAGTCGTTTTTGTATCTCCATATCCTTAAAATTTTCCATTCTTTTCTTGGCTCTTTTAAAAAGCATCATCAGGAAGGAGAAAAGCAGTAACCTAGGTATAAATTTTGTGCTTCTCAAGTACAAGGTGACAAGGTTTGAACATGTACTCTCTTTATGGCAGAAGGAGATGAAAATAGGCTAGTATAGTAGGGTGGATTCCAACCCTGGTAAAGTTAATAGGAAATACTGACAAATTTTGTGTCTCTGGATTAGGCTTTAAATGCTCGTTAAAGGTTTGTGCCAAAAAAAAAAAAAATTGTCATAGTCCATGACTTTTTATAGTGCATTTCTAAAATGCATCATTAACATTAATGCATTTTCCCTCTGCAAATTGTTCCCCCTTCTAACTGCAGGTACCACTTTAACTCCCCCACAAGGAGAACTCTAAATAATTGTGCAGTCTTCAGTCATTTGTCAAAACCGAATTAAAAAATTACAAGATGTACAAAGTGAGTCATAAAAAAATGGTAAAAAATCTACTGCCGCTGCCTTTTTGTATTTTTGTCCAGTTTTTATCTCGCAGTAGAGGAGTTGCACTATTTCTGGGAGCAAAAAGTTTGATATTCCTGGCCTTCTCACTCACTTTTAAAGAGGTTCTGCAGACCTCACTGCTTCCTTTCCCTTTGCACAGGAGAGGAAAATTAGGGAAATTAATTCTTTCCATTGGGTTTGGGTTTGACTTTTGTTGCACAGTCTATCTTTAGATGTACTTGAATCCCTATTTTTAAGTGTAAAGGGAAGGGAAAAATCTGATGGCAGCTACTAAGGCTGACAATATTAATTGCAGCAGGGAGTGGGTTTTTGCTCGAGATAATAATTACTGCTATGGTGGAGCAAATTCAGGACAAGAAGGGAGCATACAAAGAAGAACCATGGAAAGAGAATAAAGGCATGGGAAAAACAAGACAAAGAGATTTTAGAACAGGATTGCTGTTTAAAGGGGAAGAAAGTGCTATATAATCATTAAAATTTCTCTTTACCTCTCTACCCTTGTCAAATATATCATGCCAAAGTGCAGAAAGCAGGGAAAGGCATCAGGACAGCATTGACTCAGAAGTTCTTTTCAAGACCAGAAACATACTGTTCATAGGGACAAGACAGTTAAAACAACATCAGAAAATTTCTGTTGCTTCTCTGGCCTCTGTACAACAAGAGGAGCAGATATGGAAGCTATGAGCTATGGAAACTACGTAGAACACAGAAATTTTTATGCAAAATGTACAGTTCTGGAGGAATAAGTCACTGAGGCTTACATTAGACTACAGCAGTGTAAATGGAAAATAGCTGTAACAAGAATTAGCAAATGGAGAATAGTCTTTAGGTTGGTGAGGTTTTGTTTGTTTGGTTGGTTTTTTTGAGGTTTATTTTATGAGGAAAGAATCTGGACTGTAAAGTATTTTCTTATTTCCTTATTTCTCTTTCCTTTTGTTCTTTTTTGTTTTCCAAACAGCATCTGAGAGCAAACAGACTTCAGCTGGGATTTGTTTCACAGCAGAAAAAAAAAAAATATATATATATGAAAGAATAAATAAGAAAGCAGTGCTACTTACAAGTATTTTTGAAACAGCAGTTTTCTTGTTTTATGAAAGGTCGATCCATCAGCTAAAGAGTGGGACTGATGAAAGCACACATTTGTGTTCAGAGTTCTTAAACAAATATATCTCACATCACATTACACAGTTTTCAAGCCCAGATGAGTCCTCTTACATTACCATGTAAAGAAATGTTTTATATCTCTACATATGAGTTAGTTCATATGCAGTGCAAATTTTCCATAAAGGTATTTATTCTCTACAGTGACTATTGCCACCTCATCTTCAAGTTTCCTAACATAAACTGCTGGACTCTAGTAGACCTACTAAAATTCTGATCTTAAATTCCCAGTACTTCAATTTTTACTGTGGAGAAGTCTAGGACACTGTACCAGTCCTTTCTATGGTGCTGTGATAATAAATGTCTCTTCTCATGCATGTTAGCATACATTTGTGAGCAAGTCACCATAGGCTTAACCAGGTTCCTGGAGCTGCATCTAAAATTATTTGTTTATTTACCTCCAGTTTCCAAAATCTTGCATGGCTTTAATATAATGTGAGTTTTTATCTTTTTGTTTAACTATAGTACATTATGTACTTTTTAAGAGATTTAAATTCTATACCTAAACCACAAAACTTTATTAATGGCCATATGTTCCTGAGAACTGAAAGGGAAAAATACATTTAAATCATGTTGTCTCACATTTTACAGAGCAGTATGATTTCTGTTGTTTTAGGTAGTTTTCCTGTCTATTTTTAGGAAACCTAACAAGCAAATGTTTAATTAAATTTGACACTGTACTGTTTGCCTAAGAAATATCAGTTCAGTTAGACTATTGTGTGACAAAGTATCAACATTCCAAAGAAATAATTCTAAATGGTGTATTATTCCCTTTTAGAAGTAAGTAATGTATTCTCATGTTGTGAAGTATCACAAATTAAGTTATATCAATTTTTAAATAAATGTAAATAAAATTCTTTAGTAGAAACTTCTGTGAAATGTGCACCTTCAATTTATTGATTTTTTCTGGTAACATAATTAATTGGGAAAATAAGTTAGGTTACATGCTAATCCTTTTCATATTTTATGGTGTTTTGCATTGTCTCATACATCTTTTGTGTAAGAGGAGTATACTTTTCTATGGGTTTTGTGCAGAATTCATATGGTTTTGTTTTATTATTTAATACATATCAACTTATCCTTTGGATTTATTTATCCTGAATGCAGTTTTGTCACTATACTTAACATTTAGGTCAAGCTCATCCAAAGCTCTGGATATATATTTAGCTATATGTGAGTCATTCCAGTAAACTTAATGGAACTTCTGAAGGTTGACGTTAGGAGCATGATAAAATATTTTGCTGGATCAGTCTTCATAAATCAAGCAAATTAAGGCAATACCCTGCTGGTCTAAAAATTATTTACTCTAAAATAATGGAGGTGAAAGACTACTCTGACTCTTCCACAGTGCTTCACTTTACTTAGTTCAGTTGAGTGAAGCTGCTCTTTAGAAGACACATTGATCACTATTTCCCTTTTCAGATCTGTGTGTGACTTCTATGCACCACTGGCTCTCTGCATCATAAACATTTTTATTCCTGATTTGAATTATATCAGCATCTATTATGTTGAAAGTGTTTTGTGCAAGTCCTAAAAAGCCCTGCTGACTTTATATGAACATACTCTGTTGTGTCTTTGAGGATAAATGCCATCAATCAGCAAAGTGAATCAGTGGCATTGGGCTATATTTCACATATACAGCTCTAGAAATTATCTAAATTTGAAGCCTTGAAACATGGATAAAACATTTACCCTGCACATAAAGGACAAAAGCAGCAACTTCATCTGCCATAATTCAGTTTCTCATCTTGATCTTCTCTTACTAACAATGTCTTCCCAGATGCATTGGATGGTGTGAACACACATCATCAGGCATGAATTCCACAGGATGAAGAAAATCAATTTGAATTGTCAAAAGCTGAAGGTGGTCACTGTATATTTCCAGTTGTTTTGCAACTCTGGAGTCTTTGATAGGGAATTAAAAAACAAACAAGAAATCAGTCTGTAAATTGTAAAAAAGCTTCTGAGCTTCATGACTGCCCTATTTATTACCATGGAACACAGAAGAGCTCAAAGAAAAGGAGAATGAAACTTTTTTCACATCTGCAATAATGAGTAATCATTGTATAGCAGAAGAAAGAAAAGGAGGAAAATTACAGGTTTTAGTTTTGCCCTCATGAAAATATCAGCTCTGTAATATGAGATTTTGTATAGGGAGGACCTGGCTATCAGTTGTATAAGAATTGACTGCTCTGTCAGATTTACTCTGTGGAGAATAATTATCTGCAAAAATTTTAGTTACATATTTTCAATCATTGTGATTATTCTGCTTCTGCTCTCTCTTTTTAAGCCATTAACTTTATAACTCCTTAGGACCTGTTCTGTAAGAGTTTGTAGCAAATACTAGTTTTAGGATAGTTCTCCAGGTTAATGGCCTTACCTTCTCAAGATTAAAGAATAGCACATCGAAGTAATGCTTCATTTTATAAGACAAGTTTTTAAATCTTATAATAATTACAAACTTAATTATCCTAATAACCCTCTGAATAAAATACCTTGAATATCACTGTGCATAGTTTTCCTGTTATCATTCCCCTTGGACTTCAGTGAACTCTGGAAAAAAATACCCCATCAATGCCCTTAGCTCAACCTATGTCCAAGTCTAGATCAGACTGGCAGTGGCAGCAGAGGATGATATTTAAGGGCAGCATGGGTATCTGACCAAATTACACAGTCTCTTCCCCAGAGATTCCCCTTGTACCCACAGTTACATTCCCTACCTTGTATCTTTGTCACTGGATTATGAAGCTGTTGTGCTTGAGTTTCCGTAATCCTGTTTTAAAAGCTTGACCGTTGCTTTCTCTAGTTCACTTGCTGCTCAAGAACATTTTTTCATCTTTTTTAAACACATCTTCAAGTAATTTCACTGACTGTCCCTAGTTCTCTTGTTTTGGGTTTTAGAATATAACAGAATAGACTGTTTCAGTTGGAAGGGACCTACAGACATTATCTAGTTCAACTTTTTCACCACTTCATTGATGACCAAAAAGATAAAGTGTGCTCTTAAACACTGACAGGCTTCAGATATCAACCACCTCTCCAGGAAGTCTGTCCTGGTGTTTGACCACCCTTTTCATAAAGAACTGTTTCCTAATGTCCAGTCTGAACCTCCCCTAACTGGATGAATAATAGCTCTGTAACCACCTTTTTCACTACCACAAAAGTTAAACATATCTCCATCAGCCTTCAAGAGATCCCATCTTCTCTTCAGTTTCTTCTTGTAATTGTCCAGAACTCTCAGATAAATCCTGCTCAGTCCCGGTCACTAACTAACACCTAATTTATTTGGTCTGGTCATTCTTCTGGCTATATTCTCTAGTGATTTAGCCCCTCTGACCTATCTGCTGCACAGAATACATTGGGTGTGGGAATATCCTCAGTACCATCAGCACCCTCTGCATTAGGCTTGCAGTTCTGGCACAGAAAATAAATTTTGCCTTTGCTCTGCTTTGATTCCACAGAAAAGTTGATTAAATATTGGAATGGGCTGCTGAAGAAGGTGGTGGAGCCACCATCCCTAGAGGTTTTTAAGCAATGATTGGATGTGGCTCTTAGTGCTATGATCCAGCTGTCATGGTGGTATTGGGTCATAGGTTGGACTAGATGACCTCAGAGATCTTTATTTTTGGCCTGATTATTTCTCTGTGGTTCTGCATTTGACATTGTATATGCCAGGCAGAGAGCCTTGCCAGCAGTCAGGTTTGTCACCCTATTTACAGTGATTGCAATATTTCTTCCCTCCTGGCATTCCAGAGACACAATGAATATTAACCACATCCTGTCAGGGGACTCCTCATTCTAAACCAGGTGCTCCTATGTGCCTGTTGGCTTTTACCTAGTCCCTACCATAAATACTCTTCTACAACCCTTTTAATTCAATGCCAATAGACTGGCTCCATTTCTATTAAAGTACAGTCTTAACAGGATGACTGAGGGTTTTAAATCTATAATTATCAAAGTGTTGCTGCAAAGGGTACCTCTGTTCCTCTGGCATTATTCACCTCTTGTGACAACAAGGGTCATGCACACTCCTAAAGTTACAGAGACCTGTAACCACCTTTCCCAAAGTACATGAATCAAGCTATGCTAGAAAACAAGAAAAATCTGTTCCTAGACCTTTGCTTGGACATTTAGTTCTTGTTTTCCAAACCTCTACTAAAAACATATCAATGAAGCAGCATTTTTAGTTTTGTTTGACTATTATATTGTTCAGTGAAATAACTTCTGAATAATTTTTGGTCATATTTCCTCCTTTCCTAGTAATGTATTTTTTCCTAGTAATTTTAGTTTGCTTATCCTCATATTCCCAAAATATTTATTGCTATAAAATTTATCCCACATATTCATCTGGCATATAAATTAGGTTGCTCTCTGAACATTCAGCAAGACAAAATGAGGGTTTTTTTGCTGAGGGAAAATTGGATTTTAAAAAAGTGTCCAAGACTCCAGGCCTGCTGGGTGTTTGCTTGGTAATCAGTGCTTGGAGTTGTTGCAGGTGGTGGCTTCTTCCTCCTGAAAGGATTCTGTCTTCCCGAGGAGATTTGGCTCTAGCTCCTGATCAAATCCGAGTCCTTGCTCTTGTGCTGTCTTTACTTCTGACTTCTGAGGTAGTTGTCGTATTCAGAATCCTGTCACTTCAAGCCCTCCGTCTGACATGTGAAGCAGCATGGGATGTACTGCTGAAGGGAAAGGAATTGTCTGGGTGCACTGTGGCTGCTGCCTTCTCAGAGCTCTCCTGGCGGCTGAATAATCATCACAACACATTGTTTGGAGTTTTATGCATGGAAAAAAAATAACTAAGCTATTTTCAAATGCTTGATTTTTCTCCATTGTTGGAGATTATCACAGGTGCTTTACCTTCTCTTAGCCTGTTGCTAAGGGTCCAGTTTTACAGACAAGCATGTAAGGCTTTCACTGCTGGTAGGCAACAATCTTCATTAAGTTTTATGAGGCCGCCCACAGGGTTAACAGCTAAGTTATCAGTATGAACATCAGATAAATGACTTTGTACCATGTACTCCATGGGCTTTACCCAAATTCAGAGAACTAAAATAATATGCAGTGATAAAGACCAGATTCTTTTTAATGCCTTAGATCCAGTTAAAGGGCTATTCAGGATTCTATAAAAAAATTAAAAAATCAAGAAAACTAGGTGAAGGTGAGAAAAGAATCTTCAGAAGCAAACAAGCTTTAAAGGGAAGAAGGTTGTTTTTCTAGTGATGTCAACCTGATGCTTCCCACTGCGCTTTAAAAATAAAAAAATCAAGTGATAATAGATTTTCAATTAGCAAATAAACAGCTCTTACAGGTATTAAAATAAGGCATTTCATGTTTATAGTGTCTTGAGAGCCATATTTTTAATATCCTATGGAATTAGATTGTATACAAAATCTCTTTTACTCGCTGCAAGAAAAATTATCAGAAAGAGAGGAAGAAAAACCTAGACAGAAACTTTTGTCATGATTTTTAAAGGTATGTGTGTGTGTTTTATCCATGTCTGCTTTATCACTTTATATGAGAATAATTGCCATTATTTGTTTTCAATCAATAATGAACAATCTTTGAGTTTAAGAATTTACATACAGTGTGAAAACCCCTGGCATTCAGATATGCTTTCCTGATTGATTTTGTTTTGCCCAGGCATGACATTTTTCTAGGTTGAGGAAGAGTTAATCAGGGAACACATTTTTAATAACTTTGTGTAATTGGTGTTTTTTAAGGACATCTGCAGCAGTCCATATTTCTTGTAGGTATATGTAACAATTTGACTACACAAAAAATTTGTCATCCAGTGAAAGTCAGAGGGATAATCAAAATTATCTGGAATCAAAATTATCACCTAATCTAATGATATGAAGAAAAATAGAGAGCTAGTCAAATAAAGCAAAATCCAATAAAAATCTCAGCTCACTCCATGTGTAAATATTTATGCCAAAGGCAATGATTTATGCTCAGTGTCTTTGTAACCTTACATACTGGGATTTTTTCTCTGATTCTTCTGTTCACTTAGTTAATACTTCTTCTTGCAATATTACTTATTACTACTTCAGTAATTATATATAAAAAATTACACTGTAGCACATATTAAATTACATGTGAATACATTTGGTGCTTGGCATTTATTACTTTGGTAAGAGGCTTATAATTTTAGTAAGCCTGACCATTTGTGAACTATTTAAAGAGCTCTTCCTAAAGTCCAAAAATACATGAAGTATTGCTGTTATGCTCACTATTATTCATGAAATCTCCTATCTTCAGATATCTTAAATTGTATTTTCAATAATTATCACGGGTAGATATAAAAAATGTAGAGATTACATCTTAACAGGTGTCAGTTAATACCATGCTTGAGTGCAGCAGATAGCCCACAGAGTATATTCATGTCTAATTGTCTACACTCCAGAGCACAACAGCTGCCACTTGTAGCAGATGCATCATCTGACTGATGATATTCTGCAATGTGTCGACAGGGATTTCTGGTGCAGCTGATTATATATGATTGTACTTGGCATAGCTGCATACCCTTAATAGACACTGTTATCATTGTTCACTGAACATTGGAATACTTTAGTCAGCTGTTTGTTATGCCAGCTATAAGGAACTATCAGCCAAAAAGTTTCATTAAGTTGGCTGTTTACTGGGCCGTATAAAATGAATCATTGACCTTAATGAACTAGTGTCCTCATGTCAAAAATACACTACAGTGGGTGGAAACAACAGCATTGGCCAGAACTCTTTATACAGAGAATGGACACACTTCTAATATTGATGGGTAATTGCACTAATATTGGGTTAGAAAATAATTAGGTGATAGTTCTAGGAATCTGCACTGCTGCTACTGCGTGTGTTTTTAAGTAAAGGTCTCATTCCTACGAAGATCTTTGCAGCATGACTGTGGTTGACATTTCTCAAGTCTTTTGCATGCCATTATTCAGAGAGAGGTGTGGAGAAAGGAAAGAAGGGAGAAAAAAACAGAGAAAAAAGAAATATTTTTAGCATCGAGACTTTGTTACTTGGTTATACACTTTAAAATTTTATCTTATACCCAAGGAAACAAAGACCCTTTGAATGTATACAAAGCATTGATTGATTTAAAAGAAGAAAATGACTGGTAGAATCCAAAGTCTTCTAGAGTGTGGTAAAGCTTGGGAAAAGTAGGTAGAAAAAAGTAAAATTATTAACAGCTTTGAGATTTGTGAGAGAGTAAACTCATATGTTTTTCTCCTATATCTTCATCCAGATTTTCTTGAAAACTTAATCACCAGTCATTTCCTGGAAGAATGACTAGAAAACATTTAATGACTTACCCAACACTAGTATGACTTTTTGTCCCCCTTCTCCTATTCCCACCTCCCCATATATTTTTTCAGATCAGTGGCTTCACTTGGAACTAATGTAAACAGTTCATAAACTCAAACTAGGGTTTTCTTGATTTCTTCTTTTTTTTAATGGCAGAATTCCATCTTTAAAACAAATATAAAAGAGAGAGTCTACAATATTAACTTCTACTAACTCAATAAGGAAGGAGTTCCATTCATAGAAGCTGCTATAAAACAAAATCCTGGTAGTGGACTGGGAAGTTAGATGAAACACTCTCAAATTATTCAGATAATTTCAGATGTTTTTAAATTCAGTTTCCGATGTTATTATTTTTCACCACATGTAAACTCTCTGGATTTCTTTATTTCTATTAAATTAATGAGTGGAAGAAAAAAAAATAGATCTAGGACAGTGTGTTTTTCCTGTAAAATTCCTGCAGTAAAAGTTTTGAAAGAGAAAATATTAAATTATTTTAAGCTGATGAGGTCAAAACAGTCTGAATTAAGAAATAAATGAATTATCCTATTTCATACTAATTTGGGGAAGATTTATTTTGAAATCCATGGTAGATAAAAGCAAGGGAATTATTTGCAGCTTCTTTTGATAGGTGTCCTTGATAGATCTCATGCCATGCAGAGTCTGGTTTTCTGATTCCCAGAGACAGATTTCAAAAATTTCTTAAAATAAATAAAAAATCCTTTTATTGAACTTGTAATGTCAGCTACTAAGGAGGTAAAAATAGCAGTGAATTTTTAGAAGAAAGCTACTGAAGATTGATGAAAGGTCTTTCAAATGAAAAGAGTGATCAGTTCTAGGATTATGGTGATTATGGCCTGCATTGTGTGAATTCTCAGTTGATCTAAGTTAATAAAATTGAAGTCTTATTAAGTCATAGATCTCTATGTTTTGTTCATCATAAAAGGCAGGAAGTCCTCTGTAGAACAGATGTAACTCTAAGCAGTAAAAATTATGTTGGCATCTGGAACACACAATGCTAGGTTACACCATGGTGTTTAATTAGAATTCATTAGGGAAAGCTACCTTATACAAAAATAAGTTGGATAAGTCAAAGCAAGATCTCATAAAAAAGATATCTTTTGCATCTCTTGAAGTTAGTGATGCAAACCAAGCATGTTTAGTTCTTCAGATTTCAATAATCCAGTTTTGTGGAGGTATGTAAACTTTGAAAATAATGCAAATGTCATTTTTTTACAAAGACTGTAATTTTTTAACAAGGCTGGGAAGAAGGCCTTGGAGTAGTGAAAGCCCATATTCTGTATGAATTTTGCCTAAATTCTGAACAGAAGACAAGTTTACATGCAGAAGATGAGTCTGTCATTCGGGAAGTACTGGCTGGTAATTTACAGGGAATTTCATGGTTTAGGTGCAACAAGGCAAACCAAAATTTTCTCTTTAAGGATGAGTTTAACTATGTTGGCTTTTGAAAAACTTCCTATCTTTTAATAAGCACCAAAATACTGAATTAATCAAAAATGGGCTAAGCACACATGCTTACATTACAATTCATAGACATTGCACCTTGTGGAGTAAGACCTGCATGTATATGTATTTGTGTGTGCGCATATGTGTGTATATATATATACAAATACATATATATATTATATACCTCAAAAAATCTGTCAGTGATATATCAGATTCCAAGTAGTCAAAAAGGTGAACTGTCAATTCCTTGTCTTAAACTTGTTCTTATCGTTCTTTCTACCTTGATTAAAATTTTACAGATTGTTCCTTATGCTTAATATAAGTTTCCTCAGCACACAGAAAGACTTAAGTTGGAACTGCATTGTTCTTAGGCAGTTTGATTTGCTCTCATTGTGTTTTATCTTAACAATGACAAGCACATGAAAAAATCAGATTCTATGTACTAATTATTATGTCATAGAATAAATCCTTCAGTTTTATCTTAACAGAACTGAACAAAGAGAGTTAACAGCTGTGTAGAGCTGGCTGCAATTTGACATTCTTAGCTGTAATGGGACTTCAAGATATATCAATCAAATCTGCCTGTCACTCAGGGCCTTAGACAAGAGTGTGTGATATCTGACATGACTGGGTATCTTCAATTCCCATAGCCAGAAATTCTTGTTATGTTTTAAATAGCCTTTTCAGCCTGAACTGATAACTCTGAATAGGGTAGTCTATTGAAAAGAAGAGTTTGTTTTTTAAGGTCAGACTCAACTACTGTAAAAATATGCTGGATGCAATGCCAGTCGTGGTCAGAGTTTACCTGCCTTGTACATCATTTGCTCTGCCAGGAAATAATACTCAGGATAGTAGAGAGTCTGAGTGTTGGTATTGCTCATTGTGACTCTGAATTTTTCTCCCACAGTCAATACAGTATAAATACTAAGGAGAAATACAAATTAGCTCTGCATCCAAATGTGTGGAGTTCAAGTCTTGCATCAATATGCACATTTTGAGGATGTAAATCTATCATGGACATTGCCTGATCATGAGTAGCACTGAAACTCTCTTTTTTTAATGGGCCAGTGTTCTTTTCCTACTGTTTACATTATCTTCTGTGAAAGGTTTGATGATAAACTTTTTATTAGTGATTCTTCAAACTCCAGTTTTGCCTCAGGTCTGTCCCATGTTTATAAAGAATTTACCTACCCATCTCTTTGCTAATGATAACTCAGATTTGGGGAAATGGAACTTCTTTTCATGAGAGTCCACTTTACTATTTGTCTTTTCCTGACATTATTTAGCTTAACTGTGAATACATT
Organism: Lanius collurio; assembly: GCA_020086605.1. Classification (NCBI taxonomy): domain Eukaryota; kingdom Metazoa; phylum Chordata; class Aves; order Passeriformes; family Laniidae; genus Lanius; species Lanius collurio. The sequence continues at coordinate 18,665,074 of JACBWW010000020.1, read as the reverse complement.
CTGGATGTAGATTATAGGAAAAAAAGCAGATCTGTCTCATTTTTTTATTTCAGTATTTAGCTTCCTGCTTAAATCTCCTGTGTCTTGAAAGGAAAAAAAACCCTATCCTCTAAACTTATCTCTTCAAATCTCTGTAAAATGTAATACTTTCTTAGGAGTGTCTTCTTAAGAACATTTCTCATTTCTTCACTAAGACCACCTAATTTCTCAAAATAGTTTTTTTGAGCTTTTTGCCTCTGAAGGTCTTGATCCATCCTTTTTTATATGGTTTTTAGTGTCACTTTTTCCATTGCATCCCTATTCCAGGATGGTCTACAAATAATGACTTGGTCCCTTTCTAGTAACTTTGCACTGGTGTCTGGTTTTTTCTCATTCCCAATAGTTCTTGGATTTTTCTCCCTCCATCTCATATCTTACTACGTCCCTGCTGTTGTGATATTTGAGCTTTCCCAAAGGCAGTAATCGCAGTCATCAGAGATTGGTAACTAACTTTTGTTATTACTTCTCACAAGGAAATTTCAGATGCAATTCTGACATGCTGTGCAACGATTATATGCTGTTTAACTTCACTCAGACTCTTCAGAAGCCATTGTTTTTATCACACACTACTCCTCTAATTCTGAAATAAAATTTTCAAGGAAAAAGTTAAATGATTAGTAAGAATATTAATATGGAGAACAGTAATATATGTGATCTTTTCTTTTTCTTTGATAATTCTCATTCTTCATGCAATGAATGGGTATTTCAGAGTCTTTTAGGAAGCATTTTTGACTTTTATGTTCTCTGAAGCTTAGCACAAGACAGTACCAAATGTTAAAAAGAGATAAAAGCAACCTTTAGATTTTTCAACTGAAATTTCAATTTAACATTTGCCACTTGTATAGGCAGAAGAAATAGCTGTTGTCTGCAGACAAGACAGATTTTGTCCAAGGTTTTTCTTTATTCCAGTAGGCTATAATCTTTTGGAGGAAAAGCCACCCTGATTTCCATCTCCATTGCCATCACCATACCTAGAAAATTTCACAAGTTCTCAATTAATGTTTCCATTCAGTGTGCCTTATTTCTATTCTGAATTTTAGTGTCATAAATTTTGTTTCAATCTTGACCACTGATAAAAACCATAATTTTAATCAATTTTAATTTTCAAAAAATATTTTCTCACATTATGCTTAGTAATTATTTCACCTTTTTTTTTGTCCAAACAATGTAAGTTTATTGAGATTTTTCTTTTTTCCCCAACAATTCTGTATTTAGACCCATTTTTCTTCTCTAAAGCTCCCCCTATAATTTTCATTTTGGAAACTTGGTGTTCCCTCATGAACAAAAAAGGTGACATAAGATTCTCAATTTTCACACAGGATGGTTGAGACTTTTCTAGAAGTTCTAAGGTGTCTCTAGGTCTCACCTCAGGAGATGTGTATGTACCTGGATTCTTTATACAACAGCAAAACAGCTTTTTGGCTGTATTTGGCACTTCTCTGATTTTTACAGCTAAGGATATTTACTGCTACAATTATAAAAGCAAATCTCCATATCCTGCTCATATTCACTACTCCTTTCCCCCTTTTTTTGTCCTTAAAGGTATTACTTTGCATTTTATGAATAAAACATATATAGTGGTTGCCTGGCTCTACATTACCAAATGATTTGGGTAGCACTGAAATTGACTCCTGAGGTCTGAGAGAAAGCTTCAGATGGCAGAGCTGTGCTGTCATATGTTCAGAGACAAATTTGTTCTTCTGCTTTTAGGCATGTTCCCATAAGGCAGAAGTTTAGAATCATTTGCACAGAATAAGCATGAAGGCAAATTATTCCGCCTCTCTCCCTTGTGGATATTTTTATTTTATTCTGCAAATACCTTTATTTACACTACAGTAGAAGAAAATTCAAGACTGTACTATGGCAAACAAGATAAATCTTCTATAGCCTGTGGAAAAATATTTTTTTGTCTCTCTTAGTGTATGTGTTGCTGCCTCTGCAAACCACATTCCACACTCATGCTTCTCACACAATTTTCTCTTGAACTAGAATTTTTTCAAACCTGTTTTGTAGAGTTGCAATTGCTCTGGTTTCTGATTTACAGGAATTTATAATAAAGAGGCTGAGTCATAATTCTCTCAGCCAATGATTCTGAATTTGTTCTTTAATATTTCTTAAATTATTGATTTTTGCATCCCACCTGTTTCACAGACAGCAGAGGTATCTCATTGTATTCACATGGTAAACAACACAAAGTATTTATAACTTAATTCAGATCTGTCACATGATAGATAAACTTTTTCTTGGATGTTGTCACCAGCATGATATCCTTTTGAGATAAGCAAGTCAGGTTACAGGCATACTTGTGTAGAACCATCATTACTAAGTTATTTTTTACTCATATTCCATTTTATATGCTCAACTCCAGTCTTTGTGTTTGGTCTATTATATTCGTGAAAAATTAATGTCCAGTTTAAATGTATGTTTCAAAGAGATTATATTTTGATTTTCTTCTTTTCTTCAAGAGAAGACTATATGTTATATTTTAATTTATGTTTAAAGCCTTATATCTGCCTTTAATACTATATGAATAATAAAGGGGTATAAATTTTACTTTAAATTATTCGTTCATAGGGTAATATTTTCCTCTTTGCTTGAGATATGCCAAGTTGTAAGGACAGACATAGAGAAAATTAAAGGTTTTTTCTGTGGCAGCCAGCAAATTTCAATTTATGGAAGATTTTAGCTAGACTGCCAACACTTCTAACATAGAAGGGGAAACCAGCAAAATGTCTCTTGAAAATTACAAGGGGGATTTACTGGTGTATTCGAAAGGTCCATTTTCTGTGAAGTGGGACACTTGGAATAAAATAATCAGTCTATATTACCCCATGTATGCCCTTCATAGTGCACAGACAATGAGAGGGAGAGAATGCCCTGCTGGACAAAGCAAAAAGTTGAAATACTTGTTAAGAATCAGCAAAGATGGAACACTTCTGGCTCTATCAAATTTGTGAAGTGTTTATACATTGATTAAGCTTTTGAAGAAAACCAAAATAAATTAGAATGTGCAGAAAAAGATTTTTGATGAGGCCAGATGGATTGAAATATAAAGAGGGCTGTGTTCAGCTCTTCTGGGAATGCTGAAGTCAGAAAGATACCACATGAACTAACAGAGCAGGCCAAGTAAGTCATTATAAGAGTTTGGATATTTTTTTAAGAGAAAGCCCAGGAATGCAGTACAACTTTTGGCATATATTGCAGTCATTTTTCTAGATGGAAGCCTTTGAGATTCGTGACATTCTACCCACAAAACAAAAATCCACTGCAAGCAGTACTTAGAGGGTTTTTGTATATTCTAGACTTCTGCACTTTATCTTTTTGAATAACATAGTCTTGAAGGGGTTTTTGTGCATGTGACAGTTCTCTAATATCAACACTACATGCAACCATCCCTGCAGTGCTTGTGAATACTTTGGTCACATTTCTAAATGTGGGAGCTCAGGGATCACTAGAACTGGAAATCAATTTGCTTTAAAATTCTGTTTTCATCTCTACAAGTAAGGCTTTATCAAGCTAAAGTAATATCTCAAAGCTGTAGTATTATTCAGGAAAAAAGTTCTAGCTTTCCTTGAAATTGTCTCCTACATGTAAAGAATGGAGAATTCTCTGAAGAAGTTCATCACATACTTTCAAATATCAGGAAAAATCTGACGTTGGCGAGACTAGTACTGTGTGAAGCAGAAAGAAAGGGTTGCTGCAGCCTTTCCAGAGCAAAAATAGAGCAAATTCTAACCCCAGATCTCTCAATGGGTTTAACTCCAAGCCACGGTTAATGAGGTTCCCATCACTCTCTTGTAGGTAACAGAAGATGTTTTTTTTAAAAACAATGACTGATAACTAAGAGTCAAAATCCTGGTCATAAAAAAGCCAAGGCTGTAAAGATCTACTGAGTCAAATTATCAGTACACAAGGGAATGCCACAATTAAATGGATGGCATAAAAGGAAGAATTTCTAAAATACTGGTTTTGAACAATTTTCTGTTACATGCCCAAAAAGAGGACAGTTTGTGGGCTCTCTAAGAGACAGTTGTCTGCAGAAGGATATCTGACTGGATATCTGAAATACATTGGTAATGTGTTTATGCATTTACAGAAGCCTCTTTAAGTATTATAAAGAAAAATGTTAGCCTTATGTTGAATCATAGAATAGTCTGAATTGGAAGAGACATTAAAAATCACCTAGTTCCTACCCTGCTTCCATACTCAGGGACACCTTTCACTGAACCAGCTTGTTCACAGTCCATCAAACATGGTCTTGAACACTTCCAGGGATGGGACATCCCCAGCCTCTCTGGGCAGCCTGTTCCAGTGCCTCAGAACCCTCACATCAGAGAATTTCTTCCTAACACTTAATCTAAAACCACCATATTTCAGTTTGAAGCCATTCCCCTTTGACCTGTCAGTACATGCTCTTTTAAAAAGTCTCTGCCCAAAATTAATTTATGTGAAAGCTTGGGCATATGATTTGAGACCCTAGAAAAGAATAAATTACTTAGCATTTTGTTGGAAGTCAGTGTGTGACACTGCATATTTTGACTATCTGAAATAATAAACAAGGAATCATAGACCAAAGCACCCACCACAGAAAGAACCATTCTTCTACCTAGAAATACTCAATTTACCTCTTAAATAGGAAGTAGCATGGTCTCATATATTTGCATCTAAGACAAGTATGGTAAAACAGCAGTGCAGATTCCCAGAGCAGTAGCACCTCTTTGTGGGTGGAAGTTATGAATTTCATGATGGCTTGCTGCATAACAGTGACTTTTAAAATTTCCATTAGTGGTGTGCTGCTGGCACTAGCTTTATGCAAGATATTCTAAAACATCCCATCCGTTTCATCAAGGCAAGAGCATCCATTTCAGCAGAGTTTTCATGGTGCAATCCATTGCATGTAGCAGTATCCACAAAAACATTTTTCCTGCTGAGAGCATGACCATTCACTTCACACTGTTCAACCAACCAATTCTCTGCTGTCGGGCCAGCTTACATCTCAGGGAATACCTGCTGAGTAGCTGGAGGGAGTTTGTCACACAACTCCAGGAAAATGTGGGGTTTTTTTTTTGATTTTGAAGCAATGGCTGTGTGTCACCGATTGACATCGCAGATCTGTGCTCATAGAGACGCATTAAGCTGCTGGTTCACTGTGGCGGCTTTCTTGGAAATCATTTACAGGACTGTTGATCTTCAGACACTGCCATCCTGCTCTTTGCTCTCCCCAGCTATTTGTCTCGCTGTTAGACTGCGCCTTCAAAATGCCAAGTATTTTGTCTGAGCATGCTGGGAAGCACTGAAGCCTTTTTTCTCCAGAGTCCAGTGTTTCAAAAGAAACCTTAGGACACAAGAAAAAATCTTCAAAGAGATTGGGGTGGAGGAAAAGGAATATGGCACCCCAATTCTGCTGTCAGACATGTCCCACGTATGGAGAGACTACCACTCTGTGCTGACCAGTGCAAATGAATCACTGGGCCTTCACTGAGCTCGATACAGTACCTCACATTGCATTGAAATTTTAGGGAGCAATGTTTAGGGGCAGGCATATGGATGTAGATGCAGACTAGCTTGTTAAATCTCCTTCAGGGCAGTTTGCTGGCAGGCTACTTTCTGGTAGAGCTGTGTGGCTTACTTAACGTTTTACCCTTATGATCTTCCAGTGTCATATCCCTTGCCTTGGTCTGGTCAAACTTTGTGGATATTTTCATCTGTGCAGAATTTTGATAATATTTGTAAGTCAGGGGCCTCCTTTCTGGCCTTGCCAATTTGCAAAAGGATTAGTTTTGTTCTCATAATCAGTGATGTGAGGGAGTTGCTACCCATCTCCCTTCCAAAGAGTTAACTGGTAGTATCATCAGACTGAATGAATGCCTCTGGCATGCCTGGCTTCTCAGCTGGTAGAAGTTCTGGTAACCATCTCATGGGATCACTGACATGGGACCACTGCTCCCTGTACAGCCCAAATGATGGGTTTTGCTAAGTGGGTGTGATGAGCTGCAGGTCAGACTGCTTCTTTCTGGGCTCTTCTGAGCTCTCTCTGCTCTCTGAACCCATGGCAGGTTCCCCACTGCCTCAGGCTCGGTACTGCCTGGCTCCCTCAGCTCTGGGAAGGTTGGGGCAGTTTCCCAGCTGCTGGGTTCCCAGACCTGACTGCCAGGGGTCAGTGATGGACTCTCTTTGCTGGCTCCATTGATGGCAACTTCTCTTGGGCTACCCAGAAAACCAGGCACTCCAGCTGGTAGCCACCCAGCTGGTGGGCTTGATGCCCAAACTGCTGGTGCTAAAGACCTGGCTGAAGATCTTGAGTTTAAATAACAAATGCAGTGCCTGATTAGTGCATGAGATCTCTGGGCATGCCAGTCTCTGCTTTCAATGATGTTTTTCTGGGCTTATTCTCTGGTATGTCATGAGTAAAGATTCAAATTACTTCTGCTCTCTGTTGATCTGATGAAATGGTTATTGTTTTGCTGAGGCATCTTATTAAGTTCTGTACATTTTATATTTCAAGAGTGCTATAAATAACTTGGAAGTGATACTGAAGGCTGTGTATTTTAGCTTCGCCCTTCAATGTCGGTTACAAATGAAGGAAAGGACTACAATGCAGGTGGAAAACAGATATGTTATTGTTCTGCTTATGGCAAGATTATGGGAGACAACTAGGCTGATCCAGATAAAAGGATATTTTTCTAGCAGCAAAAATGGTACAAAGGTTTATTTTACCTTTTTGCCCTCTTCTGATGCATTTTTGAATGATATTATTTGCTATTTCTCTGCTTATGATGAGCAAATAAAGAGTGATTATAAAATGTTGTACACTTGTTGATATTAATATTAAATCTTAAAGTATTTGAAGCAAATGCACTTTTTATTAACTTATATTTTCATCCATACCATTACTTTTTCTCTAATGTCATATTCAGGAAAATAAGAAATTAAGAATCTGCTGTAACTGATTTCCTAAATGTCTGGATATAGCTAATATAGAGACATGTAATATAAATGTGCACAAATAATCAGGTTTTCACCTGCTACAAATCAGATAGCATATGATTTTTTGAAATGAAAAGTTGACTGGTGTACACAAATATCTGCATTGACTAAATAGAGATGAAAGTCATGGGGGTTTTGTCTGCTACTTGATATTTTCTTCATTATTTTCTCACCTGATGTTTTAATCCACAACATTTTGAACAATTTAAGTTTAGGGAAAAAAACTATCAACACATGGCTACCAAATATTCTTGGTCTGTGACTGTAGGCACAATAAATAGTGGATGAAGTTGGTTTGTTTCTAATGATAAGGTTTTAATGGCTTTTATTTATTTCCCTATTCTAACTACACACAAAATTTCAAAATTGAAAATATAAGGTTCTGAGTAGAAAACATGCTACTGCATGCTAGAGAATCACAGTTTCAATATGTTCTGGATGCAAATGAAAAATGAAAAGTTAATGGTGAATCTCATTAATACTTTTTAGCCACCTCTGTTCTGAGTTAGGCAGCAGGAATATGGAGGCTCACAAGCCCTAAAAAGGAGATTTGTACAACAGATTTAAGCAGCACTGCTGCAGAAGTGCTTGAGTACTTCAGTAGTAGCAGACTTGTTTTTTAAACTGTTTCCTTGTACCTTCTTTTTCCTGCTTTTATGGTTCATTAAATAGGAGGGGAAGCTGCTCAATGACTGCCTGCAGTTATGACATTCCTTCTTAAATGAATAATACACCACAATATGACTTATTTTTCACTTATTTCTATTTGCAGGGTTAGCTAATTATCCTGAATGAGATTGGAACCACTTTTCTCAAAATAGAAAACTAGTATGAGAGATCTGGAGCCACACCTGCAGAAAGAGCTCTGAGACTTCCTTATTCCCCATTATTAGTGAGATCTGATATTTCTTAAACTTCAATTATGAGAAAGAAATTAATTTAAAAGGTAGAGAAAAATATAGCTAATTTAAAATTAGCGATATTTCTTCAAATAACCTAATTTTCTGCTTTTGATACTTGCCAGATAACTTTTCTGCCCTGAATAAGGGAAATGCATCTAAACACCTGACCTTAAACACAGTTAACTTTGTTTCATGTGCATGTCAAAAAATGCCTTACTCACCAAATCATTATTTTCCCACATTAACTCTGTGCTATTATCTTCTAAATTATTTTGAATCTCTGACATTTTGATTTATTTTTATCAGAACATGTAGACTTTTGTATTTTGCATATAGTTAAGAGATTTTTTTGAAGTTATGGAGGAGATTCTATATTGCAGGTATTAAAACACTCACTTTTTTGTTGGAATATTTTATTGGATGTTCCAGTTTATGTATATTTACCTTTGTTAAAGCACACAGTATGATCAATTACATTCATAGCAATTTATATCTGGGATAATTCCATTTCAGCAGAATCATTTTGTGAACACATCTATGTTTAGTATGCAGCCTGTAACAATTAGTCCTTAAACTGTATGTTTCACAAAGGAGAAACACAAACATTAAACTATCAAATGCTATAATTCCATAATACAGAATTTGAAAATATTGCATGATTATCAAATACTTTAATTACATATTAAACCTTTCCATGAGGCAGTCACTTAATTTACCCTCAGAATCAATTAACTGTACTGAGTGCCTATAAATGGTGATTGTTCAGGTCACATGTGATTCAAACTAAATGATTTATTAAGTATTTTGAACTAAATTCCTCAAACTCTTTTTCAATATTTTTTTGCCCCTTAATTTGTTGGTTGGGCCATTTTATACATATGTTCAACACTGATAAAGCATCAGAATTCAGTATTTTGTATTCAGGTTTGGCTGTTGCTTTTAAAGAAAAAATGGTACTTGGAATGAATCAACAACAGTGTAAGGAAATGAGCAGAGAGCTACAATACAGCACTTATGAGGATATTACGGAAGCTTTTTAGATGTGTGGTCTACACAAGTTAGGGAGTCTCTATAACTGGTGGTGTTTCAAACAACTTCATGACCAGGGCTTAGACTGAACAATTTATTTTGTTCCTCTTCAGCTCAGTGATCCTGTATTCGGTTTCTTAGTTACGGATAAAAAATTATTCAATAAAGCAGACACTTTTTAAATTCCAGGAGTAGTATTGGTGAAATATTTCTCAGAGACAAAATGGATTCTTTGGAAATACATCTCAACAAGCTCTTATGTGTGAATTTTCCCTTATCCAGTTAGAACAGTTCAGCATCCTTTACTATTAGTCATCCAATTTGTCAGTATTTGTCTAGAGAGCTATTAGCAGGTTTGGTGAGCCTTTTCCTGGAGGAAATGACACTATCTAATCAGCATTTGGAAGAGTGTTTGAAAACTCAAAGGTATGAAACCATCTGAGCAGCTCCTGTGAAGGGCTTACCTTTCTGCTGCTGGCCTAAGGAGCATAATAAAATGTGTTGTGACAGACAGGATATAAATTGTGGCACTTCACACTCTCAGTCAGGAGATTATGTGTTGAGATGCTGAGAATGAAGGAAAAGAAAGGTAACATTTACACACACACACCTTGAGATGTCTCATCCTGCTCATCCATAGCTGAGGACCTGAGATGACAGTTAAGCCACAACAAAAGAGAGTAAATGTTCTTGGCTCACTACCTGGGCTCCCCAGGGTTTGGGAAATAGAACCTCACTGGTATGCAAAACAATAATGACTCCAAAGTTCCTAAGCAAAGAATATAACATGGAAGTATGTGCATTCAAAACATATGGGGCCCAGTTTCAGTGAATATCTTGGAGAATTATTAGAGATCAGTGACTGACAAAAATCCCTGCAACTTTTCTTTACAGATGTTTTCAGATCAGTCTTTGATTGTTGTGTTAATATATATGTAAAAATGCTCTGTTCCTCACTTTGTATCCAGTCCTTTTTCCATAGATCTTCTGGATTCTAATATCCTCAGAGACAATCTTGAGAGCTAATCCCAGCATAGCTGAGCAGTTATGACAGAATGACTGGAGCACAGACTCACACCGGCAGGGAATCTGAGATGTTTATTCAAAGATATGAGATGGTTTTATACATTTCTTCAAGACCCAGGATTTCCTTACATGCTGTTTTTCACTAAGCAACCTATCACACATTGCCATGTTGGTAACAAACTTTCTTAATGTCCTTACATGGGAGTGATCACACACTGCCTACCTGTCCGGCAGCTTCCAACAGGCTCCTCTCTGCAGGGCTCTGCTGTGTGGCATCTCCTGCCCCCAAGGTCAGGTGGAAACAAGCTTCTCTGTCCTGTCATGGCATTCTGCAGGCACATCCCACAGCCCCCAGGTCAATTCATTCCTATCTCTACCCACACAGTTATTTATTCCTGACAAATAATAAAAAAATTGTGTTGTTAACAGAATTCTTTAAGCAACCCAGAGAAACTAAAAGGGAATAGGGAAGGTACAAAACACTGCAAAATTTTAAAGCATTCAGGGAAAGTTAGCTATCCACAGGGAAGTAGATTTTTGTGTGCAAGGCTTCCTTTACTAAGATTTTTCAAATTAGACAGATAGCTTAGCTCAGTGCAGTGAACCTAAAACAGTAATATATGACAGTTCATCTTTTCAGGTCACATTAGCCCTTTAGAAGCCTACCATTATACTTCTGGTCCCTCTGGATTAAGGAAAGAAAATATCTAGAACAAGAGACATATCTTTTTATTTGCACTGTTCTTTTGCAAACTAAGGTTGTTAAAACTTTGGGAAAATAAAAAAGGGTTAGGGTTGGTTCAGCAGTTCCAATTAATTCACTGTTTCATCAACTGCTTAAAAATTAAAGGTGGCACAGAAATAGCTTCAGCTGTTTCAGAAGTTCTTGGATATTTGTTTTCGTACTTCTTCAGGGCCCAAAAGAATATGCTTGAAATGGGTAAATTTTGCATTGCATTTGCGTGGAAATGTTCTGTAGCTCAGGGGCTAAAGAAGTGGCTTCTGTGAGGTGACAGAAGCTTCCCTCATGTTCAACACAGCCAATGCCAGATGGCTCCCAGAGAGACCCAGCTGTGGCCAAGGCTGAGCCAAACAGCCACGGTGGGAGCACCTCTGGGATAATGTACTTAAGATGGGAAAAGAAAGCCAGCGCAACAGCAGGCAGAGAAGACAGGGGTGAGAATGTGAGAGAAACAGCCCTGCAGACACCAAGGTCAGTGAAGGAGGGCGAGGAGGTGCTCCAGGTACCAGAGCTGAGATTCCCCTGCAGCCTCTGGTGCAGACCATGGTGAGGCAGCTGTGCCTCTGAGCACAGGGAGGTCCATGGGGGAGCACAGATCCTCCTGCAGCCTGTGGAGGACCCCACGCCAAGGAAGTGGAGGCCCGAAGGAGGCTGTGTTCCCATGGGAAATCCATGCTGGAGCAGGATCCTGGCAGGACCTGTGGCCCCATGGAGAGAGGAGCCCACAGGGGAGCAGTTTGGGCTTGTGAGCCTGTGGGGGATCCATGCTGGAACGGCCTGTTCTTGAAGGGCTGCATCCCATGGGAGGGACCCACACTGGAGCAGGGGAAGAGTGAGGAGTCCTTCCACTGAGGAAGAAGGAGCATCAGAGACAATCTGTGAAGAACAGTCCAAACCTCCCATTTCCTGCCCCCCTGCATCTCTGGGCAGGAGAAGGTGGAGACTTTGAGAGTGAAATTTAACCCATGTAGAGGGAAGGAGTGGGAGAAAGGTGTTCTAAGATCTGGTTTTATTTCTCATTATCCTACTCTTATCTTAATTTATAATAAATTCCGTTGTTTTTTCTCCAAGTTGATTCTATTTTGTCCATAACAGTGACTGTTGAATGATGTCCTCCTGCCTTTATCTAAACCCTTGAGCCTTTTGTTATATTTTCTTTCCCCAATCCAGCTGAGGAGGGGAGTGACAGAATGGCTTTGGTGGGCACCTGATATTCAGACAGGTCAGTCCTTCACAGCTGAAATTTTTTTCTTATATTGAATAAAAATTTCATGCATCATGCATCTTGATTTTTCCTGCTAAATTTTAAAATATTGTTTCATTAATAATGAAATAGTAATCACATCTTCTTTAGATCTGCTTTGTTACACAGATTAAAATAGATGTTCATGTCCTTTGTATCTCATTGAAACAAATTGTGTCATGGATTCCATTGCACCTATCTTGGGCATTTGTTAGCTAACCATAAAATGTGTCCATATTGTAGAAACAACTAGGAAAAAAAAGGAAAAATAAAAAAATCCCAATTTTTCTAACTGGGGTACTCTTACTGGTTGCTTACACAAGCTGAGGTGCTTTTATATTATTGTTCCCATCTGACTTTTATTGCTGCAAAAACTAGAGAGAAAAATATTATCATATTATTTGTTTTAAATGTAGATTACTACTTAGTTTTACTATTTTGTAAGTAAAGTACAAATGTGGCCACTACCTACAAGTATCTTTTTTTTTCCTTCGGTTGCCTCCAGGCTCTCTATTTCTTTGAAAAGCAAAATGTTGGTGATACAGGCCTTCTCTGAAAGAACAGGCAATATGAAAATTCATATTTTAGACAACAAATATTGCGGAAAATTTTTGGCAAGGAGAGCTGTTGATCTTAACCTTAATGGTTGTTTTTAATAGACTAGGATGAAATCCAATCAAAATTATCATTTATTCAATTTGAATTACATTATAATTTCATAAATTATAATTTTGGTTATTTTTTTTTTTAAACGAAAGTATATTTATATATTTTACTTGAAGGTCTAAAGGGAAAAAAAGTCATGTGAGAAGGAAGGCTATATGTCCTCTAATGTCCTAAAATGCCCTTTAGTCCAGTGAATTTCCAGAGATTATAAACTGGAGCAGCAGAATCTGAGGTTAATCAGAGATTTTTCAATATTTCTCTTACATTCTTTGAATGTTCACAGAAAAAACAAAAGAGTGAAAACTATATATGTTATTATCTTCACTTTTTTTCTTTCTTCACTGCATGTGTAGCCAATGAAAGCTGTTAGTTTCTAAACTCCTGAAGTCAAGTCAAGAGGGACTTTAAAGAACTTGAACTTTTGTTCAAAGCTTAATATTTTTCTGGTTTAATATTGGCAGGGGAAATGTGTATTTATCCATGCTTACAAAAAAAAAATTAGTTAAGAGACTACTAACAGTAGAATTGCTCTTATTTACTTCATATTTTATATTCTATTAAAATTGGTAACAGCCAATTCATATCTCCAGGATTTTTTTTAATCCTTTTAAGCATCCATAAGGCATATAGTCAGAAACTTTTTGCACAGAATCCTGGAAAAAGATACAGTAGGCAATAACTGTATAACGTTGGTTGAGGTTTCCTTGCTACCACCTTCAGCCTGAAGAGGTATCTTTAATAAGGATTATCTAGACCTATCTTTGTAGACTCATTAATCCACCTGTGTAGGGTCAGCTGTGCTCTGCCACTGCCCAGTCCTTTGGCCTCTCTCCAGCTTTTCTTCCTCCTCAGCTGTTCAGCTGACAGACCATGCCTGATAAACTACTGCTCAGGTTGGTTGCCAATGCAAACAAGAATCAAATGAACAGAAGTCTTTGGCCTTTGAAATAAGTAAATATTGTCTGCCACGTTCCCAGTTCTGCTCTCCTGTCCTCTGTCCATTTTCAGTTGTTTTTATAGAAGTAACTAGGTCAGGATTAAGGCTCACAATTTTAGACAGCAATAAATTTTCTAAGTGCATTTTTGAGGCATCTATACAAAAACACAAGAGCTCCCAGTATGCAAGAGTTTTGTGTCTCTATGTATGTATTTTTGTATGGCCTTGGCATTAATTAGAGCAGGGGTACTTTTGCAGAAGACTGTTGTCAGATGGTAAATTTTATTTGAATGGGAAACAGCATTCTGTCCTTTAGATTTTATGTTTCTGCATATCTGCCACAGCTCATTGAAAGGAAGGGAGCATGTAGCATCTGGTAGGCCAAGGAATCCTGAAGTTAAAAACTAAATGATTTTTTTTTTCCTGGTTACTAAATGTTATTAAATTGTCTGGCTTACAAAAAGTTTGCCAAATGAATTAGCTAAGTAACCTTATTCTGAAGGCTATAATCTATGAGAGTGAATATGGTACCTAGAAACACATATTGACAAAAAGTTCTTGGCTCCACTTATTTTATTCTGGCAGAACTACAATCCTTTAATCTAACTTAAGAGAAGGAAGCAAAGTTTATTAAGTTCTTTTTGCCAAAAGAAGGAAGAAAGCCAAATCTCTTTCCTCTGTGACAGTAAAGAGAAAGACAGGAACAGAAGGCATCACTAGTCATTTCACACTCTCCTGTAGAGTTATACTGAAGAGAAAATATCACTGAACAGCAGGAAAAGTATAAAATTCATGAGCAAAGGAATATTAGTTATAAGCTTTTCTTCTTTGTGAAATTCTCAAAGCAGAAATCATGAGTCCTGCATTATGACTGTAGACACTTAAGGAAGAAAATATCTGAAGTGCATTAATATTTTGTTGTCTCTGCCATTTCCATTCCTGTGCAAGCATCAGCTCTTCAATAGAGAACTAACCCTTTTCTGACACTGCAGGAACTCATGGGAATGTGATGGAAAGTCAAAACTGGTTTAAGGTTGCCCTGCAGTTGCTCAGATGTGTTTTCCTTATACCTACAGATATTTAAGTAATATCATTCTGAAAAACAACTCCTTAGGTAGAGTCAGTGTGGCTTGTTATTTGCTGCTAAATCACCTCATATATTGTAATATTAGTTCTGATCCAACAGACATTACTGTGGTTGCAAACTAAATCAGTTGCCTGTAAATATTTTCTTCAGGCTTCTCCTAGGCCATAGGCTTCTTCTTATTTTGCTGGTTAATGAAAACTCCATCAGCATCTCTCTTCATTTTGTTCAACAAGTGAAAAGAGGGAGCATCTTGTGCCTTTTTCCACTGACCACAGCACACTCACTTCCTAAGCAGTTTTGGTTCAGCTCTACAAAATTGAGTACAAATTACACAAAAAGCTGTTCATCTTGATTTTACAGAGCTAAATATTTGTGTTCTCAACATGAACACTGGTAGATTTTTATAACACTACTGTATGTGGTGTGCTGGATCAGCACAGTACAGTTACATTTTTTCCCATATACAGAATGCAAGTCCGTGCTTTTTGTTAATGACTGCTATTTGAAGGAGAAATTATGCTGATCTTTAAGTGGGTTTTTTTTCATTGACGAGCTATCTTTAGCTTCTTGCTGAGAAGAGGTGGTTTTGTTTGGCAAAGGAAGAAGTTTTCTTCCTCTGTGGCAGTGTATTGGACAATATGGGCTTTCCTACATTTAGAGCTTCTCTCAGATTCCTTAACACTTAATGATACTTCCTGGAGTTTGGTTATATATGTGCAGTTTTGTGTATTTTTACATATTTTTGCATATATTTACCCATAAGTTTATACATGGCTAATATACACCAGAGCTTTTTGTATGTGATAATGGATATTGGATTTCCACTTCCATTCTATGTCTAAACTTTTGAAGGTAAATATTAGCCAAGCAAGGAAAGATAGAACAATCTTTCCAAAAACTCGTGCATCTGTCCTTATGATAAACATAATGAACTGACCTGAATTTCCCAGCCTACATGGCCTGAACTCTAAAGTTATACTCAATCTGAGAAGTCGATAGGACAGATATTTCTGTAATAAGAAAAGAAAAACTGTTCTGTAAGGATTGCTTTTTATAGGAGACAAAAATAGGCCATGCTGATCTGGCTGTTCTGCATACTCATTTCATAGGAAATAGACACAAAAAGTAAGAGCCACATTAGGGAAAGGAGTTAGGTTGATAATAGATGGCAGGAAATGGAGCTCCAGTGGGAGATGAACAGCCACAACAAAAATATGTGCGAATGAGAAATAACAAAGTCTATTGCCATTGATGTAGAGTAGATACCTTGAGATGATCTTAATTTGGTGCTGTCTGTGAAGTACATAGCGCATGCCAACATACTCAGGTTTATTCCCAGCTCAGTATTATTAATTTCAGATTGTATGTGGTCTGGCACTGTGCCAAATATGGGTATATACACTCTTTTGGTTTAGTTTTTTGGGGTTTTTTTTTTGGTTTTTTTTTTTTGGTTTTTTTTTTTTTGTTTTGGTTTTGGTTTTTTTCAACTATGTAAACCAGTACTTAGTGTCATTCAGTTAACAGGTATCTAAATTGTTGTGAAAACACTTAGGGACAGGAACAGTCATTTAAAATTTTCCTTGTCTGTAATTAGAGTGCAGTGGTTAATCATTCTTGGTAACACTGTATTTTAAACCAGTGTTGTGACATGACCTTGAAGCATTATAGCAATCTCTTTTTAACTTTACTAATATGTCAGCTATATGCACCTTAAGCATTTATTGAGGCTGGACCTAATCTACAGAAGCTTGACCTGTTCTTATCAAGGAAAAGACTATCTAAAAAGAACTCTGTTTAGTTTTGTGACAATAGAGGTGTAAGCACCTGATGAACATGGTCTTTTTGTACTGCTTTTTTTATATTGTTTTATTTATGTAAGAATAATTGTGGTATGGAAATTGCTATAAATAATGCATTGCCTTTCTGCATATAGAGATAAGTGAGTCTATCAGGTGAGGTGTTTGAAGCAGCATATTTACTATGTTGTTCTGGCTGTTGGAATTTCATCTTATTTTGTCTCCCTTGCCAGTAAACTACGGAAATGGACAAATAGAATCTGACATATAAAAAAGGGATCTAAAAAGAGAAAGAAAGTGTCAGGGTTAATCAATAACAATATTGGACTAACATGCTGTCAGCTGAGAACATAAGACAGGTTATATCACTATTTCTAGTGTCATTATTAAAGGTAGATGTGAAAAATTCATGTGAACCTGATGACATTGATATGGTCTACATATGATATTAAGAAATACTATAATTTATTACTCATTTAATAAAAAGTTTTCTTAATTCAGTATAGTGGAAAACAGTATAAAAGCCAGAGCATATAAGCAATCTGTCACTCCAGAGTATCACATTTTGTAACTGATGAGATTATTCTGAAATATGACTGACATAAACCAAAAAGCTACAAGGTATGTAACCTTTAACAGAAAGCCATTGTCATGGTTAAATTTAACATTCTTTTGGGAGAGAAAAGTTTCTAAGGTGTTAGTCCTGATAGTATCAATCATAAGGGAAACCCTACTTTAATTAGGAACATGTCCTAAAACAGGGATACACAGAGGTTTTATATAATTGAGCTATTGAGTAGCTCTGCCTTTCAATCTGAAACATATATTCATTTTGGCTTGGGTCACCAGTTGTCTGTCAAACCTTTCAATACTTCTCTGCAGGAATGGTCTGTATCTTTCTAATTCTGTGAAGATTCAATTTGATTATTGGCAGAAGTTTCCAGTATTACTTGAAATTCATCCAATTAAATGAATTCTACATTTCTGGGTGTGAATGCTGACAGCCAAGAGTAATGCCAACATTAATTTACCACATTATATATGAGCATAATGTCATGGAAGGCCAATTTACTCATTCTATCTCCCAGACAGCACGCAATTGTTACTGTATTTCTGGCAAGATCTTTTCCTAGTCTAGTTTGAGATTATATTTTACTTTATGTGAGTATGTGATAGGAAGGGAAGGGATGTCAGGTGCATATCTAAGACTTTCCTTAATTTGCTTTATTTTGAATCAGCAACCACAAAGCAGATTAATTGATGCTTTATTTGCATAGAACTCCTCTGTTACTACAGAAGCAACTGAAAGTAAATCCTAGATTTGAAAGGAAACTTGGCAAAACTGTGCCCTGCAAATAGTTCAGAAGGAAATTAGTGTGAACTAAAAATCCTTGTTTATCATCATTGTTCCAGTGCTCTTCAGGCCTTATCAAAATTCTCTCAGAGAACAAAATAGAAGATTTAAGAGTTCTAAAAATAAAACTATTCATTATGTTCAGCATGTAGCAGCATTGAATGGATTTATTTTTTCCCTTTCCAAATTTTTATTCCTCTTTTAGTCAGGTCCACTAGGTTGCTTAGAATACTCAACAAAATCACACTGTTTGGAATTTTTCTTCTAAATGAATTGGCATTTTTTATATTTAGCCCATTTTTCTCTGCCTTTCTTATCTTAGTCAGACTGCATATACCCTTTTTAAAAAGTTTTTATTTGCTGTGTAGTGGAATATGAAGTTACATAGTCTTAGAAATACAAATACCATAGTGATTGCAAGATTTGCAGTATAAGTAGCCCTTAAAGGGCTATGAGTAAAATCTTTAAATTACTATGACAAGTCACCTACTCCCAGTAAACACCTCAATGAGAAATCATATCTTCATCCTAGCTGCTTTTATTGAAGTGAATAAGAGAGGGAGAGATACCACATTGAATACATAAATAAATGAACAAATGTGATGTCAAGTGCCTATTAAAATGATCTTTTTTGAAATAGAGGCTTAGTATTTTTATATGGAATCAAGCTAGAAATATTTTGTTAAAATTACATTTCAAAGATAATTATGGTGTTATTAAGTAATGCTTTAACGATATGGTTTTAGCACTGTGTGTGTGTGTCGCCATCTGGACTATTCTCAAATTGAGACTAGGAGCACCCTGGTGAATTTTCCAGGCATCAGTAGAGAGTACCTCAGATACAGGACAGCTTTTTCTTACTTTGTCAGTGTTAAAAGCGCAAGGATAACATAATTGATTATTTTATATCGTATTAAGAAAGCTATCTTAAGATGCCAAAAGCATCAAATATGATAAAATTATATTAGATAAGCATAAGCCCTCAAATGTTCCCACTAAAAAAGGGCAAGAAATTATACTCTGATAACGCAGTGGCTATAAGTGCAGGCTGATATTGAAGATACTGCATGTCAGTACTCTCACTGTGGGCCTGATGTTTGACTTTCTGTTCCTTTCCTGTGCTCCCAGGGTCGTGCCTTTCTTCCCTCGCCACCTCTGTCTCCTCCCATTCCCTGCCCTCCGCCTGTGCTCACTTTGGTAGACCTGGGGTGGTGTTTCTAGCATGGCTTCTCTGCTCAGGAGCAAAGACACACTGAGCACCTCTTACTCTCTGTCTACACATTGCTGTCCTCCCCTTGCTTTGCAAAGTGCAGAATAAGCTGTCACATATTAAGTCATTAGGTGTGGGCTTCAGCTCCTAATTAAAGCACTTGAAGTACCATGTCTGTGAATCAGGATGTGGGCTGCTCCCACTATTGTAAATAGCAATCAACAGGCAGTGGAGGTTGGAGTGCTTGTGGCTAGGATTTCCCTAAAGGAAATCCTTGCTTGATGCTGAGAAAAATTGACCAATAGTGAGTTCTGGACTCCATTGATTGCACTGTCTGTATCACCATCGCCTGTATTGACCACAGCTTCCTTGACAATTACTGGAAATTAGATATGCTCAAATGTGTAAATCTCTCTCTAATAGTCTTTGATCCCAAAACAGTGGTTAAGGAATAAGACTGTGGAAGGAGGAGATGGAGTGCAAGGGTTTTGGTATTAAAAGACTGAGAAAGAGTGGGGATGCCATCATTTTCATGAGCTGCTGCCTCATCCATGGAATACACTTCCAAAGAGAGATCCCATCAAAGCAGTTGCATTAGATTAGGTGAGCATTTGGGAGATTCACAGATACTCCCAGACTCTTCTCCTGTTATGCATGAAATCCCAATCATTCTTTAAAAAAGTCTTAAGAGTAGTAAAGCATGTAATAATATATGTTGCTGGGAAAGGGTCAAAGATTGAAGATTTGGCAAGGGAGAAATAGTTTTGCTCAAAGTTACCTTGCAGCTGTGAATGCTGAGATTGTCAGTGTGGGTAACTCCATTTATTATGCCTGCTGTTGTTCATCCTCTGCCTGTGTT
This sequence comes from Lanius collurio, assembly GCA_020086605.1. Lineage (NCBI taxonomy): Eukaryota > Metazoa > Chordata > Aves > Passeriformes > Laniidae > Lanius > Lanius collurio. The sequence goes on along the minus strand of JACBWW010000020.1, from coordinate 18,645,197 downwards.
AAGAAGTAAAATTCTTGTGTGGCGATAACACCCTCACAGACATGACTGAGCCTCCTGCTGGGAGAGAGAGAGAGATCATAAAAGCAGACTGCACATCTCCGTGATCCAGAATTGCTAGCAAGGTAATGAAATAAACCTATTCTTTGCATTTCACCTTGGGGTTGGGGTTGGCCTGGTTACCCATATGTGTCAATTCACACAATATCACAACTTGTTCTCTGCAACATTGTGAGCTATGGAGCATGGTGGATTCAAGGATTCAAAGAATACATCTTGCAAACAACAGTCAGCAATTCCATGAGTGAAACACATTGTTGGGGGGGATGAAATAGGAGATTTTGTTTTGTTTAAAACCAGCGCTTCATAGGTTTGCTTGGTTTTCATTTAGGTGGAAAAGTACATCTGGAGGTTCCACCTTAATCTGAGCAAAACCGGCTTCAAAGACAAAATTGATCTGTAAACTGTCAGCAGCAAACTCAGGCTTGCAGGGTCATATTTCCTGTATTTAGCCCAAGCTAACTCAAGTTATACTGCTTGCAGGCAGTTAAAAGCAAAGTCAGGAAGAGTGTAGTATTAACTGTGTGTCTTCGATGACTTCTCGCTGAGTTCCTTTGAGAAATTCCAATAGGAAGCAAAGCTCTGTTGTTAGACGGATTCCTGCTTTGCTTTGCACTTGCATCCTGGAGCTATAAGTTCCTGTTATGAAACACTTGTTTACTCTTGTGCTTTAATATTTTTTTTTTTTTTTTTAAACAGGACCTGATTTATATAACTTGTCTTGTTTTTGAGTATAACTTTGGAGTTCAGGCCATGTAGGCTGGGAAATTCAGGTCAGTTCATTTTGTTTATCACAAGGACAGATGCATGAGTTTCCAGAGGAAAAGTATAAGTGCTCAAAACAATGATAATGAAAATGTAAGGTGTATCTGTGTGAGTATATATGCCACATATATGTGGAATAAATGTAAAAGCTGATTATGCATCATAGTAGCTATTACAATTTTTTTCACTTTTCTCAGACAATTATTGTATAAGTTCTTTTTAAAGGAAAATAGTGTTTCAAAGTTCTAGATGAGAAAATTGAATAAACTTTCCCCCCCTTTTATTTATGCCATCATGTATTTTGGTGTTCTAATACAGAAAAATGTCCTGTTTCCCGTCTTTCCTCCAACTCTCTGGTTCATGGACAAGTCCATGCCATTTTAAATAATAAATGGAAATAATCTCATAAAGGGATATATATATATATGTATATATGTACAAGGCTTTCAAAAATCTCAAAAGAAAAAAAGCTGATTTGTTGTCAAGAGCATTGGTACAGTCTCATTCCATTTTGTAATAAATGTGGAGAAGAAATAGAAATTCTACCTATATTATTCTAAGACAACCCACATTAAAAAGCTTTAATATATTGGAAGAAATTTAGACTTCTTAATTTCTGTAACCAAAGTACCACAATATTTCTTTTTAACCAACCAAAAAAATATTCACATTTGCAGTGCAATTAGTCTAATTCACTGAAATTTGACAATTATGACAAGCATTGTTTGACATCACAAATTATTGGTTGTGCTGCTTCATTCCTACAGTTACATATCCTTTTGATTGTAATCTTAGTTTCTAATATTGTTCTGATCCATTTCTGGATATACTTTTGAGTGCTTTTCTAAGAAGTAAACCTTGGCTGCTTTATATATAACCACTATTCTGGTTAGTGCCCCCCTGCTGCAAAAGCTACGCATTAGGGACAATACCGGGGCTATTTGTGGATAGGCAAATAAACCTAGGGACCACAAAGGTATTAAAATTTCAAAAAACCCTAATGACCAGAAACAGAGGCAGGCTTTCACTCCAAATGCCATTATAACTTCAAACAGAGACATACCAATACTCCCACGAAACAGCCGAAGCCAAAACGCTACCAGAATAGTTTTTTCCACTTCGTCCGGCCTCACCGTACGGGCCACCAAATATTTTGTCCTGGTTTAGGACAAATCAAGGGGAAAAAATCTCCAAAGGAGCCCCTTATAGGAGAAAAATCCCCCACAACTTCCCCCTCCCCCACCACCGGGTTCGGGAGGGATTTCCTCAGAGGAGAAGTGGAAAAAGCTTGTTTATTAAAAAACAGCAAAAGAAAAAAAAAAAACAACACTCCCCAGCACGAGAAAAAAAAACCAGCCCGAGATGACAACGGATGTTTTCACCAGTCCAAGAGAGGGTGAACAGTCTCTCTGCCGAGGAGGGTGCAAAGCTTCTCTCAAGTGCAGACTCCGGGGGAGCTCCTGGCCCGGAGCAGGTCCGATGTCTTCAGGGAGGGGAGGAGAGAAAGAAGGGGAAGAACAAAAACAGGGGAAAAAGGAGAAAATAAGAAAAAAAGCAAAGCTAGCAAAGCGAGCAGGCAGCAAGCAAGCAGCAGCAGCAAAGCCAAGCAGCTAGCAGGCAGAAGCAAGGCCAAGCAGCAGCAGCAGCAGCCAGAGGAGGGGACAGGCTAAAGACAAAACAAACTGAGGGCACGGGAACAGAAGCCACGATTGGGATATAAAGCATGAAGATGTCCTGTCACCCCAGGACACCACTCATATATCATCTATTAAAACTCCATTGAGTCTTTTTTACTGCACATGTTTTTATATGCTCTATAATCTACTATATGCCATTTTGCCAGGCTGTAAAACTGTTCAAATTTGCATATCTTTTTGTCATTAATTTGCTGACCTTTTTAATTTGTTTAAAAATGTGCTCAGTCTATTGTTACATTATTCTCTCAGTAGGAACAGAATAACTTAATTACACGCCCTTGACCTAAAGCAGTTAAGAGGAAGCCAGTACTACAGTCCTGTACATAAATGTCTAGAGATGTTATTTTCAGGTTTTAAGAACTCTGCTTTCTTTCTAATGAGCAATTCCAGCACATTACATACTGCCACATTTTTAAGACATGCAGCTAGCTATTTTGATCTGGATACCACGTTGTATCTGGAATCTGTGCTTTTGAACAGCTGTTCTCCCATATAAAGTAGTGGTGAGAATCTGCAAAAATTCCATCCTGCCCACAGTAAACAAAATCAAAACTAAAAAAACCAAACCCACCCCACCTCCAGCCCCCAAAAAGGAACCCCAAACCAACCAAACAAAAAAAACCCAGCATCACAACCAACTCCAAGATTCAATTAATTCTGGCTTGAAACAGATTATGATGCAGAGAAGTTCAGTCCAGTTAACTGATCATGTGCATGTTTCAGTTCTCAAAGATTTTCATCCTTGGTAGATTTATAATGAGTTTACTCAACTGTCATGTGTATTATGTCTTAGGATCCTGGAGAACTTATTTCATTAGTGATGGACAAATAACATTTTTATAAAGTTATGAAGAGAGGAAACTTTGCAAAGCAGCATTTGCAATATGTTGCTGGTCATGAAGCTGTTGCTAAGAAACAATGGTGATTTTACTTTCATGAATGCATTTTTCATGAAGTCTGAGCAAGAAGACTGATAACTTTGGATTTATCTAATGTTTTTAAAACTGAGTTTAAGATGTTGTTCCTTCATGGTGGTGTTCTGCTCCCTTCAGAACCATAATGGATTAAAAAGTAAATATGATTCCACTGAAATGGTATTCCTCTGTCCCATAGGGGGCAATTGGATGAAATGAAAGCCTCAACAACTGATGAGGACAAAGAAAACCCAATAAGAGATATATTTAAAGGATGCACATATTTTTCCTTAAATGGTATTCTATTTTTTATTACCATCAGTCTCAATGAGAAACCAACTGGTAAGTCCTTTACCTTATTCTTCTTGAATGGAAGACTTCTGAAATAGCTAATTTCTCCTTTTCTTATTGCTTTTGAAAGTCTAATTTCCCTTGAAAATAATCAGTTCTATCAAGTTACAGAAAAAATAATTTTAAATGTTCATAATTAACTCATCTCTCTGTCAACAAACTAAATAGCTGAACTGTTTAAGAATGCAAACAAAAACTAGCCTTTATGAATAATGGAAAAGTGGTCTTATATTATTTATGCTGCTAGCCATGGAGGTTGCAGGACTGATTTCCGTACGATCAAAGTGCAATGGTTCAGAATTATAGCTATTGTTCTATTGAATACTGATAAAAGCATAAATATAGCCATCAGCATCACAAGATTGCACCATCTTCCTGAAACTGCTCTGAAAGTGAAGAATCTGCTTCACTGAAGACTTAATCCAGGCAGTCATAAGGTATGTTGACCTTAAGAAAAAACTTATTTGTTGATCTTATTTTTCAAAAAGTAAATGAGTAACAGTTTCGTTCTTGTGAAAAGAAGAGCTGGATGTGGTGACCCTCCAAAGGACAATGAGGTCTATACATATTTCTTCATTCTTCTAGATGAATGTACAAATCTAAGATAACTGATTTCCTGATCTCAAAGTTAAATCATTGGTGCAGCCTCTATTTTGAATATTACTGTGTTTCAGAGATGATACTTAGAAAAATTATTATGAGTATTATTTTCTAGTATCGGTAAGGAATGCAATGCAGTCTAAAAGTAAAATCTTAGTCATTCTCAAGACTGGATGAGAATAGGTATGTTAAAGAAAGAATGCTTCTTTACATGTTAAAGTAGACAACATTATATTTTAGATTTGCAGCCATCATAGTAAACAGAACTTTTGAGTGTCTTAACTATTTGTTTGTATTGTATATGTTATGAAAAAAAAAGGTAAATATACTTCTTTAAACCTTGACATATACCAATGTAATTGCACTTACTATGGTAGCTGAATTTGGAGCCTTCGTGAATTACTTTCCTCAAAACTCTAAAAATATTTGCTCAGAACTTCAATGGAATTTGGCACACCTATTTTCTTTTATACCATACTGTGAGAATTTCTATGTGTATGACACAACATACCTTCAATTTGTTGGTTTCTAAAAAACTCCCAAATGTATTAGTGAACACTTGTTATTCTTTCTCAAGATTGATTTACTTGTCTTTACCAAATGTTCACTTGATTTTTGTTTTGTCATCAGCAAGTTTATTTCCTTGGGACTAATTTTTTAACTCACAGATGTTATCTATATGTGTAATTACACACACATATATATACGTATGTGTATATATGTTTATACAGATACACACATATGGGGTGTGGCTGCTGGGGTGGAATAGATGTATTACAGACTGGTTAAGCAAGTCAAGTAAAATGTTCTCTAGCCCCAAAATCTGAAGGAAGATGACATAACAGCAAAAAAGAAAGAAAAGGAGTGGAAAAAAATAAGGTATTTTCTTAGTAACTATTACACCTACTACAAACTAATTTTTAATCTGCTTGAAGATAGGGACTTGAGGACAGCTGAATAGTTACAGGAAGATGTTAATTGTACTTTATGTCTTTCTAAAGCCATACATATTTTTGTAGTCTTCCATGTAACTGGTTTTGAAGTATGTGTTGCAAGCCTATATGATCATAAACAAAATAAAGGAGAAAACATCTGCCAGACCACCATACTTTATAGGAGATTAGAGGTGGGGCAAAGTTTAGCTCCCTCTGTGTGGAGACAGATTGTGTATTAGAACACAGGAAGAAGCAGACAGGGGAATTTTTAAAGAAAATGATATAGTAAGAAAAAGTTTTCTTTACTTTCCATCTTCTTTCCCCCACTTCTTCAATTTCAAACTTCACACAGCATAGATAATATCAAAGCTCTGGAATACAACAGGGGGTAGATAGAATTTCTTCATATTTACCGAGTGCTCTATTGCTAAGACTACAGAAAGTTCATGTAAAAGAGTAGAAATACTGAACAAGGTAAAAGTATAGGGTGTTATACTGAAGTTCTGCCTTGACTGGAGAATTTTATTATACCATCCTCTTTAGAAAAGAAAAAACAAAAAACAAAACAAAACAAAAACCAACCAAACAAAAAACCACAAAAACACAAAAAAAAACCCAAACAACAAAAAAAAAAAAAAAACCAACCAAAAAAAACCCCAAAAGAACAAACCAGAATGGACTTTCTTTGGGGTGTGTAATTTTCCTAATTCTTCCAACTTTCAAATTGCTTCTTCAGTTTAAGTTCCAGATTTTAATTCCTCCTCTCTGATAGAGAGATAGAGAGATAGAGAGATAGAGAGATAGATAGAGAGAGAGAGAGATAGAGAGAGAGAGAGAGAGAGAGAGAGAGATAGTTTCTCTGCCCTTTTTGGAAAAGTTCAGTAATGACAGGTTAGCCACTTAGGAAATCTACCTAGCAAGTTTGGTAAGTCTGGGAATAGACTGAGTGGATATATTGTCAACCTAGTTGCTGGAACTGCTTAAAAAGAAGTTAAACAAAGTAGAAGATAAAGTAGTATAGATGCATGCAGTTGTTATATGTGACAGATTTCCTCCAAAAGACACATGGTGGGGAGGATAAATTTACTCTTTGAACCAGGTTGTAACCAATTTTTTTTCATGTTTGACCCTTCTATTGTTGGTCTGAGTTTGCCTGCTGCTAATGCTGAAGTATGGCATTACAAATAAAACACATACTCTGACCTTCCAAGTGAGCTACACAATGTTCAAACAAGGTGTGCTTTTACCACTATGTAAGTAGGGAAGAAACTGCACTACAGTCAGTAAAGCAGATTGAAAATCAGTTTTTTGTAGTGCCCAAAGCCTTAGCCTTTGACAGTACAGCACATTAAAGCTGCTTGGAAAATATTGTCTTGTTATTTTCTTTTGTTTCACAACATAGTGAAAAATTATTTCTTTTTCAGTGGAACATAAGGACAATAATATCAGCTGCCAATATCCAACTTTTTTACCTTTCTTTCTCTACATAATTTTTCATAAAAAAAAAGGGCAAAGCTCTTGAAATTTTTATTTCTTTGGTCTATTAAGTAGCATGTTATTCACAGCAGCAGGTCAAATGATGTAAGAGTTTGAAACTTGCAGCTAAAGAAGTTGTGCTGTGCAGTCACCCACTGTTTGTTATTTATTAATAGCTTGTAATTTAAACATAGCTGGAGAAGTTCACTGGAACAAAACATGCATTAAACCAACAAGTTTTTATAAAGTCCTTTCTTTCTCCCCGCCATCAGTTCTACTGGTCCTTATCTACTGACAGTTTTATAAGGAGAGGGACAGGAACTTCCCTTAAGGAAGTATTTCTATCCAAATAATAAGACCTTCATACTGTTAAATATAGTAATGTACAACCTTTCAAGGATTGACCTAAATCCTGCTTCTCTCCTTTTGCACTCCACCTCAAACTGCCATTACACCATGAATCTACCTTGGCATAGCACTGCTCTCTGTTGGTTCCTTGAAGTCCACTTGATCTTGGTATGCAACAATTTATTTTATTGACATGTAGAAGAGACTTTTATGATCTAAGGGAATAAATTATTCTGCATGATGCTTAGAAAAGTGTAGAAAAATATCTTTTCTGATTTTTTTCAAGCAAAATTATTGAGACTTCATAAAGGGCACCATGGATATTTTCAATTTCATATATATTATGAATAATTTATGAATACACAGTGGAGTAGTTGACTACATATGAAGACAAACCCTAATCACTGAGTTTTATTTCAGTTTTGCCTGATGTGTCTTTCAGAAAACTAAACTTTTATTCCAAGCACTGGAGTATACACTGAAAAATATAGCTTTTTTTTTGTTCTGCTTTTATTAGACATGCATTACCTATTTATCCAGTGGGCTCTTTATCGTTATGTAGAAAGGTAACTTTTGCATTATCTAACATTTTCTTTTAAAGTCAGTCCCTATTCGATCTGTAACTGTGCCTGATTCAGGTGATTCATCAGATATGCTGGACTAGCTTTTCCAGACTAGAAAATTAGCCAGTCTACCATTCTCCTGATATGGCTATGAGCAGAAGGTAATTTTTCTCTCAGTAAGTAGAGACCCTATTTCACTAGGCTTAGTGAAATCTTCTTTGATAACCCAATTATAAATTATGGATTTCTTGGGTCTGCACTATACAAGGTTGATCAGATTAATGAGTGGTGTGAATCACAAAAAATGCTATGTACATTATAGAATAATGATTTTTTTCATTCTCTTTATCTCAGCTAATCCTTGTTCTACTCTACTCCTTATGGGAATATCTTCTTCTGCTTCTAGTATCAGAGGGAACTTCTGTGGGAAGCAGGGGAGGAGTTTCTACAAATCCTACCAAGAGCTAAGATGTGCAGCACAGATGTCCCTGAGGCTTGTGTAAGAAATCTTTGTGTTTCAGCTTGACTCAAAATTAATTTGAGATACATACTTTTTCAAAGCCTCCTGGAAACCAACAGCATCATGTCTTTAACTAAGAGGTATTGAGAAGATTCAGAAATTTGAACAGATATTAATATCTCCTATTAAGATATCGCACTGTCTTTTGCTAGAAAGAGTACCTTCAAAAAGAAAAACCTTCTTGATTTTTGTCTTTGACTTGTAAGTCCAGTGTTCAAGGCCAGAGGAGAATTTTATAATATATATATATATATGCATATAAATATATACACACATGTAAGGTTTTTTTTGTTTGGTTGATTGTCATAAAAATGGGAATGCAAAATTCAAGTGTCTGCTTTTTTTGATTTTTCAGCCTTCTCAAAATGTACATTACTGCTTAGTTCAGTTCAACTCCAATAACTTCACTCTTCCTCTAAATTAAGGGAAAATTTTTAGGAACTGAGGGGGAAGGAGCATGGAAGTATTTTAATTATTTAAACTATTTGTGAGTGTGTTGATCCAGTCTCTTTTTTATTTATTAATTTATTTAGTATTTATGAGAAGAACTCAGCTTTTTCTCCTTCATGCAGCAACCTTGCTGTTGGTTTCTGTTTCATTCTGGGGGGTGGGTGGGTTATTTTTTGTCTGCACTAATGTGCAATAACTTTTTATGGTGGTCAGTACTTATTCATGAGAGAAAGGGCTAAGAAACAGCACTCTCAAAATATTTGTCATTGTTCTTTCCTGGAAAGTACTTTTGACTGAGGTTATCAGGCATACCTGGCAGGGCCTGGCAGCAAGGCTGCAGGTGGCACAGCCTGCTCTGGAATGAAGCCTTGGAGATGACAAGCTAAGTCAGAGACACCCTGGGACACAGTGAGTGACCTCAGCCAGGGCAAGAACACAAGGAATCATGGAGCAGTGGATGAAATATAGCAAGAAGGATGATGCAGAAGCAGAAAGAAACCAATGCACACAGAACTCTCACCTCCTGCACTACTCCCCACCTCGCTGGAGAGACTGGAACAGGTTGAATGTCACCACAGGAAAAACAGTGCTCGCAGGGACCAGGGAAGAGAGAGATTCTTTTGTAGGATGCAGGAAGTCATGATGGTTTTGCCTGTGAATATGGGTGAAGAGCTTTTAATTTCATTTCAGTGTACATTGCTGAGACATCCCTGTGACATCCATTTCACTTTTCATCACTTTTCTTTCCTCATGCAGATCCCTATTTGAATCCATGCAGATGAAAGTTTTCCCTAGGTGTGTTTTTACAAAAGGTTTTTCTTTCTTCAGATGATGTTCTGTATGTAAAATACTGAGTGTGAACTTTGATTTGCTGGTCCTTATGCAACAATGAACCATCAAATTAGCATTTTTATGATTAAAATTATAAAACAAAAATATGTATAATTGTAATAACTTATAAATTTGATAATATTTTATCTGAAGATATTGTTTATATAGAAACACTGTCTACAGGTTAGAGATTTTAAATGTAAGTTACTGAAACTGGCAAAACTGACATTAGTTTTCTAAACTGTTATATTTTCTTCTGAGCCAGTTCTATTAACTTAATGGATTATGCTAATAAAATGCTAATATTCTTGTTAAGCTGGACATCTCACAAACATTTTGACTATTCTGTCTTTTAATGCTATATTATAGCAGATAAAGAAAGATTGAGCTACTTGAGTACTGAGAAATTCCATATTTTTTATCTAGAACACCCATCATTTTGGAAACTTGAATGCGAAAAAAAATTGTTTCTGTTTCTGCCATTAGTAAAAGCATTCTTAAAAAGTCTATTTTCTTATCTTTGTTTGGTTCTGAACTTCTTTTCTATTTCCATAAAAGGAATGCACATTCACAGCACCATTTCACAGGACCCCATCTTGAGGATTTGATTTTAATTATTATTGTAGCAGGTTTTGTTCTTGAAAATATGTTAGAGCTTTCTAGCTGCACACTGCTTTTCAGAACTTCCTTTGCGATTCGTTTCAAATGACTTTTCTAGCTGATAAGCTTTGTTTGTGGTTGACTTTAAACATTTGATTATACCCTGAGCAAAGTCTGAGCACTTCTTATCTAAGGAGTCAGGCTGACATGTTTCATGAGGAGTATAAGAGGTGCATCTGACTTCCATAAAATAGCTAATTATTTCTGTCCTGATATTTAATACTCAAGTGCTATTCATATGAACTACAAGTGGAAAGCCATACCATGTTGTTTTGATGTCAGTGCCAATGCTGCTCAGAACAGCCAGAAGAGTCTTTTTGCTAGAACTGTTTATTTTAAAAGAAATCGTTACAGATTAAGTAGGCCTTGCAGAAAAGATACACGTAGGGGAAACTGAGATGGAGGATGTAACTTTATTCGTTCCGTGGTAGTAAAATAGCAGTGAAGAAGGCTCCATGTTGATTTACCTACCACTATATAACCAACACCCTGGGCAAGCTTCCCTTCAGTCTAATCCTCAGAGCTTTTTATGGGGAAGTTCTTGTGAGTTTGCTCCCCTTTCCCGCTGCCAGGAAGGCAGCATGGTGCCAGTAGGCAAGCTAAACTGGCAGACTGCTACTAGCCACATCACCAACACAACTCTCAGGGATGACACATCTCCACTGTGCTTCAGCCAAAAGCTGTCAAGAGTCTGCAACTTCTTGCTAGCACTGAAATTCCTAATCTTACTTCTTTATCTATGTCTCAGCAGTAAAGGAAAATTAACATCCATCCTTACTCTAATATTCACTCTTAAATATCTGAAATCATTTGAGAGTGAGTAGCAGTACTGCTATTTCTGGAGCAGATTATCATCATGTGATACTTACCATGTGAGTCTTTTAAACATCCCTGCCTTGTAATTGCTATATAAGCAGGATGAGTTGGTTTAAAAATTGGACATGTTAGAGCAAGTAGTGAAACCTGAGCATGATGGAGACATGGCATAGTCCCTTAGATTACAGCACAGACATTTGAGTTAGAGCGTGCTTCCTAAACTAACCATGCTTGTCAAAGTACCTGATTCTGTTTGAGGATATGAGTAGAGAACAGCGTGAATAAAGATGTTTACCTTAATATTAGTGCAGGACATACAAAAGAGTGCCTTGGTGCTGTTCCAGTCAGTGGTGGAAGTGATGACATCTCCTTAGGAAGAACACTTCTATTCCCTCTTTTTCCTCTGTTTCTCTGATTCCTGATGTTTGCACGATCTGGCAAGCATGATCTGTCTAGCCCTGCCTTTCAGTGCCTTTCATCCTCAAACAGCCATGCATCCCAGCAAACTGTATATTGTACTCTCATGGTTGTTCATAATGCTACCATTTTTCCTCATAATCTTTGTTTTATCAGTTAAAACTGAATACTGCAGTTAAAACTGGGTACTGCAGGACTGTTCTTCACAGATTGTTTTTTCTAGCACTAGGATCCTTCCAGTTAGCTACTACATATAGAACAGTTCAATTTTTCTAGGCCTGAGGAAGAAGTTGTTACTGTATGATGCCTTACTAGAGAAGGCAATCATCATCATATAGCAGGTATGTGCCAGACTTTCTGTCTTAAAATATATATAAAAAAAATAATTTAAAGTCTGCTCATAAGGAAATAGAAATTTCCCAGGGCATGCAGCCTTCTCCTCTGACTGGTCTGACTTCTGACAGTGCTTCTAGTATTCACGGGCTGGTAATCTGCAGCAAGGAACCATTCATTCACAGATGTTAAAATCCAGTTCATTTTAATTACAGGAGCTTTCTGTCCATCTTCAGTGGTTTTGTTTATTTTATGGGGGATTTTAAGGATCATCTCCTTGCCCTGTTATCCATCACCAGCTGGATACTTCTTTTTGTCATAAATGATACTTTTTCCCCAATAAAAACCTGATTTAATTCTTCCCCTGGAGAAGTAAGCCTATACCAACAGCTGTAATCAAGTCCAAATTCATTAGACATTTTCAAAAAGTGTTTTCTGGGGGATCCTGTGCATACCAATGGTTGCTGTGGCAACCATAGTTTGCCCATTCAGGTTATTTTCCCAAAGCACATAACAAAATTATCTCTTGCCTCCAAAATTCCACAATATGTTCAGCTCTGAAACCTGGTATATCTCTTTAATCTTAGACTATTTTCTTTCTCTTTACTCTGTTTGGCCTCTGATATCCTACCAACCTGCCAGACATGTCAGGTCTAACACATACCTAATGCAATTCTACAGCTCTCTTTGATAGTCAATTCACCACAGGTAGCCTTTGCTAAAGTTTCCTTTCCTAATTTTTGATGTTATTAATTTTGCTAGTTCCAGTAGAACACTAACACCTTAACTACCTGGAAAACGTGTTTGTTTCTTTGTTCCATTATTTCTTTAGAAAGAAAGGGAATTAAATTTGCTTATTTCTCCCTCTATAATTTAAAAAAAATATTTCCGTATCAGTTGAATTGTCTCCTAATGTCTGGTGTTGGATGCTTAAATTGATTTGATAGTTTTCATTCAAACATGAGAATAGCACCACTGTATCATAACTGGCAGCTTTCCAGAAAAGTCTGTTTTGGCATATTTCCCTAAATTTTTTTTGACATTTCAAGCATGCTTAAGTAAGACATGTCAATATAATCTAGGCCTAAATAAATGTGTACAAAAGTATTTCCTTTTAAATACAGGGTGTATAGCTTTCATGAACAAAGCTCCTAATAAAATATGAAATTTCAATATCCAGTTTTCCACTGAGCTGAACCTAAAAATATTGTCAGTTAAGGTTATTCCCATTTATGGTCTTCTGAATTTCTCTTCCCCTACCCCACCTTCAAATGAACACCAGCACTTCAAAACCTCAGGGTTCCATAAGTTTCCTGTCCAGATGAACTTAATATAAATCACCTATACCCACTTATCTTTCACTAGTAGGGAATATAACCTGCATTATGTGGTGTTAACTGTTTTTTTCATGCTTGAGGGAGTCAAGCAAATCTTTTGCTTTTGACCATGCAATTAATGTACTTGCTATTGCAAATTTTATCAAATAAATCTCTTCTCCCTTGCCATTAAATGTGTCTCTTAAAAGCCTCTAGTGGTGCCCATTAACCTTCCTACCTTCCAAGGGGTAGGGACCTTTTCCTGTCCAAGATTACCCACAAGACTTTGAGCAGAGCTGGTGCCAGATGACAGCTCTCTCTCTCTGTTTGCCCCTTCCAGTGGCAGACCACTGCACGCTGCTTCTCTCTCAGCTCCTCCTGCTTGCTGTCCCTGCAGCTCCCCTTCTCTTGGATCTGCATGTGCTGTGTACCTGTGGCAGCTGTTTGGTTTATCTGCACTGGCACAGCTTTAATACAGCAACATCCCATAAGTCTGGCTCAAGCGGCATTATTACCAGGGGGCTGGATGAGTCAGATGAGATAAACTAACAGATGTTACTGAAAGCAGACTCTTTTCATACAGTGCCCATCTTTTCACAGCTGTTCAGAGAAAACCTTGCATAAAACACTTCCACTTCCCACGTTGTTTTTATTCTTGGCTTTGAGCAATCCAGAGGCTAGTCATGCAGGAGATTTGTTTAAATGTTGCATGGTAAATAATGTAACTTGGGTGTTGCCAGATGACATGAATTTTTTTAAATGCTTGGTTTATAAAATAACATCAAATGGTTATGAACCTTCTGATCATTCCCTGTATTTAGTTTGCAACAGGAAAAAATTCTAAATATTTTACCACCTTTGTGTATATCTAATCATCACTTCCTGTTGGCATTAAAATACATTTTTTTTCCTATGAAACTCAGAGCTTCTGCTATGAAACCTCTCTTCTATTCATCTCTGTATTTCTATGTTCTAGAAATGCAGCATCCTTATTTGGAATTGGGCTAGATGGTATTTAAAGGTTCCTTTCAAACTCAATCTTTCAATGATACTTATTACTTTTTTTCTATTCATATTAGCTAAGCCACTGTGAGTTTCTGTTAATTTTTAACTTCATGTTTCTATCCTGGATAACATCTTTATCATAATTAGAAAGTTACATTGCATTCTTTCTCACCTAACACCTCACAATAGCATAAAACTTTAATTTTTTTCTGGTTAGTAAAAATCTGCTATTCACTAGGACAGAATGCCTCTGACTTCTCTGCTCTAATACACAGAAAACCTTCCATGTGAAATGTAACTTTTTCTTGTCTGTATGTATTGTGACAAGGTTCATTTTTTATTTTGATAAATTATGACATATTAACACATATTTTCTCACTGAATTAGAATTATTATTCTGAAGAGCTCCCAGTCTGACAACTACTGCAGATTCTGCATGAAACCCTACCACAGTTACTATGGCTGTAATACTACCACTGTGTATTTCTTGCTGTTATCAGGTATTTTGGGAAAAAATTGTACAAGTTTTTTTTAGCAGTTGTTAATAAATTAATCAAAAGCATTCTTCAAATGTACAATTACATACATAACACCTGTGTGTAATGCATTATATCTCACTTGTGTTTTTCACTGTCTGATTTAAATCCATGTCATTTATTGTAAATTTTACTCATGGGGAGCTGCAGTTGAAATTATGCTGTACCACACAGCAGCAAAAGATTGAAAAAATAAGGTGAAAAATAGCTATTCACTAATTTCTATATAGTTAAACCACAAAGAGCTGGAGTCCTTTGTTAAAGTTCTTTTTGAAATGATCATTCTGCTAGTTCAAAGCCTTTAAAGAACAACCACAAGCAGATGAGTTCTTCCCAACTGGATTCCCAGATAACCAGAAGTAATTGCATTTTCCTGCCCCAGACTTTCACATTCTATTTCTTTTTTATCACTGCTATTAGGAAATAGGTTGGAAGGACTCCAAGAGTGTTTTGATCTCTTAGATTTTCAGGTTAGTAGTGTTTGCCATTCATTTTTAAATGATAATATGTCATTCATTTTTTGCTTATTTTTTTCTGGCATGCTTCTCAACAAACCAGGAACTTTGCAAAGAGAACACATGAAACAACATTCTTCAAGAAGCTGAGGTCTTAAAACACAAGATATTAGCAAATATG
The DNA here is from genome assembly GCA_020086605.1 of Lanius collurio. Taxonomy (NCBI): domain Eukaryota; kingdom Metazoa; phylum Chordata; class Aves; order Passeriformes; family Laniidae; genus Lanius; species Lanius collurio. Next base: position 18,629,971 of record JACBWW010000020.1, on the reverse strand, counting down.
TGTGTAAGTTCTAAATTGAAGTTTAATAGAGGATGTAGTTAGTCAGGTAGATGCCTTGTCTATATTGTCATGCAATAGCATGTCCAATGTTTATTGATTACAGGCTATCTCTTCACTTCAAAATCCAAGACAAAATGGAGAGATGAGTAGATAAGTTAGGGTACATACATATAGTATGAGAAGTCTCTGGAAGCTCATATTTCAGCCCTAGAAAAAAAGAAGTGGCAGAACCTGTTATTTTGAAACCTACAAGACTTTCTGAAGCGAGAATAGGTAAGTGAATTCAACATTTTAGTGCTGCAATGTGTTTGATTGGACTAGCTTAAGGCTACACTCCTTCAAATTCCCTGCCTAGCATATTATTTCATCCTAATATTCTGCTACTGCACATTTGCATTAAGATGACTGATTAGCCTGCTTAGTATTCAACTATCAGTTCATAAATTATAACATAATCATTGCAAAAATGGTTCTCTGCACAATTGCTATATAGTTATGAAATATTTTAAATTAGCCTACTAGTACCAGTGCGAATACTACAATTTGTTGTTAAATAGATTTGCAACATTATACAGCAAAATGTCAATAATAATTTTTTTTTTAAATAAATATAGTGTATTTTATAAATATAATTAGCATTCTTTGAATATGGAAAGTCTGAGTTTTATCTCCATTACCAATCAAATTACCAAACCCAGAAGGTATATGGCAGAATGAACAACTTCACTGCAGTAACAATTGAACTATAAGAGGAATTTCTCCAGTGTTTCCAGGGGCCATGGAATCAAGAGCAGCATGTGTATTTTTCTCATGAAAGTTTGCTCAACTAACTTATAAATTCTCACCTCCTTTCCACTGAGTTATTCTTTAAATCTACTCTTCAATTATTCTTAATTTTTGCATAAACAAACTGACTGAACGTGATCGCATTAAGCTCACATTTTTAACTCCTTTTCATAGTTTTGAAATATTTGTCTAAAACATTTTGAATTACAAGAGTTTCTCCACCAACCAGATTTATTGGGAACTAGAAGTCTAGCATGAGACATCACACTTGGTTGGCTTCTGTTGACTCTGCAATGTAATTTGACAGGAAAGACAGGTGAATGATCTCCTCCGAGATTTGTGCCACTATATAAGGCAGCCTTGCTGAAAAGTAAAAGGAAAAAAAACAAACAAACTTGCTTTAAGACTATTAAAGCTGTCTGAAGCTTGGTGGGTTGGCTTGAAAGTGACTAAATAGAAACCTTTTTTTTTCAGTTTGTATCATCTCACTCTATTCCTCTTCGTTTTCCTTGTCGGTTTTGATGCAGATGAAAAATAATTCAGCCAAAACAAGTGTTTTCAATGTTCTCAGAGAGAAATCTTGAATCTATGAATAGAAATAGAGGTTAAAGGTCACCATTATGATTACCTTTGTGCCTTCTGTTAATAATTTCAATTCCAAAATTATATTTATATATATATTAAATATATTTATATATTTTATATATATATATATTTAAAGATTCCTACATATATAAAGTGGCTATAGGCAAGGCATTTTTCTTTAAGTAATGTCACACTTTAAAAAATATTTATTCATTTTAACTAGTTTGGCTTTGGTTTGCAATGTACACTCTTGTAGTTATAAGCTAAAATTCTGATTAATCTCTTTTATATTGCCTATAAAATCCCTGAAAGAAAGAAGTAAATTACTTTTTAGCTTCCCTCTCAGTAGACTGATTTTATTGTTTCAGTCCTTCATTTCTTTCCTTGACTTTTCTTATTATTTTAGATTATGGTACTGAACAGAGGTCAGAAAAAGTCATTAAAACTGCTCACAAAGAAAGTGGTTATGAAAACCTGACTTAGGTGCCAGTTTTTCTTCACTAACATGGGCTTCTAGTGAGTGTGTTTAAAATGCTTAAAGCTGATGCTGTCACTGTTCCCAACATCTTTCCACCTGCAATCCGATATGCAGTCTGAAACAACCTCAGAACAAAATCAAACATTACAGAAAAAACTTCTTGGAATTTCTTGGAGTGTCATCAAAATGGGGAGGATCCTGAAAGCTTTCAAAGTTGGAAAAAGCAGTGATACCAAATAAGCCTCTACTAAGCTTTACAGAAACCACATATTTAAAGGGCCAATGCAGTCTTCAAGAAATCACTTGGAATATTTAAAAAAACCCAAACTAAACAAAGGAATGAAAAACTGCAACCTCTGGAGACACATAAGAGGACAAAAGGATTTCATTAAGACTTTTTAGCTAGCACATAGCAATGAAAAGAGAAATCTGAAGGAGATTGGATAGTTTACATTCTCCCTAGAGGATTTTGCAGCTGTGGAGTTGCTGTAAATAATGATCTGTGCTTTATGGAAGCCCGATTTTTGTGAGAGGTTGTTCGAGGAATTCATTAAATATTCGATTTCTATTCTGCTGCACAGATTCCCATTCCTTTATTGCCAAATAAGTTTGCTATGGTGTTGAACCTCTCATGAGGAGATTGCCAGGGGAAGAAACGTAGCTGATTTTGCTTGCCAATTTAGATGGCAGGTATGAGCACACATGGAACCTGGCAAAGGTCCAGAATCAAATTTAATCTACTGATTTAATTTCATCTCCCAGTTAAAAAATAAAATATAGTTTATCGTCTTGAAAGCTGGGGAGAATATCTCTTGATTATAAGTTACTGAATAACCATCTCCCAGATCTCCTCGGCAAAGTTACCTGCACAATACAGGTAAGGAGCTGGGACTTTCAACTTCTAATTCTTAGATCTTTTCAATTTAACAGAGGGAGGGGAAAAAACCCTCTGCTATTCAAGTCTATATAACTGCCACCTTGGAATAACTTCAATGCATAGCTATTTTACATTCTCCCTCAAAATAAAATCCATTTTGACTTCATTTGCATTTTTGTTTAAACCCAGACAAAATAAATCCCAGGCTTGTCTCTACTAATTTGTATTATGAAAAAAAAAATCATAATAATGATTTAAGAATAGAACAATATTTGTACATACAATCAATCTAAAAATTTAGAATAGCACAAAGTTTTCCTACTTAGAAAATCTTACTCTCTCTCTTTTCTCTGTCTCAAGTATGATCTGCCAATATTATTTCTGCTGGCTTTTTCATAGACTGTGTTTCACACATAGATTTACAGGCAAGGTACTGTTAGAGCAGAATTTCTTTTTCTTCAAAAAAGAGGAAAAAAAAACCCAAGAGATAAATGGTACCACAGGGGGAGAAAAGAACAAAACAGGTCTACAGCAATTGTTTCTGTCTGGTATCAGACTTCACATGAACAGTCTGCTAACAAGCAGGAAAATGAAGAAGAGGCCTAGAGGTCACAACCAAGTTCAGCTTTTTATTCATTGGTGAATGGTCCTGTGGGAACCCACTGGATCTCAAAAGACAGGTGGTGGCTCAAGGTGTCAGGTTAAAAACAAGTACAAATGTGAAAGCTGGATAAAAGCTCTAAGACTCTGCAAGAGTTGTTACAGTTGTACAGACATGATACAACATGATACAGAAAAAAAAAAAGATGAGTCTTCAAGATTCCAAACCAAAAGGAAATCTTAGACCACACACTACTGCAGAAATTCAAGGTAGTCACTAATTTTTTTGTGTAACAACAACATTTTTCTTCCAGAAGTAATATTATTGATACTGTGGAACTGCATTTTCTGCAGTAACTTGTCCAGTGCAGGGCTGCATACTCTATTGGATAAATTATATAGATATATGGATATTTTTTGATGAGTGACTCAAGCTAGACATTTCCAGAACCTGAGGGGGTAGGCAATGAAGATTTGTTTCAAATATAGTAACTGACTATTTTATAAAGCAGAAGGTTTTAAAAAGCTATACCAGGAGGCAGCATCTTCGGGAAATACCTTTTACAATTTGATGCCAAGCCTCCTCTCTTCTCTCTAAGGATGGGTTGCAGAAATTGTAAAAAAGCTGTGGTAATATTTTTGAAAGGTTTTTTAACTTGATTCATCAATGAAATTTGAATGCATCTGACAAAAGGCAGAAGGGGGTGAAGTGGTGATCAGATCAAAGACTATATTGTGCAAAAGGCACCCACGAGGGCTAAAAGCACAGTATTCTAGGGCTAGACCCACATTAATTATAATGTGCATTGCATCTCAGCTGAGTCTTGAAGAAAGATGGTAGGCACAATAGCAGCACTAAAACTCGGTAACCCTTTGTTTTACTGAGTCAGTAACAATGCACTTTTCTGTTCTAGGACAAATAGTTGCAAATATTATGTTCACTCCCCAAAAGACATGAGTGATACTCATTCTGAACACAGGCTGGAATGCAGCTTATGGCTTCATAGTTTCTGGCCCATACTAATGACAGCACCTTTCAGGAAAAGAATCTGAAATTCAATCTAGGTAAGAAACAAAGAGGAAGAACCTAGCCTTCTCAGAAATGTTCAAGAAATGTATGAGGTTCAAAATCTGTTGGGAAAATGAAATATTAGCATCAAGGCTGTAAGGTTTTCATTAGTTCAGAGGTACTGCACTAGAAATAGTGTTCTGCTGCAGAAGGAAGGAATTTTGACTATGCATTTGCATAAAATATTTTCTGAATCCCATATACACTCTGCATATTACTTCTGTATTACAACAATTTCTCCCTTCTGAAGGATTTTTTTTTCATTTTTCCTCCACAGTATATAAATACAGCAAATACAGTGTTTTTATACACAGACACATTAAGTGTATGATATGTTGTATTCCTGTCATCCATGCATCATTGTCTAGTCCACATTAAAATAAATGTTGATATTTTAGTTTGTTCAGCTGAAGCTAATTTCTTTTTTTCTACAGGTGGCCAAATAGTTGGTGCCTTAGCTACCCCAGCTATGCTGTGGTTTCATCTCACTTGGTAACAGGGTCAGCCCTGTAAGAAGGAATCCTTATTGCTGAAAGAAGACACATTGCTGATTTGGTAGACAGAGACCAGCCTGTCAGGAGAGCTCCACCACACTGCCATGAATGAGGCAAGATATATTTTTAGTGACCTTGTTTTTAAGTTGGGACACAAACGTACTCTTTTTTTTTTTTTTTTTTCCTGGAGAAGTGTGAAGCCACCATATAAAGTCATAATTGAACTTAAAATTTCTCTGGAGACTTCAGATATTTTTGTTTCATTTTTTCTGATGCTGTGTAGTGCTGTTTTATCACTACACAGTTCTCTTTTCTGTTCCACTTATCTCTATATCATAAAGATGGGTAGAAATGTTACTGTATTTGGTCTAAAGGTCTTCAATATTCATTGTGAAAAAATCCAGCACATAAGCATAACAAAGAGTGGCAATGACTACTTCTCATAGCTGCTGGTTTTTGTAGATGGGTGATTCCTTATTAATTTCTTGGTATAGCTATAGATTTAAGCTTCAGTAGCTAAAGTAAGAGTTCATATTCACCTTATTAATTTATATGTATTCAATTGTAGCTATCTCTGCTATAACCTGCTTGGTTAGGCTAGCTGCGTGGCACAGCAAAAAGTGTCCTTCTCAACATGTGAGAATTGATCTGAGAAGCAAAGGGTCATTTGTTTCTTTGAAGCTTTTTCATTTTCCCAGAACAATGCTAGTGTCTCTTCCCTTTGGAGGCAGCAGGGGTTGACAAACAAGGAGTGAAAATACCAGGAACAATCCCAGCAACAATAGTACTAGGTCTTAAAGATCTTCTGTTGTAAGGTGTTTTGAACCATGATAGTGTGCTCCAACCAAACCATCTGTACTTATTCCTATTGGAGCCCTCAGAGTGAGACCAGGCTGGAATTACCCTCACCAGCTTCACCTGGCCATCCATCTTCAGGTGTAGCAGGTCAGCTCCTGGAGGGTTTTTAAGCCCAGTCAGAAGGTTCAGAGAGGTAGAGGTGGGTTTGTATCTGCTCCCTGTTCTTTGCTATCTGGTTGTCTGGATTTCCTGGACTAACTTGGCTGCTGATCATTATATGGGTTTTGTTACTGCTATAATTTTGACTCTGCTTGCCTGAATTTGGAGCTTACCTGTTAGAGCCCTTAGGAATTCATCAAGGACTGAAAGGTAAATTGTACTAAATTGGAAAAGAATTGGGAAAGGAGAAGCTGAAAGGTTAAATACCAAGAGAGCAAGGGATAGATAAAAAGGACTGTACTGCACTGGATTAAAACTGATCTTCCTATCTGAAAAGTGTGTGCAGAACTCTTGGACAAAATAAAGGGACCAATCAAGTAATGTGTGAACTCATGCACAGCAGTTGCAAAATGTTTATGTGCTGTGTAATGGGTAAGTTAGTAAAATATATAAGTACTGTGTTAGGTGGAAGTACTGTGTTAAGTAAGCAAAATTATAAGTAAAATGTGTATGTACTGTGTTAGGTAAAAATGGAGTAAAGTGTATAAATAGTGAGTTATGTGTAAGTAAATGAACTGTATAGGTTATGCATAAGTATGTAAAAGTAGGTAAAATATGTAAGATAGATAAGCAAAATACACAAAAGAGGTGATAAGTAGGTATTAAGTAAAAATTGGAAGATGTGTGAGTTCCTGTATCATGCCCAAAGAGGTGATGCATATTTTGGAGTATTTTAAAGCTTCTGTGTAATCATAATGATTTGTTGTACAGAAGTGCTGAGTTCCCACAATCTTCCCATTAGACTTCTCAGCCTCTTATCACAAGTAATCAAAGAAAGAAAGTCCATATTTAGGCTGTCCCGTGGTTGAAAGGCTGGAGAAGGCAAACAAAGCTGTATGAAATTCACTGATCTGTAATTAAAATTGGTAGGTAAGGTAATCAAAAATGCTGCTGAATACTAAAAGCTTTGTTCTGTAGGGATATAGTCTCAAAAAATCCAGGGGCATTTAGATTTTCAACGGGTTTTTTTGCTTTATTGTTGTTTGGTTGCCGTGGGATTTTTAAATTATTTTGATTTCCCTCCTGCCAGGTGACTGATGTTGCTTCCAAGTACATTCTCCAGTGAATCAAAATGTTGTGCTAGTTTTACATATCATGGAAAGCTATGTATATGACATATTTAACAGACTCCAGTAAAACAAATTATGAACCTTTCTTTTGGAGTATGCAAGTAGTGTTCAAAAATTCTGCTTAGACAAATGAAGATACAGTTCTATATATTTTGAAAACACTCTAAATATCTTATTTAGTCTAAGTGAAAAAAATTTTTTGGTGTTTATTTTCTACAGTTGCAAGAAGGTCTTTGATTCTCACAGAGTATACTTTATTCAGATTGAGACAAGATAGGTGTGATGGGCAGACTTATTTATTTAAAGTCAGGAAAGCATAGTGATCTCTGTTCAGCCTCTCAGGCTGCTGCAGAATGAAGCTGTCAAGGGGCTGTTCCACAGGACAGCTGCAACATGTATTACAGAGTGACTTTTATTGAACTTCCATTTAGAGCCCTAATCAAAATACTTGTTCATTGACATTTGCACATGATAGCTTTATCTTATTCTGTTAGCTTTTACAATGAATATGCTACTTCTTAGCACAACTAGACTTGGTAGCATTGTAAAGAAAACATCCACTGTAAAGCCAGGCCAGGCATAGCAACACAGCAATCCCAATAGCCACTTGTTTTCCTAAAATGTTACATTTTTTTTGTACGTTGAGAATTAATCTCAAGCTGCAGTAACTGAACAGAAATTCAGGACATCTTTCTTTATGGAGTGATAACAAGGCTAATGATTTCTTGATATGTGTCAAACAGGAGAAACTTACCATGGCAAAGTCATTTAGGGTAGATCTAAAAAAGCCAGATTGAAGACACCAGTGCTGTTCAAATGAACATTTTAATTAACACCCTTTCTAGAGGTCACTAGGAGCATGGAACTCAGTTTAAGGCACTGGTTTGTTTTTAATCTTTGTTGCCTATATAATAAATCCTTATGTTGGTCAGAGTTTTGAAAAGACTGCACCACCTTTAAAAGTGAGCACACCAAAGCCTTGCCAGTTTATCAAGCTTGGCTTTTCTGGAAAACAAACAAAAAAAAAATTCAAGTATCTCTGAAAGCAGAGAATAAAGACCAGGTCTACTAAAAGACAGTGGTATTCTAGACAGTTTGTAAGCAAGTTTTTCCTCTGCCCAGTGTGCCTGAAGGTTTCAGTGCATTGCTGTATTTGTTTCATTTCCTCAGGGTCATCAGGAAATTTTCCTCTGTGCTATTGCTGATTGTTAGGCAATAGGCAAGTTCAGTCATCCTCCGCATTCATCCTCCTCTGACCAGCTTTTAAAAAAGAGGCTTTGTCCAATCTTCAGGCCTAAACCCTCCTTCTCCTGCTTTGTCTTGGTCAAGTCATCAAACAGTAGACTTTTTCTTCCACTGCCCAGAAACATCCTTTTTGAACATAGCATGCACTTTCAGCTATATATTAAAACCATGATCAACCAATTACAGCCTGGAAAGATAAATGTAGGATGTCAGCTTAGTGAAATCTATAACAATTGTTTGTGGGTGCCTTTCTACATTCTTCTTTTGGAAGCTGTGAAAATCACAAGGAAAAAGGCATTTTTGGATAAAATGTCCCACATAGAGGTCCCACATTTGTGTCACTTTAAATGGTATTCTGTATCTCTGCTTCATATTATTATCACATTCCCTGTGTTAAACTTCATTAAAGTTATTTCATAGGGTTGACAGAATTACAAGTTTGTATTTTAGTTGCACAAGAAAATGAAATAGGTCGTTTGTCACAGCTAAGAACTACAATGTATATATTTTATTATATAAAGGTTGCATGATAAGGTATCTGCAAAAGTGGTCCCATAGGACTTTATTTCTACTTCCAACTGATTACAGCATAGTGTTGTGTAGAAACATTTCTTTTTCCCCCATTCTAAAAATAAAATCAATTTTTTTTATACCTCCCTTCATTTCTTACTAAGCTGACCCTGTAAAATTTCCCTGGTAATGACCAGGAGATAAGATAAATGTAGGTCCTTTCTCTTGGGATTAAACTATAAAGGAATGGGAGAGATAATGTTGCATTACCTCAGTATAAAATCTTGAGTTGGAAATATTTAGTCCTAGAATGTGGATTATGTGCACATTGATATCAAAATCAATTAGATATATAAGAACTAAAATAGCCACAATTACATTACCATGACCTCTGTGCCCATAAGCACACAGGAGTGAAACAAGTGAACCACTTTTGGCTTTCAAGTGAGAGAAATCCATGAAAGATTTCTGTTAAAATGTTAGAGCATCTCTCAGCAGAATGCTGAGTCCCATGAGTTTATTGGGATGTGGCTGGCAGTGGGTAAATTTAGACCACACGGTTATGAAGGTTGTTTCCTGTGGAAGAACTTTAATTTTCATAAAATAACTATCAAGTCAATTGGACAATGCTAACGGAAGAACAAAAAGCAGCCTCTAGCCCCACTTTCACTATGAGAAGTCTACTTTTCATTTGCTACACAGCTGAGAACAGGGCTCTGTTGAAATCACACAGTTATTATATATGCTAAACCTGAGGCTGCAGACAAGACCCCAGCTGAGTGCAGCTAGCTTTTGTAACTTGTATAAATAGATGCAGTCTCTGAACACCCCACGTTACCAGCTATGCATGGGGTTATATTTACAGCCAATGCATTAACATGCGTGTAGGAGACAGCTAGAAGAGCATATGCTCCAGAGCATTTGTGCTGTACATTTCCATTTACATAAATGGAAAAATTTTACAAGAAAATGACTGTTGCACTATACACAATGACTACATCTACATGTCAGGAATATTTTCTAGATCAGAGACAAGACAGAACTGCTTTTCCACATCCGTCCACCCAAAAATTGACTGTTGAGAATGATTTCACAAGTCTGTGCCAATTCCCAACTCAATTACATAAATAAGCAACAGCTGAGAGGTAAAAAAAACACTTTCTCAGTCCTGTGCATTTAATAGAAGATGTTGTCTTAATAGAAGCTATGGGTTGGTTTTCATTTTTTATAATTTTCTCATTTTTTAATTAATTTCTACCTCTCATCCATGTATTACCAAATATCTAGATTGAGTTATGCAGTGATCAAGATGGAAAATTTGTTTCAAAGGAGTCTGATGCTAGTCCCTGTCCAGACCAATGTTTCAGTAAGATTTACGAGACAACTGGTGGTTTGCTAGCTGTGGAGCTGAAAGCAAGACACTTTCACCAATGGGGCACCACACAGACAGTTCTTGAGAGTCAGGGTGCAATTTTTACCAGTGCTTTATGAAATATGTTGATGGTATCTATATGTCATTTGATACACTCTGTGTCTTGCATGTATATAAAGCTGTCTCAGAATCCCCTTCACATACACCTGGAGACTACCAGAAGTCTGGATTCTTCAAATTTCTGGTTACTGACAGTATGGGATTCTGCAGGCTGCGTGATGCAGATCCAGGCATATATAAACAATAACAGTAATTATTTCAGCCCTGTAGTTTGTGTCAAGTGCATATTAACTGAATTAACTGCAATGGATTGTTTGATCATCTTGCATTTTGGCCTGTTTTAGATATAAATAAAAATATGGATAATTTTATTCACAAGTTATAAACCAACAAAAATACAAAGTTTTCTTTTATATGACCGCTCATTTTTTTTTCTGAAATTTTTTGAATGCGTTTTCTCCAGACATGTGATTTGAGAATTGAGTCAAACAAAGCTGTAAATGAAATTAGCACATGCTCACCCACCAGTGCACTCTAGTAATTACATGAAGCATTTTTTTATTAGATCGTGTTTTTTAGTCAAGCTTCCAAGAACAGAACATTGATAATAATCTTGTTTGTACTCAGGATTACCATTGTGGATGCTGGTGATACGCATTTCTGAATAACTAATAATTCATCCCTGTCATTTCATGACTAAAATTCAGAACAGTATCTGACCTTCTGCTCTGTGACTTAGTGTCATTACAGACACACTACCTTTATTTAGCCAGGGCATAGTTGTGTGCATTTAGCAGCTTGCCAGTGGAAACCAGGCAATGAAAGAATTAAATGTCAGACTCCTGAGAACTACAAGAAAGGCTTTCTTCCTGCAGATCAGAGACTAGAATAACGTGTCAATCAGACTAAAAGCTTTTTAAAAGGTAAAAAAAAGAAAATCTATCTTAATGCTGAGGGTTTTAAGGAAAGAAAGTGTTCATACAGTTTAAAATATGGTTCGCAATGAGTACAAATAAACTTCACAAAAGAATATTTATCAGAAAGCCTTTTTTAAATAAATCACAGGTTATTTAAAAACTGCAGAAGCTGAACAATTTGGGGTGGCATCAGCCTGATCAATGCAAGGTGAAAAAAGAAAAAAGGAGTCTCAAATTTTCAAAGAAAAACTTTGTATATCTGACTTGCAAACATTAACAAAAAACCCCCAGCCTGCCACTGTGTTGTATTCTGGTAAGATTTGACATTGAAGCACAACAAAAGGTTGAATTGCTCATGTAACATAAGTTGAGTTGTAGCTGATCTGTTCTTATGCAATGAGGCTGCTGGGAAATGGTCTTGCTTATAATGTATCTCCAACCAGCTGAGGTGGATATGCAAAGCCTGAGTAAGGAGGTAGGAGGTGTAAACAACAATTTATCAGCAAGGGCAAAAAATAAGTATGGTTTATGGTTTCCCAAACCTCAGATGCACTGGGACAAATTCATCACTGGAGAAAGTAAAAACAGTTCTGAAATCTCTGAAGGTGCACTTGTTTCTGCAGAAATTTCAGCAACTGTTAGTATCTTCTGAAGCTTTAAGTATCCTCATGTCAAAAAGAGCTCAGTTTCTAAAACATCATTAAACGTCTCAGCTAAACAAACATTTTGCTCATAAAATCCTTTATTTATTTAGATTACTACATTAGATCTTTATCTTCAGCATCATAATGATTTTTACTCCTGATAAAACTACATAAGCTCTATAGAATGAACTTAAAAGCTCAGTAATTGTTTCATCAAATAAAAAACTTAACAAGATCATATCTTTAAAACTGCTAAAATAATTGCTGCTTCTAAAATATACATTAAAATCTCTACTGTGAGTACCAGTAATTTTCAGAGTAATATAATTCAATTTATTTTGTAGGACTTGGCTATAATTTGTAGAATGTTTTTATTGCCCTTGCAGAACATACTAATAACTGGCTGACCAGGTTAGGGACTATATGATCATTCTTTAATGTTATAGCTCCATAGGAAAATATAAACAAGTATACCAGTTCTTATTGTATTATTTTTTTCTTTGAAATATGATTAAGCTATTAAAACTTTAAAATTAGAGGAATACATGGAAAGGTATTTCAATTAGTACTTCATAAATTTTTGCTTCCTTGTTTTACCTTCTCTTTCAATGAAAATCTAGCTCTCTTGTTAGGAGCCTGGTCATCATTTCAGATGCAGCTAATCATCATTAACTGCATCTGAAAGGATACTCTAAAATGAGTTATAGCCCTATAAAGTCCTATACCCTGTAGCATATTCATCAAAATTGTGCTGCAGACTGTAACTTAATTCCTTACTACTATTACCAATCTTTCCAATGACAGATGTTCAAAAGGAGTGTCCATAAAATGGGATCCTTGATGTAGAGTGGAAATAACTTTAAGGAATTATAAATTCTACTCTGAAATGATGTCTCCCTTGTTTGCTTGATGTCTAAGAGTTACTGTAGAGCACTTGTTAATGTACAGCACTTTGCTCTAAGCTGCAAAATGTCTGTTCCAACACCAAGATGCATGCATGCAAGCCAACATCTTTTCTGGTTTTTCCTTACTTTCCAGAACTCATTCTCTATAAATACAAAGATGGTAGGTGATTGTAAGTTTCCATTTGTCTTAGCAGGGCAGCAGACAAGAGTTTGGTAAGACTTGGCAGGGTTGCCCAAAACATAAAGCCTACTCAATAGTTGGTGATATGACAGTTTACCTACCTAAAGATAAATACTGCTATTTATTTTCAGAAACAGATTTTCTCAGTTTATTCAGTTCATAAATTGAAATTATTCCAAAGAAACAAATTCCAGTCAATGTTTGATAAGTACTTTCACACCAAAATTCAAAAGTAAAGGATTCAACAAACATTGAAATGAGAGTTTGTGAAGCCAGTAAAATACAGACATGGTTGGTGCTCTAATGCTGCCAGTTTCCTTCAGTTTGAATTTGCTTCTTCTCAGCATAACAAACAACACTCTGGTTATTATCAATACAAGTAGAAATTAATTAACTTTAACAAAGCTGTATCTACTTACAGCAGGACTGAACTTTGAAATTAAACTAGTTCACCTGTGTTAAAACTTGACTTTGTTGCTTCTCCACAGTGAAGAAATGAGAAAGTGCTGAAAGTTGAAAAAGTTTCCTACAGCATTCAGAGAATGGAGTTCCACTTAAGTCTAAAGTCTGAATTTTGTGAACCACCTTGGATAACTTCTTTAATGAAAATGTGCCACCAAAGCTAGTGTGATTTTTATCATAAAGCTCTTTATCACACACAGTGAAAAATTTTAGAATAAATTCTGCCTTCATGAAGGGAAGCACTATTAAAATTTTTCTAATGAACATCAGGAAAAGTCTGTTAGAGGAACTGATGCATGATTATCATGATAAGTAAATTTCATATGGGACCATTGCTTTTTATTTGTGGAAATAGAATGGACATTTTAGTTTCAAATGGAAAAATTTAGTGACAAAATTTAATTTTATATAAAAACCTAAATTCATACTTTGAAATAAAGACAGATGGGAGGAAGGCAAGTGTTAGAAGCTGTGAAATCAGGAACATCTGTGCTATGCTAACACATAGAGTGGAAAAATAGTAAGAATTCTTGATTTATTGGCATTGTTCATTTACAGATTTTTTTTTTTTGACAGACTCTCTCTGAGGATGACTGGAAAAAAATTTCAGTTATGAATGTTTTATAGCATCTAACATTTGTGTAAACCTGTATCAATTACTAAAGCAGTAGTACATTTATTTTTTTTGCCTGACCTTTTAGTGTTGAAATGGCAGCAAAATACATAGGTAAGCAACGTGAAAGACTCCATCAAAGGTGTCTCAAATCGGATTTTATTTTTCAATAAATGGAGAGTTCATAATGGACACTTATAATAAAGTCACAATAGCAGAAAAGTAAAATTATATTCTACAAAGAACTGTTTGAAGTTTAATAGATGACAGTTTGAGAAAGTCTTGTTTGGAGAAGGATAGCTCCATAAATTGTTTTATTTCTTTTATCAGCATGATGCTCTAGCTGGTGACAGTTTTGATTTATTTGTAGTTATAACCTTTCAGACTGAGGAATGTTGCTCTACAGGGATCTGAGAAATAGATCTAAAATATGAGAAATACTATTTTCAAAGATTTTATTTTTTAATAGTACTTCAATTTTAAAAGTATTTCTGAAACATTGCAGCAAATATTGAAAAATTTGTTTCTTCTGAAAATTGAGGAAATTATTGTCATTGTTAAATACCATCTCTGTATTTAAATTTTTGTGAAAGAAACTGAAGTAACGCAGGTATACAAACTATGACTTTAATAGAGATACTAAAAAACACTTTTAGGGCATAAGTGGGTCGCATCACAATAATATATAAGCTAGAAATTGACAACATTCTTTCACATTGTGTGATTTATTCAGGCCTTGTCATTAATGTTTTTATAATGTTTAATTTCTTTGTCGTTGGCATGATTGGTTTAGACAGGGATGTAGCATTAAATCCTGAAATTCTGATGTTACCTTACTAAAATCCTTAATTTCTGCTATTCTGATGACAAGAATGTCTTTCTTTGTCAGCAAGAAAGTGGCTTTAGTTTGGATTTTGGTAGGGTTTGGGGACAGGCACTGGGGGGATTTTTTTGTGTTTTGGATTTTGGGGTTTTGACAGCTGTTAAATCTGTCTGTTAAGTCTTTTAGCAGATAAAAGATAATAGCATCTCAGATGGCAAGACTGAGGCAGTGGCAATTTCAGCAACCAGCAAACCATTTTTTCCTGCTGGAAGCAGACATTCAAGACACATTTTGCTCACGCTTGAATTTAATTCCAAAATGCTGTAAAGGTCTTTAAAAATCTAATGGGGTTTAAAAAAAAATATAAAAAAAGACATCATTTTGATGACTTCAAGATCCTGTGTTTTTGACATATTAACAAGGTCAACATCGTATGATGCAGTAATTTCCATTTGAGTACAATGTCCTTCTGCCTTTTTATATTTTTATTATTTCAGTGCCTAAGGCACTTTATCAAAACACAAAATTTCATAATTTAATTTTCATAATACCTTTGCTGTTGGCTAGCTTCTTCCTCTTATGAATTGCATATAAATAAAAAAAAAATCTTAAAAAATTTTGTGCTGTACTCTTCATAGAAAAGAAGTTATGTTTATATTCAAATACAAAATATTCAAAATGTAGGTTGAAAGACCTACTGCCAAAAGAGACAAAATCTTCTTTTTCTTGTGCCCAAACAGTGTCATTAACACTTCAAATTCAGCTCTTCACAGCCTGTAAAGTAACTGCTGTCATCTACATCACCAAAATTACTGAAGTCAATACGATGTGATACAACAAGCCCACAAAAATAAGTAATTTTGCAGACCTTTACATATCAGCTAGACTTTGCAATATCTATCCATATTTTTAAGTTGTTCTGTATATAATCTTAGTAAGTGATTACTTAATATCTGAATATACTTGGATTTGATACTGAATAAGTAGGCATTGAAGAATAAAAAAATCTCATTTTAGTACCATGAAAGTGAAGTGATAGAACAGACACTTCCACATCTCAGGGATAGAATTCAGCTTTATGTCCCCCCAAAAACTGCTTCCGCTTTTTTTCTCCTTCAAAAATGAATAAACAAATACCATTAAAAAGTTAGCTTGTGTGGGTTTGGTCTGTTTTATCCTGGAATAAAATGTCATTTTTGTAGTGTTTGATAAAATTTGATCCTGTACCTTGGTTTGAGACAGATAGGATGGGATTAGATTTTATCCACTTTGAGTTTGTCATCAAATCCCCTATGAAAGTAAGGTAATAGAAGATTGAATGAAGATATACATTAAAAAAAAAACAACAAAAAAGTCCTCCAAATAACAAGCAGACAGGGATAAAACAGGCAAAGTAGATCAGAGCAGTTACAAGCTATATGAAATAATCTTCTTTGTTCTCTTACCACTTTTGAGTCTTTTGCTAGTATGCTGTGTCGTGGGCACTGCTCTACCAGTGAAGAAATGAACCAGCTGGAAAAGGTTTAGAAGAAGGTGAGAATAATCAAAGTTCTTGGGTTTTAGGCTGCCTGAGAAAAGACTGGCATATAAATTCTAAAAATCTATATAAAATAATAATGAAGGGGAAGAATGTAAGTCTCAAAATAGATCAAAAGTATGTTAGCACTTCTGAACTTGTTCTCTATGCTCTGTGCAGGTGTTTTGTGTCAATATGCTTTAGGAAAAAATACAAAAGAAGAAAAGAAATATGACTTCTCATGTTATAGAAACTATGTTTAAATCTACGAATAAGCAGATAAAAGTTGGCCCACTGAGATTGTAGGAGAAGAAAGGAAGAGGTTATTTTATGGGTTCTATTTGCAGTGATGAGGATTTATTGTGAGCAATATCTGTAGTGTTTATATCTTTCTGATATGCCAGAGATGTGCTACACACACATTTTGAAGAAACTTCAACTGCACTGTGCAAAGCCCTTTTGAGTCTTAATTTTCTGTCACTTCACCATATATGCCATTAGAACTTGTGTCCTCAAACACTCTCGTGACTGGATCTCTGTAGAATACCATCTTTCCTTCTTATTTGTGATCAGCTCCCTTTAACTATCTTGCATCCCAACATCGATCTTATGTGTGGCATGAAATCCTATTCAAAAAATAGCTTCATCCACACTAGGAACACTAAAAATTTCTATGGTCAACCCATGTAAAATCTGTAGATTAGAAGATTAGGCTAACCTAGATGTATAATTGGGATTTTTCTTGTACATCTGACAGCTCAGACTCTCTGATGAGGTATGCACATAGTTTATACTTCTACTTTGAAGTCCTGCTTTCAGTAAAGCATGTAAAAACCTCTTAACTTTCCAGTGTTTGCTTTGTCATTCCGTCCATCCAATTTAAATTAATGCTGTGTTCAGATCATCAGTCCTTCATCAGACTTGGTGAGCAGATATTTAAAATTATCAGGAATCAAACTATTTATGGTTCTAAAATCTTTTAAATCCTTTTGATTAATTATATTGCAAGTATAGACACCTATGAGAAGCCAGATCACCTAATAAGACATGGGCTACTCATTGCACGTTGTTTTTATAGGAAACTCTTTGCCTACAAATTTGTTCTACATCATGGATGTTTAATGTCTATTATTTCAGTAAATCAATTTTAAAATACTGATATTAAGATGTATAACATGATATATTAAAAATTCTTGTCTGTCTGAATATTTGAATTGATTACTATCAAAATCACATCTTCCAGGGAGCTTCTATGAGTCTTATGATGAAAAATGGAAAGAATTCTCACCTTTGTCCTCTTTCTCTGCACAGAAGACACTTTCAAATTAAATTCACTGCAGAAATTTACAAATTTAACTGATTGACAGCATTAATATTTATTCCCAATTATTGCAATGCATTTATGGTGTTTGCTAAAGTACATGCTCTCAGGAAAAATACCTGAACAGTGATCAGTGAGTGAAAATAAATGGGATGGTAATAGGAAAAAATTAATGGGCCAATGTGAAGAAAATTATGTGTTTTCCAGCAGATTGTTGTATTGCAATTTAAATTACATTATAATTAGAAAGTGATAAAGAAAAGTAATATAGTTTATAGAACAATGATTACCCCAGATTAATATCTTCAAAACAGGTTCAACAAGAATATTGATATTCCACAATAGGAATTTGACTCAGTTGTACTCATCTGCGCATCAGTTTGCTAAAATTTTCAAAAGAGCCATGAGTACCACTTGAATGCCTGTGCTGTCCATGTGGTAGCCTTACCAGCATTTCAGGTCCACCAGCAGCCAAGCCTTTGGCCAGCTTCTGGCATGCTACTCATTTTAATGCAGTTGCACAGTCAAGTCACTGTCCTTCATTGCCATACTCATAGAGAGGGAGAAAAGCAAAAGGAGAAGTCATGAACTTCTCTCTTGGGGATGGATCTGTTCCCCTGTGCCATTGTGCATATCAACAGCACCTCCTCAGATGAAGGGAGTTTACGAAGGGGAAATCATGAATAGCCTTTTATGTTGAGAAGACTGATCTGGTGAATGCTGTCGAAACTTTTTGAAAACCAATAACTACTCTGATTTAAGATTAAATATTGATAGGAAAGAAATTTTACTGATTAGGAATTTATAACATTGAAACAAAGTCAACAAAGATTTTCTCTGTGACGATTCAATGATCTGTGAGTATATGCAGTGTCTGATGGAGCTGTGCAATATCTGAAGAGTGAGATTGCAGAGCTTGAATGTTATCTTTTCCAGAATATGTCACATTCTCTAATGTAGTTTTTGTTGTTGAATTTACCTTGAAAAAAACAGAATAATAAAATATTTTAAATTAATTTAGTTAGTCTAAAATAACTCCAATCAGATTGCTATGAAGTATAATTAAATCAATTACTTATATTTTCCTGCAAGTAGTTTTATAAGTTACTGCAATATTACCAAGTCCCCCTGAAATTTCCAGGCTCTGTAAACTCCTTGGGGAAGACTACTTGAGAAAACACATCACATACAATAAAAATTTACATAAACCTACAATGTGCTCATCTCCTAACACATTGCCCTGAATAATTTTAAAGAATTAAAGACATTAAAACAAATAACTGATAATCATGTAAAAAAAAAGAACAAAAGGTTACTATGATCCAGCTCGAGGTCTGAAAAATGGTCTAGCTCATTAATTTTGAGTAGATTTCTGCTAAAATATAAACAAACGAATAAATAATATTCTGGCTTACCTGCAAAACCTAAACAGATGACTCTTGACTGTCACTTTTGCAAAACATGCACCATTTCTGCTGTGTTAGCAGATGAAATGGTTCCTAGAACAGAAATGAAACTACTGTGCCCATTAGGGCTTGCAGAGCTTTTATAGAAAGCTAAGGAGACTTGAGTATTTTTATCCTTTCACATCAGGGCAAAGACCAAAAATTTTGCATTGATTCTGTGGAAAACAAAAAAAAATATGTCTTTTGACTGCAATTTTCAATAAGTTACAGTATTCATGTGGAATGTAGTAGACTTCAAATGAGGTTTTTCTCTATCTAGTTTAGACAAGAGTCTGTAATTTATGTCTCTATTTCCCAAATGAGGATTTGCATTCCCAGGTTAGCAGCTGAAGGACTGCAGATAATTCTTTTGAAGCTCCAACTTCAACGGTATTTAAATAAATGACTCATCTTCGTCACACTGCTGAAAAGAAACTTTGTACCCAACAGAAATTCTCAGTCTCAAAAAAAAGAATTTCATGGAAATCAATGTGTAAAGCTTTGGTGTAAAGATGTTTCTTGAAGAAGGAGCATGGTATCAAAAAATATTGTAATAGACTCTAATGTGTAAACCATACTCTAAAAGTAGAAAGTTGAGGCAAAACTTTCAAAGAAGTTACAAAAAGGGTGAAAGGAAAGAAGAGCATAGGAATGTTTTACTCATGAAGGTTATAAAAAGGCATTGGTAGAATGCCTTGTCAGCTAATGCTGAACTTCCCCTATGCTTTGGTCAATTGCTATTGGCTATAAAAAATTCCAACAAAACACAACATAAAAAAAGAGTAGGAAAAAAATCACAAAACAACAACAAAAAATCCCTTTACACTTAAAAGTTAAGTTTTCTAGGATCTCTAAAACTAGATGGAAAATAGAATGCATTTTTATTTTTAAAATACATATATATACATACATCAACTGAAATAGTGTGGGATACAAACACATTGAGATGGGAAAGTAAAAATGAACCAACTTTAAACAAATAACTGAGGCTCACTTCTATCCCTTTTACCTTCTAAAAGTATTAGCTCCTTACTTTATATCTATGCTAGAATGTTTTTTATTCATACTGAATTTGTACTCACATGATTTATTACTGAAGTTTTTAAAAAATTAGCTTCCTTTGCTATTAGATATCGTATGTGGAGTAGGTGAAAGACTGCAAACCTTAATTTTAAAAGCGTAAATGACTCTATCTGGAATGTAGGCAATATACCTTTATTCTTGGGGCTGATTTGATTGATGCCTTAAGATCGAGTCACTAGAGTGTTTTGTCATTTTAAATCAAGCATCTTAGTAAAAAAAATTAATTGTGTGATAATGGCAGTCTAAAAGAATTGAAAATCATATATTAACATAAAAGGGAAGAAAGAAAATGTAACAGGAACTAGAACTGCTTGCAAATTAGCTATAGTCTCTGTCTGTAGAACAGTTTGCACTTGTATTCAGGAGTTACAGAAGACTAAAGTTTTCCATTAACTGTGGAAAAGTTCAGATGCAGCTTCTACAAAACCCATCTATGTGTTTATAGCCTTCCTTCCTTCTACCAGATGTACAAATGGCCCTAGAAAGTCTTGTTCTTTCATACTACTGCCTTCTCGAATGCTGTTGTAAAGAAGGTTATGTCTCTACTGAAGATAATTTCAAAAAACAAGGTTGGCATGATGTAAGCATACCTTGTGATTCGATACTGAAGGTGGTTTTGTTCTAGTGCTCTAGTTCTCCAAGTATAAACCATGTGCTCTACCGAGGAAAAACAAAAACATACAATGTAGATTCGCTGTCCCAAAGTGAAGCCCAGCAGTTCATATCAAGGAGAGTTCAGACTTTGAATAAAAGCCTATGGAAGCACAGGCTTAATCATTTATAGTGAAATTTTCCCTTTCTTACACAAACAAAATATATGACACTCTTTGCAATATTTTGTTCAATGTATTACCAAACAGTTCTTTCCCAAACTTCAGATGTACACTTACTGCAGAATATACACAAAAAGTAAATCTAACCACAGAGTAAATCCTTGTGCTTGCTTCCATAGTGGTAATGAAGCAATTTTTCACTCTTTGAGGCATATGCTTAATAAAGTACTTATTTCAGACTATATAACTGCAGTTGGAGTTTACTGACACTGGTAAGAAAAACTGACTCTAGTGGTGTTTTATCCTTTTGCAAAAGGAAAATATATTCTAAACTAACAGCAACGTAAGTCACGCAGTATGTTTTGTTTAATGCAAGGATTTTATCCTAAAATGATACAGTACTAGCACAACTAGAAATAATTGACTGTGAATTTTTTGTGTTGTGATCATGTTTTCCAAGTGTGGAACTTGGGTTGGTCTGCTTTCAAGTCCAGGATAGTATAAAACTTGGAATAGCTATAATAATGAAACGTAGGTAGTGCAGGTTAGGACTGCTGGCTGTGAGTTCAAGAATAATGACTTTTCATTGTGTATTATTTGTCTAAGGAAAGAAGTATTAATATGAATGGAATTATTCTTCCCCAGATGCAAGACCCTGCACTTGCCTTTGTTACATTTCAGATGGTTCCTCTCTGCCCAGCTCTCCAGCCTGTCAAGGCCCTTCTGAAGGGCTGCACAGGCTCAGGGTATGGACTGCTCCTCCCAGCTTTGTGTCATCAGTGAACCTGCTGAGGAGGCATCTGCCCCTTCACCCAAGTCATTAATGAATAAGTTAAAGAATTCTGGGCTCAGTATTAAACTTGGAGGATGCCACTAGTGACAGGCCTCCAACAAGATACTGGTATAGGCCCTGCCTGTATTTAATTTCCCACATTATATAACTAATCTTTCTTCATGTAGCTCTAGTGTGAAATCATGTTTCATATATATATGTGGTTTTTTCACCCTGTCTTAACATGCTTGTGTACTAATAGTCCCTGCTGAGCTACACTTCATGTATCAATTGCTGCAAGAGAATTCAGACAAATTCCTAGTTGAATCAGCTGTAGATTTTGGAGTATTTCTTAAGGAAAACAAAGTCCAAAGCTCTCAAGCTTTTGTCAATAAAGTTTGTTTTCTTAGAGTTGTGTTATTGCAGCAATAGTATTATTTTATCCCTTACCTTCAAATACTGAGTTCTACTGAAGATGACACCATGGTATATAAAGCACCAAGGAACTGCAGATTCTAAAGTGTAGCACTTACTCTGTGTGGAAATAATAGAATGTGGTGATGGCAATTTCTCTTTTTTTAGCAGGAGTTGCAGAGTGTTGTTCTGAGATATTCTTTCAACAGTGATAGGGCCAATTTATTTTGTTACTTATAGCACAATAATTGCATGCCATGCATATAATACTTCACATGATGACCTTGAGATTTGAATGGCAATAATATGAAACAATACCAAACACCAGAATAGTGAAAATGAAGCTGTTTTCATTTCCAAAGTAGGTAATGTTGAATTAAACTCTTGCATACAGTACTTAGTGCAATAATAAGTGCCATATATGAGAATTTTTTACTCCTGAGATTTATACTTCTTTGCAGTAGATAAGTAATGTTTATTTTTGAGACTACTGAAGCATTGTGGTATCTACAAGGGCATACAAAAATGTCAAACAGCTTGATTACAGTAATTTACAGTAATTGCATTGTTTTTCATACCTCAAAAAACAACTGTACATTTTATGTGTTTCAAATACATACAATGTCTGAAAACGTTATACACTAATACTGAATAAAAAGCATCCCTGTGCCTTTCAGAAAACCACTGTAAATCCCACAAATAACTAAACCACTCTTACTCACTGATTGATGTATGGCTGGTGTTGAGAGTTGCCCAACAAATCTATTAACAATGTGCTTTTACTGCTACCTCCTAGCCTGGGGTATGAGCAACAGGTTCTGTATTCAGGGTGGGAAAATCCTCCATGCCACCCACTCCAGGTGCTCTCTTGGAAAGAATAAGAATTCCTGCACCTGGGTAGGTTCAGGGTTTCCTCATGGAATAAGTTGCCATTTCACTTGTTCACTTCTGCCCCAGGCTGATCTCTAGGCCAACGTCCCTTTATGCCATGTGGGGAGACTGCTCACCTAAGAGACCTCTTTTCCAGAGGGCAGATGCCCAAGTCTCTTTACCTTATATCTCATTTTCTAAGGGGTCCTCTTCCTGCTTTTTCTGTCTCTCCCTTAACTCCTTTACCCAGCATGGTGTTGCAGCTGTCTCAGAAATAAGCTTAATTACATTTTTATGCTGCGAAAAATAACATGCAATGTGCAAAGTTAATGTATCTATAATTAAGTTGAATGTTCCACTTTTCCTTTTGTTTTCAACCTTCTAAAGTGGTGCTTCCTTCAATAAAACAAGAAGAAGCTTAAAGTAGAAAAAAAACCCAGTATAATTTGTTTTTTCCTACATGCAATATAGAATTTCTTTTTAAGGGACAAATAAACATTTGATGACTAACAGCTTTAGATTGTTTTGCTACATGTTTAAACTGACCTTGGTTATAGGTTATTTAAATTATCAGTGCTGAAATGTAAATAATTATGGAATGATCATTTATGAATGCAGTAAATTATAAGGAACCATTCTTTTTAAGGAAATCAGGGGAAAAGAGTTTTACTTATTTATTTTCTTCCTTTTCTCCTTGCTTCCACTAGCTTTTTCACTTTTTTTTCCACTTGACTGCATCCAAGGTCAGACAGAATGAGAGACAGATAAGAGATGACAGAGAATGTATTCAAAACCAAATAATGCAATAATCTGATAGTAACAGTAAAGGAGATGTTACCAAAGCAGAAAATATGCTGTAAGTAATCACTTTTTCTCTGTAATTTCAACCTCTACTAAATAACTAATAAATATTAAAAGGATGTGAAGTGAGAGAAAATATGAGAAAATAAGAATAGTTCTATGGTTTGACAAATTGTTTAAATTGAAGTGATGTGCCATTCAATCAGTTAGGTCCATGATTTAATTTACCGAATAAAATGCTTCATTATAAGTTATATTACTAAATTGACTATTACTTTCATGGGCATATGTGCTTATTTTTAATAAAAATGCTGTATAAACCAGTATGTGAACCTAAGTAAAATAATAATTATGCTTTCTGAAATTTTGATTGGAAAAATACCCAACTTTCTTACTATAACTCACATTTCCCCATCTAATTAACCTTAAAAAAATAATTTAAAAAACCCAAAATCTCAAAAAAACCCAAAAACTTGTAACATAGTTGCATAAGAGTTTGATAGACTATTATGGGTTGCTAAAAATTTATCTGTGAGTTAGTATTATTTCAACTTATTTTCATTTACATGGTCATTTTATTCCAAGGCAAGAAGGCAGAACTGCAGTGGATATGGGTACAATAATACCAATGCTTTCTAATTTAGAAATGTTTGCCTTCACTGCTTTATGTTCCTCTTTATTTTGACTAAATAGCTAATACTTCAGAGTGAGCAAGGCATAAATACAGAGTAAGCAAAAAACCTCTCCAACGGTGTAAACCCTCCCTAAAACTGCAGATAAGTGGGACAAGGTCACCCACCTGATAGTCCTTCCCAGGAGATCCACACTACCACTGCCTCAGAAAGAACCACGTTTATTTTGGAGGTAAAAGAATAGGATCTAATTAGCCCCACTGCAAAAACTTTGGAAATCAGAGCTAGGTGGAACACGGAACTAATATTTTTACATTGCTTCAAGTTCTGCAGGCCACCTGCATAGCTACCTGGGCACTAGTGGCCGATACTATGCAGTCATTATGCTAAACAGCTGTGAGAGAAGGTTCTGTGGACTCATTTATTTTTATATTATCAATTCTCAGCTATACATTTCACATAATACATTCAGCTATTCATAGTCCCAGAGGCCCTGAATTTAGCATCAGTAATACCCAAGTTATTTTTTTATAGGCAGAGGTTTAACTTAATGATCTTCAGATTAACAAAGGGAAGGACAGAGCAAACGTGCCCTCTAGTTTTGAAGGTTTTTTTAAAATCAGAGTTGGATTGGTTTTTTTACTGTTGCAGATGCTTATAATTGATAAATATATGATTAGTTTCCCCTTCAAGTACAAGCACATGTAGGAATCACATAACTATCTGTATTCAAAAGTGAAGGAGTGAGCAAACAATTTTAACAAATAATCATTACATACACTCAGCTTCTGTATTCTAGCAAATGTACTGCACTACAAAGTGCATTTTCTAGCATTCTGGCGAGGAAACACTGTGTATTCACATTTGTTTTAGTTATTCAGTAGTAACTGACAACAGAAAGTCCCAGTCAATGTCTTGAGTGAAGGTCAAGTTCTCTTCTGTGTGAGTACTGTGAGCTGGGTTTCACTTCTGTCTATCTTGATTTAATAGTCATAACAATTGGAAATAAAAGCAGTAGGGTTGCATGGGCATAGTAAAAGTATAAGATAGAAAAAAATAGTCTTGTAAGCATTAGATATTCCCAGAAAGCTTTTTAACAGATGTCCTAGTGTTGCTTTTAAAAAGGTTCTTGATGAAACCTACTAAACACCATTATTTATAACATTTAAGTACAGTTGGATAGTTCCCTCAGGGATGCATTTTGACTACTGAAGTGCAACAATATAGGTTGCACCAGGTACTTCTAAACATCAGGCCTGACAGCTTGACAATAAAACAAGTACAATATTTAAGTGTTTCTTATTCCAGAGGGACAGGATGAGCTGCTTTCAAAACTCAATGTTCATGTTCCATTGCAAAATATGTACATGCATCCATGCATAAGCAAAGGCAGACAGCGAGTAGTACTCAGTCTCAACTGAGCACTGTTATCCACAGAATTTTATTCTTGCAATTTTCTCTTCCTCTTCCAGGCTGAGTAAAGCCCTGTGCAGAGGCTTCGATCTCCTTGCAACTTGCATTATATCTGCATGGTCTTTGAAGACTGACCTGCACTTGCTGCTTGGACTTTACAGTAAGTAGCTGAATGTCAGCTCTGATTCGAGGGCACTGTGCCTCAGCTAAGTACCAAAATCTCTGCTGGGACCACAGTAGATATGGCTTGGAGCTGGTGGGCACCTAGCCAGAAGGAAGGAAGGATGGAGCAAGGGCAGGTCTGTCTGCCAGATACAGGAAAACCTGTGGGCTAAAAAATCAGTTGGTTCAGATTGATACCTCAAATTTTAAAAATATCTGAGTGTATTCAGACCCCAAAATTAGAGTTGTGGCCCCCATTCAAGTGATATTAACATGCAAGTTTTTGATTTGCCACCAGCCAGGAGCAAATAAATTTTACAGACTGATTTTAGGCAATAAGACCAATAATTTAATCAGCGTTGTTAAGGGAAGATTACATTTTTAAATCTAAGTTGTTAAGATTTTTTTTACATATACCCAAGAAGAGAAAATAACTTTACTATGGCTTTTCTATTGTTTAGATTAGTAGAACCTTAGAATGGTTTGGGTGGAAATGGACTTTAAGATCTTCTCATTCTAACCCCCTGGCTACTGGCAGGGATGCCAGGCACTAGATCAGGTTTCCCAGGGCCATATCCAACCTCACCTTGAACATTTCACCATCACCCTCACAGGGAAGAATTTCTTCCCCATATCTAATCCTAATATACCTAATATAATCCTAATCTACCTAATCTAATCCTAATCTATGTTTAAAGTCATTCCCTCTTGCCCTATCCCTACATGTCCTTATAAAAAGTCCCTCTTTGGCTGTCTTACCTTCCCCGTTCATGTACTCAAAGATGTTCTAAACTCTCTCTGGAGCCTTTTTTTCTCAAGTTGAACAACCCCAATGTAACTAAATAGTTGTGATGTGTACTGGGGTAGTTTTGCAATGGGAATAAGTATTCCATAGAAGTAAATAACCTGTGCATCCAATGCAAAAAGTATATGCAGAAGAAATGAAAAGCATAGTAAAATTTGCTAACTAAAAGGTTAAAATGATTTCAAAAAGCTCAGAATGTGATTGCAGTAAGCTTTCAAAGAATTCAGGACAGGGGTAAATGCTGATCTTGGATAAAACATCTTGAAATATGCTAAAGTTATTATACTTTGGGTGCATCTTTAATGTCTCGACTGCCAAGATCATGCCTTTAAGGGGAAAGTGATAATTGAAAAAAGAAATATGACATCAAAAATTCAAATGAGGAGGGAAAAACTGTTTTCTTACACTGAAAAATAGATCAAGAATCAAGAATATATTTTTTAATAGAGGTCATCTTACTTTTTCGTATTCAGACTATTGCATAAAATACAATATTAATTTATGGCAGTACAATGTCGGTGGTATATCTCATGATAAGTTTCAATGATAAACTACTCTAAGGCTATAGAGCATGAATTTGAGCCTTTTGAATATAAATCAGAAAAACATGTTAAAGTTACCATAAATTCAGTTACAGAATATCAGACTAAACTGTGTATTGTATTCAAAAAGGACTTCTTCATTCTTTTTCTCATTTCATATCTATATAAAATGAAAGCTTCAGATATTTTTCCTGTTTTGTTCTAAAAGGACATACAGGGCTGAAAATAACATTCTGGTTTCCATTTGATAGGATTAATTATATCAAGAAATAAGCTTCAAATAAGGAGGTGTGAGCTTGTGATAGGACATAAAAGGTGATCTGGGGAGAAAGCACTCACAGGTAAGTACCTGGGGGAGAAGAGTCCTTTTCTGAGGTGTTCCACACAGGTATAGCAAAGAGTTTTGGACTTAACACCCTAAAAATCCTGACATATGTTTGAAAATTAATTTCACACAAGGATAAAATAGAAGTTCTATCAAGAAATATCTGCAGACCTGAATATTCCCTAGACATATGAGCCACTTTTACGACTTCTAAGAGTATTGTACTTACAGTGCTGGAGTCCCAAAGGAAGTGTAACAGAAATTTAGCAGCAGATATGACAAGTTGAGACTACAAGAAAAAATACAGTGATTTAAAATTATATTGCGCAATGCTGGTATCTACTTATTTAAAGGCAAGAAAATGCTGCAGGAGTCTGGGATTTTGGAAATTATAAGTTCAGTCTTCTGAAGAGATGAGAAGTCATTGCTTCACACTGTCTGCCTGTGGAGGTTCCTGTCAGTCAGTCCAAAATTGAAACATCTATCCAGAAATTTTATGGAAAATAAATAAATTACAATTAAAATTTGATTCATATTATGTTAAATCAAGCCTTAAATCTTAAAGTAAAACAGAGAGGTCTCCTATATCTGTAAAGACTAATAAGAGGGAATGAGAGTAAGAATTGATCATCTGTCTTTTTGAAGAACCATAACAGCCAAAGGTTTATTTCTGATGGTACTTCGCCTCACATCCAGACTCAGGAGAGGTGCCATATGACTGTTGATAGCAAATAAGACAGCTAAGAGTGTTCTACTTTTTTCAAGTTATGTTAATTATTCAAATAGTTGACATATCAGTTGAAAACTAAATCAGAGATTTTGAATAAAGAGAACACCTAATGACCAAGATATCAACACTTTAACAGCCATAGAAACATACAAGACTTGAGTATAAGAATCCATAATCCATCTGCAAACCAGAAATTTGTAAGCAGGCTACATTTACAATTAGGTCCACTTAATTATTTATTCTTTACAGTGGATTTTCTGCAGTGATGCTTTAGTCTCTAAAATCATCTGCCCTTTAGAAAGACTGAAAATGATGCATGGCAATATTCAGAACAGAATGTTAAAAAACACATGCACATATTGCTGTATCAAAGAGTGCATACTTGCAAGGTTGTGTGACTAGTCACGTCAGAAGAGGCTTTTGTATTCTCACAGAATATCTGTGACACATTCTGTACGACATCCGGGAGTGCCTTCCAGGAAGTTGTACATATATTTCAACAGAGGCTTTGCATACTTCTGGTGTCCTGTACTATGAAACAGGTCTCATCTGTACTGAGAGATGGAAGTTTTTGGAATACACAAGAAGATAAAGGTCAGCGCAATCTCATTGTGTGGTATCTTCCTCTTATTCTTTTATTTCCATTCTGCTATACCATATGTATAAAACTATCTGGTTTCAATTCAAGGATAAATTCATCAGTAAGTAAGTAGCACACTAAGCATAGTTCAAGATAAAATAATATCTGATATTAAGTGTGGAGGTGCCTCTCCTGAAATCCCAGGGGGAGGGACCCTGCAGTGTACGGGTCTGTCCCTGTCCCCATGTCAGGTGTGCCCCATACCTGTTCCTGATTGGGTGGTTTGGGTGCCCGGGGCCTGGGAAGAGAGCAGGGTCCCATGACTGGGGTCTGCCTGGGAACTCCAGCCATGCATCTGGAGGAATAAATCATCTCTGAACATCTACAAAAATATCGCTTCATCTCTCCTTCCAAGTTCATCGCTGTCTTATACTTGTTGTAAGGATTCCCCTCACTACAACAATTAAATGTAACCATTGAGAAATACAGCATTTAAAATTATAGATGACATGGGGTTACATGCTGCCTAACCTCACGTGCAGTCAGCAAACAATTTGCTACAGGGATTAAATAATCTACAGGAAAATAGATTTTATACATAAAAAGGTTCAAAGAATTTCTTTGAAATTCTCTTATGCAGAGAGAGTTGGAAAAGAGTATGGACGTTGGGAAAAAAAGGACTCTAAAAACTATGCTAAAGCAAGTATTTGGTAAAACCAACGTATGAAAAAAAAGGTATATATTTAAAATAAAAATTATTATGATTCACCTAGTCATGTGAAAAACAAACCTCATGTATAAAATGACAAAAAGGGGACCACAATATTTATGCATGCTAAATATCTTCTGAAATTTCTGATAATGTTACAACAAAGAGTCTTTCTGTAAGAAACAGGATATAGCAAAACTAAGAATGAGTTCAAAAGGTTTTCAGCCACAGCAAGAGTGTTTAAACATGTTAAAACAGGATAAAAAGAAGGAGTCATGACTCAAACTTTCAGTTGGTGTTATCAGAGAACCTAGTATCTCAAATTAGAAAAGTGTACTCAGGATGCAGTATTTATCTTTTTGCTTCAAATACTCTAAGAATGAGGGGCTGTTACCCTAGTTTGTATTGGAGAACTTACATTATATTTTGTAGAATACAGGTAGGTTAATTCACCTTTCACTTTCTACTGTGAATGGATTAGCTCTTTAGAGTTAAATTTGCCGATTAGCAAAAAATTAAGTTCATAATTTTTTGTGTAAAGTAGTAGTGCTGATCCCACATAATTCCTAGGTGATTTAAACTACTTCCTATTGCAACCACATGTATAGGGGTGGTTGAAGTTGTCACGTGCTCTGAGTCAAATGTCACAAAACTCTGTGCCAATACATGCTTAATCTGACACAGAGGACAAGAAGGAACAAAAACTGAGAGAAAATGATCTGCTGGGAAGGACAGGAAGGAAAGCTTGTTTTATCACATTTGACTTGTCAAGCAGGGCTGACTTGGCAAAGGGAGGACAGAGCAGTACAAGGTCCGTAGACAAGGAAACCTTGGTTGGAGTGTAATTCTAAAATTAATCAGGAAAATAAAACAATTATACTGGAAAGCTGGATGTTGGTGTCTGAGCTGGGAATCCAATGCCAGGAGTAACTGAGAAGGTGAAAGTGGGCAAGGCTTTGCATAACCTTCTCTGAGCCAAATCCTTTCCCTTTCATGGTGTGCTTATTACCATGCTCTGGGTCCAGGCCCTACAGGGAGTCAGTTGGATTTTCCCCATGATTAAGCTTCAAGGCCAGCTGAGTAGGAAGGCAGGCTGGTTTATATTTTCCCTCTTTCCTGCTGCATTCTAGTTCCAATGTTTCTATCACAGGTGCAGAGAGATTGTGACTCAAAGTGGTCGTTAGGTCAATCAGTCTGGATTTGTGTACCTCAGTTTTTTAAAATTTCAGAAGATGTTTTAATACCCAAGAATTTGTTTGTACTTGACTGAAATGATCTTTCAAAAGAACAGCCAAGCTGAAGAGATGCAGAAACCAAATTTATTGTTCTAATAGAGGCATTCTTATTTCTAAAAAATAAGTCCCTGTACTTCTGTAGCTTCAGATTTCAGCATTTTTTTCATGTTGCTCCTTACAGAAAAGAAGTCAGACAATATTTAATTTAGGCTGTGCTTTTTCCTTTGAAGAAAGCATAGCCTAAATTTCAGATACACTGAAATTTCAGATACACTAAATTTCAGATACACTGAAAGTAGGTCTCCTTTCAGTCCTCTCTTCATTATTTACATACATTTCTCTCCTTAAATACTTGTCTTTGAGTCATGGACCCCATTTGAGAGACTGTTCTCTGTATTTTATAACTTTTAAGTTCTAGATCTTGCTGTCTATTAAAAGTCTTTCCTTAATTTTTCTGAATTCTGATCTATATAAATGATATATACCTTTCTCTACTGTAGGTCTAGAGGCCATTTATTTAATATGGAAATTCTGGGTTGTGCAGGTAAAACCACTCTTTAAATATTGATAACTTTCTGTCTAGTCCTTTCACATGAGTGATTGCAGATAGAAAGGTAAAAAATATAAAGCAGAATCCTCACCTTGCAAATAAAAGTCAATATAACGTGAAATCAAAGAACCATACATATAAAAGTAGCATTAAACAAAGAAAAAAAATCCTGTGTAATAAAGCACAACTATTGGCTATGGAATGTAAAGTTTCTCCCAGCAGATTCCTTGTCTTCCACAGAAAAGCTAATTGTGTTCTAGGGTTTAAGCCAGGTTAAAATATTGATAAAAAGTAAAAATTGATAACAATTAAAAATTGATTACAAAATGGTTATGATACAAGAAAAATAATTCTGATTGGGAAAAAAGTAATAGTTAATATTTTAAGCTTCATGGTACTCCAAGAAGTGCCGATATTTTAACTTGACTTTCAAGTCATTAATACAAGCCTCCATCCTAGCACATCCCACAATGTTTTCCTAATCCTGCTTGAAGTGCTACCTAACAATTCTCCCACGTGTGGCAAACAACCTCATGGTAAGAGAGCAGGAGTGGTAGCTGAGGTGGAGTCTCAGTCAGCGGCAGGTGTGAGAAGGAGGCCCCAGAGATGCCAACCACTGTCAGTGTTCAAAGGCAGGAGAGGGCTGTGAGCACAGGTGCAGCAGAAAATAGGAGATTTCCCTAAACAGAAACTTTAAGCTCAAAGATTTTCAAGAGACACAAATCATGAAGAAAGGGATGACCATATCCTGACCTCATCAAAGACTGAGCTATTGTCTTTCCACCTGGAAAAGTGGGAAGAGAAGAATTAGACACTAAATCAAAAAGAAGACAGCATGAACAGAGCAGAGCTACAAGATCTGCTGCATGACTTTGAAAGAAATGGTAAGTCCTAAGAAACATGCTGTGTTTTGTTCTTTAAAAGAACTGAAAAGACAGCTGAGAGAGGAAATTTATAATACCTATGTCCTGAGAGTTTTTGAAATACATCAGCATCAAATATGAATCCACAGGGTCAGCAGTAGGGTGCAGTCCAAGGGATTTCAACCAAAAACAAACAGCACTTTTGGAAATTATTTTGAGATGGAGAGAGAGGACAACCAAATGCAACAAGCCTCAGTATTATGACTGGTTTGTTCACTGAGGTAGAGACATAGAGTAAGATAAAGACTATTGCATTTTGTTGTAAAACACACATTTAAAGTTGAAATAAGATGGAAAAGGAAGTAGAAAATAAATTATGATAGAAAAATATCTGGCTAAAGAGCAGGAATTTACTTCCTGATTGAAATTCTCAAAAAATACTTTTTTATTCCAGAAAAAAAAAGAGTGCATTCTTGAAAGTGTTTCAATCATATTGCCTTCAGGGGCCAGGGACCACTGAACCTTGGTTTATGCTGAGGAATTTTACTTTACATTGAGATGAGCAAAGGATCATTTGATCTGCATTTTCATGTGATAACTATGTAGTGACATTCTCAAATGGAACTAGATTATCGTATCCTGTGTGATTGTTTGAATTTATCTTACCCTCTAAAATTGCAATTTGCTCATAGTAGCAAAAACTAGGAAAATACCAATGCTAAAACTTGGGGGTTTTTTTAATGAGGGAGCTGTTGAAAGATTTATTGGAATTTGAAGTGACTGTAGAACAAATTATGGAACCTATTGACGCAATAAACAATTAAAAATCACCAGGAATATGTGGAATCCATACAGTAAAAGAACTGAGGGATGAAATAGCAGAATTGTTATAAGGGGCTTGCAACATCTTCTTTCAAAGTCTTTTTGGTAACATAAAATTGAAAGATAGTATGAAAGACGCAAATATGAGAGTTTTAGGGGATACCTGGAGACCTACAAAACTTAAGGCATTACTAACCATGCCAGGTTAAGAAGTAAAAATTATCTTTAAAAGACAGGCTTTTGATATGTTCTCTTCCCTGATGACTTGTAAGAAATTAAGCAGCTATAGCATAAAAGAGAAGGATGTCATTTTTATCCTAGTTCTAATTTTATTCATTTTTATCTATTTGCAACTATGTAGAAATGACTGTGCCCTAATTTACATCTGTTTTTCTGCCATTACTTGTTTTGTTAACTTCATCATGTCTCTTAACCTCCCTCTGCCTGCCCTGCTAAGTTGCACGACACATATAAATGAGATATTGTTTCTATTGATTTGAAAGGAGCAGCAAGTATTTAAGTGAGGTGAACATATACTATCTGGGCCATATTAAAATTTCCTCCCACATTATCCCAACTTAAATTTACAAATATGAAAATGGATGCCTGAAGACTAATACTTGCAAAGCCTTTTTTCTATTTCAGAAATCTAAATAACTTCTCAATGAAACCGGAGATGTTACAGGGAGGCTTAAAAAAGTTGAACTATTCATGGGGAATTTCTTTTGAAAAGTTTTGCAATTATGTGATTTTCAAGGTAGAGGCAAATTTCTAAATTATCTTTATGATTTGTAGATGAGACAGGTTCAGCAACGGTGAGGTTTGCCCTCCAGTCACTCATTCATATTCATTCAATGTGCATAACACTGAAGGAGTTCTTGAAGGCTAAGAAAAAAAATGTCAGTTTCACATGCTAATTGAGAATCAGTTTTTGGTTGAGTATGTGTAAATTAAATTGCATGGGAATTTTAGCTGTTGTAGGTTCTTTTATATACATTAATGAGTGTGCTTTTCTGGTTCACCATAGCTCCCATACCTCAATGTTGTGCCCTCTAGTAGATTTTCCTATCCATATCAGATATCTTAAGAGTTATCTGTTCTCTACCATACACCTTTTTACCTCCTTTTTGTTCCTCCATTTCCCATCCCTTCAATCTTCCAGATGGATCCTAGTTCAGCTGCACTTTCTGTGAAGTATCTGTGTGGGAAAGGCAAGCACAGAGTTCCAGGAAAGTTCAGGGATCCTGATCCCTGCTTGAGGATGTCAAACCCATTCAAAGGAGTATATGTTGGCTGTTTGGATGTTCCTTCACTATCATGCCACAAATTCGAGTGTTTCAGCATTTCAGTACATGTAGAAGAACAAATTACAAAGTATCTTTCTCCCCCCAACTCCAGAAAAAAATTCTGTTTCCAGATGGTTGTTGTAATGAACAAATCTGCTGTTGCAGCATCTGGAGGTATCTGTGGTTACTCCTTTTGACTGGGAAAGAGAACCTGAGAGCCCAGGTGCTCAGATGTATGTGGAGAATGTGAGTTCTCTGTAAATGATATTATGAATATGAAATCTCACAGACAGTAATAGCCATCTGGGTGCACGTTGCCAGGTTTCTGTAGGTAAACATCTACAGACAGGAAACTTTTCATGATCTTTAAATAAATAATTTAGCACTGATAGTAGATGCATTGTAAACATTATAGAAATAGAAACTGGAATAAAATTGTAATGTCCCTAAGGTTCCTGTTTCTGAAAATGTAAAATATTTGTGGAAACAGCTGTTACAACTATAATAAATCTTAATTCACCATACTTATATACATATTTGTTTATGTATTTATTATTTTTATATATTTTATACTTAATATATATAGTCTAAGAAATTTTATATTTTCACAGTAGAATATATTATAATTTTTTTATTTATTGATTATATAAATTAGAAAATATAGTTTAGTATCTAATTTATGGACTTAATCTACTATTGAACATCAATGTCAATCAATGATTTTCCCACTACTTTGATTTTAAGCAGAATATCAAAATTCAGCTATTAATTCTCAGCATTGCTCCCTTTATTTTTGACCCTCACTCTATATTTCTCATGTTCACCACTACAAGTTTGTTGTCTCACATGGGCAAAAGTTCCCAACAGTTTTCTGGGGTATTTTGCTTGCTTTTCCCTCTCACTTTGTTTGCAGGGTTCCCATTTTCAAAGTTCCTTTGTTCAGTCCAGTCTCTCAAAATTTACTGCAGTGCTCTCCCCTATTATAAATGTAAACACAATTTTTCCATACCACAGCTAGGTGATTCATTAAGCTCATCATTATGGAATCCAAAAGTATTTATTTTCTTTCAATCTGCTTCTTAATCACTTTGTTTCTTTTAAATTATATTTTTTGCAATGCCTTAAATTTTTGTGTAAGTGTGTTGTGGTTTAACCCTGGCCATTAACCAAACCCAACACCGCCTCTCGCTCACTCCCTCACCAGCAGCATCAGGGAGAGAACAGGAAGGTTAAAAGCCAGAAAACCCATGGCATGAGATAAAGACAGTTTAATAGGGAAGGCAAAAGCTACACACACAAAGAAAGCAAAACAAAAATTCACAGCTTCCCATGGGCAGGCAGGTGCTCAGCCATCTCCAGCAGAGCAGAGCCCCATCACACATAGCAGTGCCTTGGGAGCACAGACTCCATTGATCCAAACATTCACCCCTTTCTTCCTTCTCCTCCCTGCTTTATAAATTGAGCTTGATGCCATATGGCCTGGAATATCCCTTTCATCTGGTCAGTTGGGGTCTCCTGTCCTGGCTGTCCCATGCTCCCCCAGCCTCCTCGCCAGTGTGGCAGTGCATAAAGTAGAAAAAGCCTTGGCTTTGTGTTCGCCCTGCTCAGCAACAACCAAAATGTCTCTATATTACCATCACTATGTTCAGCACCAATCCAAAACTCAGCCTCATACTAACTGCCATGAAGATAATTAACTCTACCCTAGCCAAAACCAGCACAAGGTATTTTAATATTTTCCTTTAAGTTATACTGTATTTTCCATTCTCAAAACTTTGGTTTAACATCCTTTTCATTGTCCAGTAATTTTTTATCTCTATTTTTGTTTTCTTTATTTTAAATCTGCAAATCTTCAAAATCAATTGATTTGTGTTTCAGTAACTGAGCTTGGTAACCCCAGGACAAAATCCAGACTCTAGTGTTTGCAAAAGCAGAGTAGTAAGATGCTATCACTTTATTATTTCTTTGAGTTAGTTAGGCCAATATTTTGTTCATTTTAAACATCATTCTGATGCCCTGAAGCTCTTCAGATATTGCAGAACAGATCTGTGATATTTCACGCTAGACTATAAACACTACTATGGCAAAAGGAAATCTTTTGTTTCATACTTCTGCACTGGAGGTGCTTTTTCAGAAGATTGCAAAGCCATTCATGATGCTGCACAGCTAATCGTTGTTAGACAGGCAGCCACCAAGGAAGCTTTATAAAAAATGGGCAGAATCAGGGCAAAACCTCACAATAAATGGAGTGAGCAGGAGCTCATAGGACCCACCTACGTAGGACCCATGCACCTCTTGGTTGTCAACACCAAATGTAGAAAGTGAAGGGAATGGAGTATAAATTGTCTATGACTTCAAAAGTGAGTAATTGTGGGCTACCTCAGAATACATTGTATGTCAAAGTCATACACCACTCTGACAAAGTGAACAGGAGATATTTTGAGTAACTATTCTCTGAAGGCAGTATTAAGTCTGTATTCCAGTATGGATAACAACTTTCACAGAAGAAAACTCTGGTGGGGATTGTTACAATCGCACAGCTGTAAATTGGCAGATAGATAAAGGTCACTCAGAAAAGGTAAATAATCCCCCTGCTCCAGTGCAGAAGTAAACCACAGCTATATCATGTTGTTTTCTAATATAAAAAAACATGGGTTTTATTAGGTATAGTACCATGAGACCACTTCAAAAATTCTTACTGGAAGTCAGAAATAAAACACATGTAAATGCTTTATGAGCAAAATTTGAAGACTGGTGTAGTATTGCCCAATTTTTTTTTTTTTTTTTCATTCATTCATTCATTCATTCATTCATTCATTCATTGTTGTTCTTTTCTGTTGTTCTTTTTTCCTGCTCATCCAAATTTCTTAATATTTTTTGAAATGATAATAAAAAAAACCCAAATAATTACTTGGTGCAAGGAATGATTTGATTTCAAAGCAGGATGATTCAAAACAGAGGTGTTGATGAAAAAAAAAAAAAAAAAGGAAAGAGTAGGTTGGAGAATATTTACATAAATTAGGGAGTATTAATTTCAGAAGGCCTGATGGATACATTTGATATTTTTGAGGAAGCTAGTTACAACTGTTCAGCTGTGCTTAAGGCATTTTTCTCTTAGAAGGTCAGGAAGAAAGGGAAGGAGCAGTTCTCTCTAAAGACCAATAAGGGTGAGAGGAGGATGTTCTGGGCAAGTCTGTTCCAGCCAACCCATTTTCATTTTTGAAAGACATGAGATCCAACCCATTTTCATTTTTGAAAGACATGAGATCATAAACTAACTCATTGATAAGTATCCAACAAATAGTGAGACGTTAAAAAGATGGTGTGGATCTGTCAAGAACAAATCATGTCAAAGTACTCTGATTTCTTTCTTTGACAAGGCAACTGACCTAGAGGATAAAAGAAACACTGAAATTGTTATACCTTGACATCAATGAGGTTTTTGACACTGTTCCACATGACATGTTCATAAGATTAGTGTTAACAACCTGGATGACAGAATGGATAGTACGCCTACAAAATTTAATGCTGATATCAAGCCAGGACTATTTGCGAGCTCTTCAGAAAACAGAATGAGGAATCAAAATTATCCTGACAAAGTGAATAAATGGTGAAAATGGCAAAGAGAAAAGGCAGTATCAGGAAGAGCAATCTCTCAAATGACTGGTTTTAAAAGTAAGGAGAGCCCTTACTCTAATGATTTCTGATATTGTAAAAAATATATTAATTATGTCTTTTCTTACTCCTAAATGGTGACTACAAGTGGGGGGAGAAAAGCTTATTTTAAAGAAAAGCATATGTTAAATAATTATTTAGATTTTTAAGGAAAGTTTTCCAACAGCAATAGCCATCTTCCTCTGATGTGAAATTCTCTTCAATGGTACTTTTAATAAGTATGGTAGATTATCCACTGAGGATGAAGTAAGTACAGTTTATCATGCACCAAAGAATGAGTATGGACTGGATATTCTTGAAAAATTCTTCCTGGTTGTTTTATCATTTTGACTGTAAACTGTGAATTTAAGTGGTTTGCTAGGTGAGAGAACTGCTGAAAAGAGACTGAATGGAAAAAAAAAATAATAATGTCTCTATCACATTTTGTGATTGTTAAGGTAGGAATACCATTACAGTACGTTCTGCTCACAATTTTTTCTAATTGCACTTCAGGCCAGAATGTGTAAATGCAGGAAAAAAGAGTTTAAAACACAGGAGGTTCAAATGTCTATTTGAATATTTTGAAACTTGCAGGGCTTCCCTTCTAGTTCAGTTTTAGGTTATTTACTTTTTTCAGCCCTACTTGTTCCTGGTGATAACAACTTCTCATTTAAATAGGTTCTCTGATGTCCTCCATAAGGTACTGTATTAGAGAAGAGATTATTTCACTGAAAAACTAAGACTGCAAGATTTGCATCTGGGAATGTGTCCAGGTAGTTTGGAGAGGATTTTCCAGCACATTATTAAGCTGTCTACATGTTTCTGTTCTAGTCTTCCTCATTTTTGTCGTGAACAGGGACGTGAGATATGGGAAGAATTAGGATAGCTTTTGCAATAAAATGATTCAGATGCGTTTAAAAAAATTTTCTTTCAGTCATTCTAGTCATAGAAATATAGAATGAATACAATTAGAAAAGCAGAGGAAAGTAATTTTCACCAGGGATTTTTAAATAATCAGACCTCTTTCTACTTTCATCTCAATCATTCTGTAAAACCAAGCAAGTCCTCCAAATAGGAAATCTAGGAATAAAACTAGCAAGACCAACATAATTTTCTAAAGAAAAAAGTGGAAGGATTTTCTATGGACCAAGTCTGTATGTTACCTTGACAACAGTTCAGTTAACATAATAATATTTATATAAATGATACACAGGAGTTAGCCCTTCTATTATAGTATTATAATAACTGTTTCCATTAATTCTGCAGCTGAAGTCCTTTTCCATTTGAAAAAAACTGAATTGCATTTCGAAAGATTGTAACAAAAATCATGAATTTTTGAAAATGCCAGCAAGAAATACACATTCAAAATTCAATAGCACTCATAAATAATATTTATAACTTACTTGTCACTGAGAAACAAGGGCCTCGACCAAATATAAACCCTTGGAAACACTGCAAAATACAATCAAGTCCCCCACAGCTTATGCCAACCATCTCACTAATAGATCCCAAGATCTCTTTTAAGGCCAGTTGAGAGGGTTAACCAATGGTCCTATGCCAATGCAGTCATTGTGATTTTAAAATCATTGCACAATGCACAGATAGGACTTTGGATACACATGAGCTTTATCAGCACTAGTTCAGTATTGTCTGTACTAGACTGCCCTGGGTGAGTAAATGTGCCCTTAGTAAAAGATAATGGGAAAATAGTGATTTTCACATAATACTTTTGAGACCTGGAGAAGATGTTTTGGGTCTTTTTGCAAATGAGAAAAAATTTCAGAGATGAGGAGAAAAGATAAAACCTGATTC
This sequence comes from Lanius collurio, assembly GCA_020086605.1. Lineage (NCBI taxonomy): Eukaryota > Metazoa > Chordata > Aves > Passeriformes > Laniidae > Lanius > Lanius collurio. The sequence goes on along the minus strand of JACBWW010000020.1, from coordinate 18,590,148 downwards.
AATTGTGTTACAGAAAAGTTGCACACTGTGAAGCTTCACAGGTACTGAAAGGCAAGCTCATTAATAGATCTCATGGGACTTTGAATTATTTCAATTAATTGAAGAGTATCAAAATATTTTGAATCTTCTCAATTTTAATGGTGAGATGTAATGCTGATAAATAGTAGGATACTGAATTACTTGAAGATCAGGAGAATTTTCTTTTTAAGATGTTTATTTCAAAGGTGAAGCTAGATTCTTTCATTTTTACAACTACCCAAGTGCAGTAGTCTGCTCAGGAACTTTTGTCTAATAATCTGTAGTTGTCAACTATTACCACACTTAAAAAGTAGTAAAAAATATTTATAAAGTAATTATTAAATTATTCTTAGCAAATAAGTAAAAGAGTAATATTAAAATTTGCATATTTAAATAATCTTTACTTGATAACACAAGCCTCAACCTTTTTTTGTGTGTGTGTTTTAGATTTTTTAAGTCATTTGTGCCATTTTAAAGTATTCATGTAAGAAAGCCTGGTGGCTTTTCAGGAGAGGACAGAGTTCACACTCCCTTTCCTTTGCCTTCATGTGTTGCTCTTTCTGTGTTGCCTTAAGATCTTGCAATATTTTAAGTAGGAGTATTCAAAATCAGGGAGTCGTATGCAAAATTGAGCAAAGCACATTGAAATTGTTGTGTCATACATTCCTATCTGAGATCAGGTAAACCTCCTCCATCTACAAAAGCACCTTCTAAAGAAGTCAGACTTGTATGATGTTGATAATGTAAGCACAAAGATTCAGCAAAACTGCAGAGACCAAAAGTCTTTAAGTATTAATAGAATCATTTCATTCTAAAAGATAAACAGCAAAACCTACTTTTCTTTCAAAACACAAAATTCTGATTGTTTACATGCCAGAGCTGAGTTGCCCTCATAGGCTGTAATGTCCAGAGCTGTAGTCATTCACACTAAACAAATTGGAGAACCAAAACCACAAGTGTCTTTTAGCAACTTCCTTTAGTCATATTTCTGGGTTAAATTAGATTAATTGTATTAAATCTAGCAACTAGATAATTTAATCTAGCAATTTAATAATTTAATTCTGTTTACAAAGCTAACACTACCACGTTCCACTCTTGAAAGTGTTGTGAAGAAGGAAAAATGATTCAATTTTGGATCAAATAATAATGTTTTCAAAGAAGTAAAATGGGAGTAAAGATTTGACAATGAATATGCACTGGGGAAACTTCAGGGAATTTACAGCTTCAGGAAGTGACAACAAGCACTAAATACAACACACTCTGCCAGCTAAGCAGTGGCATTCACACCCTGACATACAAACACCACTCTATGTGGAGGACAAGCAGTGAGTCTCCTAAAGAAATCAATTAGAATTTTGCAGTCAGAGCCTGCTCAAGCTATGGGTTGTTTACTCATCAAGGATACCCAAATCATGCTCTTGCATAACTGTAATTATAAGCTATCTTTTGACTCAGTCTATCCCTGAATGCCAGCCCCCTGCCCAGCAGGCTGAAGACGCAGCATGGACAAGGACAAGAGGTAGTGTAGATCGAAAGCCACTTTTTGACCAGACCAGGAAGCATTATTTCCAGAGTAGGCTGGAAAATATGCTCCTGCACAATTGAAGGGAATATATTCTTTTGCCCTTGACAGCAGCCTTTTAACTGGTAGGCTTAACTGGGCATTTAGCAGCATATATGAGGGGAAATTTGAGCCCTTAGATTGCAGAGTGGCTATATCTTGGCTACCAAAGAAAGAACTTTTGTCTAGTAATGGATTCACCAAATGTAGGTATTTTGGCATTGGTTGTCTAACTACAGAACTGAATAACCATTTTCTTTATATATGAATAATTGAGCAATATGAATATTTTTTTTATGTATGAATACTGAATAATTTACTGAATCATCAGTATATGTCATCACTATAAGATAATGCCACTGATTTTTTTTTTTTCTTTATAGTAACAGCCAAAGAGATATTAGTCATCATACTATAGATTGTATTGTGAGAAGCATCTTCCCTCAGGCTGGAACTGCTATCAGTGCTCATTCTCTATCTGTATAACAATATTTACACATGTCTTAGAACATTATTTTTTTTAATTACTTATATACAGGTTACTTTTAGAGATATTTGTAAAATAAGGTTTTTCAATTATTTTAGTATTTTTAAATTATTTTTGGGCTTTGGAAAAGCAAGCAGTATATTTGTATCTGATCTACATGATCAATTACAAATTGGGAAATATTATTTTAAACTTATAAGCACTTCTCAGGAGAGATTACAATTATCAGGGATTACAGCTCTTCTGATAATACAAAAATATTAAAGTGCCAGAGGTTAAAGAAGTGCAATTTTGTCACCTAAAACCAAAGGAAGATGGCATTTCTTGTATGAAGAAATTGTAAATGTTATAAGATTCAGAACATAAAGGAACAACAATAATCATATGAAATTGCCTCTTAAATCACTGCTTGCTTATTTTTGCATCATCTGTGCACTAGATCTTTTTAGCTGTACACTGAATTGGGTTAATTTTGACATATTTTAGAGTTGGCTGCCACCTGCTGGGGGTCTGGCCTTGTTTCTTCTTTAAGGTTCTTCTTCTGGGTTTCTGCTAAAACTTTATTAAGATGGATAACATAAACTGTGAGTACCTGAATGTAAGAATTTAGGTGTAACTGATTTGAAAACAAAAAGCACACATCCCTGCCTGGTGAAATACATTTAAACAAAAGGAAAAGGCATGCTTTCAGCCACTTATCATTCATGGGGATATTATTCCCTACATCAGGAAAAAAAACAAACAAAAAATGTTGAATCTACTGAATAACATTCCTTTAGACACTGCAAAACAGCCCAAACCTCCTTTCCTTTTACCAGCATAAATAAACTATATATAAAATCATCTATTATTCAATGCAATGTAACATTTACGAAAGCTCTGCAATGACACGGCAAGAACCTCACCCAAGAGAGTCTGCCAGCAGCTAATGAAGACAGGCTAAGCCATGCATTGTAAAGACCTACAGTTTTTTGGACAGTGATATTCAAAGCACCAGCAAAGCTGTCCCTTGCTTGGCCCCTTGCAGAGTCATGGCCATAATCACTGAGAAGAAATTATTTGTTTTTTTACTGTTTGAAACCAATTGTCAAACATCCCTGCAGTATGCAATGGCAATGTGAGATCCAAAATGTCCAGCTACTGTGGGATCCTTTTTCTACTCTGCTGTACAGTAGGAGGAGTAGAAATCTTAAACTATTTCCAAACCTATGTAATGCTAAACCCAGTTACCCCAAGTCTATCCCAGCATTGGCTGCTTCCAGTCTTCACTGCCAGGAAAGGTTCACTTTATGTTAAAATTAGTTGCAGTCAAATGTTCTACCCAGCCTGTTCAAGTAACCCTTCACAGGATGGCATAACACCACTCTCCACAGAAAGGTGAAAATCTTGAGCTGTAGTCTTAGATTAACCCCAGGACTTAGGGAATGCTCTTAGTATGTGAAGATAGCCCTCAAATAAATCTCAGAGGAAGTAATTATCAGCTCAATGAAGAGAAAGGCAGAACTTGAGAACTTCCTGTTGATTAATCAAAACTCATCCCGATCACAAAGTCTGAAAGTTCTTTATACTTTTCAAGAGAAGTAAAAATCTGTTTTCCAAGGACCTATATTATCTAAACTAAAATTTCAAATGTATGACTTCACCCCAACAGCAACCTGGAGACATTGCCGGGGAAGAACTATCTTTATAGGAGCCTCATTTAATGTTAATTTTCTATGGTGTAGTGGGTTGACTTTGGCTGGTACAGGTACCCATCAAGCTACTCCATTCCTCAGCTGGACATGGGGAAAAATAGTGATGAGAAGCTTAAGGATCAAGATAAGGACAGAGATGTCATTCAGCAATTACCATCACAGGCAAAACAGGCCCTATTTGGAGAACCTGATTTCTTACTTGCCAAGTTGGAGTAGATTAATAAGAAAGTAAAATCTAAAACTTAAAACACCTTTCCCCCTTCCTCTCTTCTTCCCTGAATCAAATTCACTCCTTATTTTCTCTACCTTCTGCCCCTCTATTCACCCTCAGCAGCACAGGGAATTGGGAATGGGTGCTGTAGTCAGTACATCAAACATTGCCTCCACAGCTTCTTCATCCTCAGGGCTAAGACTCCTTGCACTCTCCTCCTGTACTACAACAGGATCCCTCAGTCATCCACGTGAATCCTTGCCACGTCAATTTCTGTTCTGGCACCTGAAGCATCACCTCCTCCCACTCCTGCACAAACCTTGGTTTTTCTGACCATTTCTCTCCTGCCTTCTTAAATGCATTATCCCAGAGGTGTTACTACTGTCACTGATGGCCTCAACCTTGGCCAGTGGTGGGTCTTTCTTGGAGCTGACTGCCATTGGCTCTGTCAGACTCAGAAACCAACCCTGTAACCTCCCTGCTACCAAAACCTTGGCATGCAAACCCAAAACATGCAATCTGCCTGGGCAGGACAATATGTCCAAAAAGTATGTTTGGCTACCTAGAGGAGTTCTTCAATTTAGAATTGTTTTGTGTGAGATTTAGTATACACAGAAGTCCTTCTAATGTAATGATGATAGTTAAAATGTAACTAGTAATTAGTGTGAAACTATTAGACACTTCCTTTACTAGATTTACACAAAGAGTGAGAAGATATTTCTCTAGTTTTTTAGAAGCAGAAATTATCTGATTGTGATTGACTTAGAAGACATGAGACTTGATGCTATCAAGCATTATTTTGGCTCAGGTGTGACAAGGATCCATAAAATTCGGATGTCCTGAATTACCAGTAACAGTGATACAGCTTATTAGAATCTTGAAAAGATATTCTGTATCTGTGCCCATGAAAATTAGGCAATGATTTTGCCTAATTGATTTTGTGTTTAAGCTTAATATCTCCAGTACAGTCCACCATTACATAATGTTTCCTGATTATGAAAACAAATGAAATTATTCTGTTCAATAGGTTAGTCTAGTTAGTTTTATTAACATTAAAAAAGTAGGACAAAAAAAATCCTCACATTACTGTTAAAAGTTCAGATTTAAGGAAAGTGAGCATTAGTCAGCTCATGTTGGAGCAAAACCTAGAGTTGAACACATTAATTTCCCCTCCTACTGCTCAGTTCAAATCTAACAAGCCTCAAGCTGTTAGGACATACTTTGTGAACAGATGAACACATCAGTCTGTGTCCTACCCCACAAGCCAACGGAGTGTATTATCATGTATAACAGAGGAGGTAGGTTGTGAATGTCACTGGCATGCCTTGCAGCTGACAGTGCAGGCAGTGACCAGGCAGAAATCTCCCCATTGGCACTCCACAGCTGGGGTCTGGACAGAAAGCAGGATAGCTGTCTTATCAGGGTGTGGACTGTGAAACAAAGCTGTCCTACAGGAAAAGAAAAAAAGGAAAAAAAAAAAAAAAAACAAAAAACCTGTTCCTGCACTGTACAATGCAGATATGCCAGGCTAGAGCCCATGTCTTCCCCATCTTGCTAAAGGAAATAGGCCATGAATAAGTGTATTTTTTCTACTTTACAGTTTCATTTCTTCCGGTCCTTGTTTTCACTTTTATCCTCTTTCCCCATCTATCTTCTATCCCAAAGTTCACTTCAGAAAGAGTAGTACTAGGACCAAGGTGAATATTCTTGACTTCAGCCATCAGTCTTTGCAGTATGTTACTAAGACTACCCTTCCAAGGATGCTGTAACACCATATCAGCTCCCTTCAGCAGCCTTCCATTACAGTCTTTTTTCATGCATCCTGAGATACATTTTTATCTGCTAGACAAAGATGGCATACATTAACTACATCTCCCTAGTGCAATGTCACATAACCCTGTTTTATTATGCTGCCAAGCAGTTCTTATCAAAAAAGAAAAAAAAAAAAAAAGGAGAGAAAAAAGAAAAAAAGTAAAAAGGTAGCAGTAAGAGTTGTCAGCTTAGTAGTTATAGCTTCTTTTTGCACTCAGAAGTTACAGATGCAGCTTTAGTCCAGAAAGAGATAATGTATCATCATATTTACTCTTAGCACTGAATTTACAATTGCAATACTGTTTAAGCAAGCGTCCTCTCTTACATCCTAATTTTTTGTTTTCTTTTTTGTTAAATATGTCTGTGTTAAAGTTTATGAGGAATGCTTAATCTATAAGATTTTCTGACCTTTTAAAAACAGATTGGTTACAGGGAAAATACTCATATGTAAAACAGCAAAAAGAACATCATCGAAACTGCTATTAATTACCTATCTTCTTCACTCTGTAGGTGATTTATGTGTTAAATGTACATTAGAAAGACTTTTTTCTTCAACATTTTTTGCAGATGGTATTTTCCATACTAAAGGCAAATCCACATTGCAGTCTAGCACAGAAATTCCCACACTAGTTTCTGACAGCCTGGCAGCAGTATCACAAGATGAACTCCTAAGACAGTCTACCTTTCAGGCTATTATTAAAAAACATCATACTCTAACTGTATTTAAAAGCCTGCTACAGAGAGACACGCCTTCTGATTTGTGATAGTAGCCACATCCAGGGGCATAGCAGTGCTTGCTACAAATTAAAACAACAATCTAGGAATCTAAACAAGCTTTAAGTCAATTTCTTTATTAATGAGTTCTTTCTTTTATATTTTAGGAAACATAATCTGAAATTGTCATAAATCTCCTCTTTCAGTGTGATTTTGTAGCCTTTCTCCACTTACCTTTTGTGTGCTCAGCAAATTCTCTTCTAGTCAGTCAGCAAACCCGTCTGAGAAATGAGGATATTTTTAGTAGAAGTAGGCAGAAGGTAATTGATTATTTTCACCTCTGCAGTCTTTGATTAAAGACAATGTGTTTAGGGGGGAAAGTCAACAATAATTCCTAAACATATACAAGCATTTAATTGTACTAATTAATTTATCTGTGTAACTCAGTGTACTTTTAAAAAGCTTCTTGACTGAGAATGAATGCCTCATCAGTCTTAAATATAACAGCCTGAAAGAACAAGTGAGGCCAGCAGAATAACAAACAGTACTGCAGAAACCCCAGGCACTTGCAGGAAACAAAAAGACATTTCCTACTTTGTGCAGAACAAAATTATGAAGAATTTGAGAAATAAAGGCTGCAGAAGGAACATCAGTTGAGAGAACCACAAAAATTAAGTACATCCTTGTATACATTGCCATGTAAAAGAAATGAAAAAGCAGAGAAGCCTTGAGATGTAATTACAGAAACAATTTTGTAAGAGTTTGAAGAACTCAGTAGTTATGGATCCCAATTTTATAAATGTCATGTTTCCCATCAGTTTATCTGTTCACTACAAACGAGAATTGCTGTCAGAACTTGAGACAAAGGCAGAAGTTAATCCAGAGAAAGACAGACAAGACAGATGAGCAGCAAAGACAGACAAACAGCTTCAGAAGAATCAGTGTAATAATGGCTGTGCCATTAGTTGGGCACAATAGACTAGCCTTTGCTGTCTCCAAGCCTGAAAGGTTCACTCTTCCCAAAGATGACAGGCTAAATGCTGGAGGGAAACAAAGTAAAAATATGCTCTTCTCAGGAAACAGGAAAAGTGAACAGGTTATAGATTATCAACAGGTGACCCCAACTGGAAATATCGCATAAAGAAAACCCTCTCACCAAAAAGGTTTATGTTTTACAAGTGGATGTGGGACAAAAATGAGGTATTTAGCAGGCAGAGCTCTTGGAAGGACTCTTCTGGACAGACAGGGAACAGAAAGGACTGTCTTGAGTAGAAACAGTTTTCTGCCTATCTGAAAGAGGTCTTTTCTGAGTGATTTTTATCCAACAGCTCAGTGATAAGGACACTCCCTCACAAACAACTCAATTTCAGCAGGATTTACTGCACACCTTACATCTCTTCTTTTTCCTCACAGGAAGAAGACAGAATTATGGAGAACAAAAAGACAATGGAAATTAGCTAAAAAATACAAAATTAATGTTTTGTTACCTAGTTTTATGCTTCTTCTAGCTCCTCAATACCACTAAACTCCTTGATATTTACTTTTAGTCATGTGACAGGTTATATCGGTGACATTAGTCAGATAACTGTATCACATTTCCTAACATAATCAGAAATGCAATTATATAGAGTCAACATATTAAGGATCATAACTCAAATGTCAATAGCATGTGATGTGGCCATTTTTATCTTTTACAGTTGTATGAAGTTGCATGCATTTCAGAAGAGACAATAACATGCAAGTTCATCCAGAAGAGAATTCCAGGATTCTTATGGTTTTTATTCAAAAATTAAATCTAAAATCATAGAGTCGTTAAGGTTGCAAAAGACCTCCAGCATAAACCAATCTTTGACCAAACATGACCATGTCAACTAAACCTTAGCATTAAATGCCACATCCAGTCATTTCTTGAACACTTCTAGGCATGGTGACTCCACCTCTTCCCTGGGCAGTTCATTCCAAAGCCTGACCAATTTTTCAGTGAAAATTTTTTCTTGATGTCCAGCCTGAAACTCCTCTGGCATAGCTTGAGGCCATTTCCTCTTGACCTGTGACTTGTTGCCTAGGAGAATAAGCCAACCCCCACCTGGCTACAGCCTATTTCATGTAGCGAGTGATAAGGTCACCCCTGAGCCTTCTTTTCTCCAGGCTAAACAAGAAGAGATAAGAAGAACTTCCAATTTTTTTTTTTTTTTTACTTTTTTTCCCCCATATATAAGAATTTCAGCAAAGTGAATTACAGGATATTTTGTAAATTTTTTTTGTAAGAAAAAGAATGCTTGAGTGATTTTACTTTGCATTACTGTAGATACTTGTGTGTTTGTTTGCAGTCTTCTTTTTCTTTCTATTGATATAAGAGTTGTTAATATTTATAAATCTGTTCTAAATATCCAGCAAACTCTTAGGATTCTTTGAGGAGAGAAAGAACATTTCCATGAGGCAGAACTGCTGCAGCAAACAACTCACTGACATTATTTCCACAGCCTCCTGAAGAACTGCCAGTCCCAAGATGAATCCAATCACCTGATCCAAATTGCATACTTCCAGGTTGAGTGGATTACTTCATATTTCCTTAAAGCAATGTAGAAATTCAGAATTCCTGAATATACAATCTCAACTTTATTGATAATTCTATGAATAATTCAGCCCTACTTTTTTTTTTTTTTTTCTGTCTCATAGTTTTTCCCAGTAAAATGAAAGTATTAATATGTTGAAATTTTCTTTTTTTTTAATGTCATCAAATTTTAAATATAGACCTAGTGGCCCTGTGATTGCAGAATACATTTGCTGAAAGGTATTTCAGAAGTTAATATATGTGCTTGGAAAGAACAAGGAAGGTCTCCCTAGTGCAGAGATTCACTTTCCCATGAAGCTGGACAGCTAATACAGTTGATGGTGGAGCTCAGGTTAATAGAGATGATGTAGATGAGGTACATCAACCTACTTGAAGAGACGTGTTAGAACTCTGAACGTTCATTTGAAGAAAATTGAGAACTTGTAAGCTCATAAAAGTCAGCTGGGGCACGGCAGGAATTTTATCTGGTTTTGCTATACACGGCAGGAGGAAAGGTGCTGCAGTTAGGGGAAAAACCCAAGAGTCAATGCAAGAAGTAGCAGTTTTATTTGTGGCGTTTCATGTGGGCTGATGGATGCTGATGGACAATGGAACAGATTAAATGTTTTCCATTATTTCACTGTACCTACAGGCAGGTGCCTAGGGCTTTCATTTTATTTGTTCTACTGGAATCCAGAGGTTGTATGTAAGCCATTATACTGAAGCTGATACTGAGGCAGTTAACAGTTAATGAAATCACTAGCCAAAGCTAAAAATATATATAAATAAATAATATTATAAGGGCACATAATTTAGCTTGGCTTGGTACCAAAACTTCATATAAGTATTGCCTTAATAATATAATACTGAAATCCAGCAATGAATAGAGAAAATATACAAAAGAAAAGTGAGCAAAAAAAAAAAAAATTCTCTCCCATATCAAGAAAGATGCAGATACACCATTTCTTAGATTGCCAGTGAGGAAACCCACCCTGAACAGATGTTTGCTTTTTTTTTGAGAATGAGAATAGATACCTCATTTAATGGGCTGAGAACTAGAAAATAGCAAAAGACGTGAACAAAACAGAGTGAAAGAAAGACTACAATTCTTTAAAATTGTGCAAAACAAAATAACTATGTACTTATATTTTAATTTATATTTATATTGAAATTCTGCAGTATAAAATGGGTTGTAAAGAAATTGTTACCCTGTGATCAGAGCAAAGAAAACAAATATCAACACAGTAACATGTTTCATATAAATAACCTGTAATTAGTAATGTATGGTACTTTTAAAAATATGACTTTATTCTTGGTAAAATTTCCATTATTTGAAATTATTTTCATATATATTATTTATATATTTTTTCATAAAAGTGTTTTATTATTTGCTTGCTTGGGATTTTAATTCATGCTTGAATTTCTGGAACAAAATTCTATAGATTACAAACTAGTCTTTTTTTTTTCTTTTCAACACAGTTAATATTACAACACTGGGGACTTTCCCCACCACCACCTTATATTCTGTAAAGTATTTGGTCCTTAAAACTTTCTGGTTTAAGATTCTATAATTATACTTTGAAGATATTGCAGATATATTCTCTGAACAAAAATATCCTCCATGCAGGCTGAAAGTAACACAAGAGAATTCATTATAAAGCTTTGGGAAAGGAGGATGCAAACATCCCTGACCTTGGAAGAGTTAGCCAGATCACAAAACAAATAACTAGGGACATCCTTGGACATGGAGAGCTTCCAGGTCCAATTAAGATGGGTCCCAGCCATGAGTAGTCACTAATAAAATGATTTGGGAGTAAGCAAAGCTCTGAGTTCCCTTAGAGAATAGGAATGCTGAGAAAGTTGAGAGTATTTTTTATTTATGTCTATTGTTGTTATTAAGAAGTAATCTTACAGTAGGTTACAGGAATGGCAATAGTGTTAGTGCTAACAATAAGGTTTTATAGAGGGGCATTTCTGAGCAGAGGTACTGCCTGGATGTAGTTCAGAGAAACTCTAAGGCCCATGGGGGGATGCATTTTGCCTGAAAGAACACTTCTGAGTTTCAACACAAACACGGACTTTCTCTGTATTAAATCCTGGGAAAATTATATCAAATTCTTTTTGAGGACTCTGAAGAGAGTGAAATGGAATTATTAAACTATGAATCCAAGGCTGAACAGCTGGTGTGAAACTCCAGAGTATCTACATGTGAAAAAAACACAGTTCCATAAGTCAGCTATGGCTCAATTGGCTTCAAAGGAGTAAAATTACCTGCTGTGGGAAGTGCTTGGCTTTATGGTGTACAGCTATGGTGAGATGCACCTTATGGTGAGTTTATCTCTGCAAATCTAGGAGCACTAGGGGTTAAAATTACTGAAACTCATGTGTTGGTTTCTGTAATATTGCAAGAATTACCCTGGAGTCTGCTGAGACACTTATTCACTCCTCAAATGTGCAGATGGTGAAATAATGAACACTGAAGTCACTATGGTATTGTGCCTTCAGAAAAGTTTGCTTATTTCAGTACATTTTCCCATATTTAAAGTAATCAGACCAGAAGTTCTGCTCTGCAGATGCCTCCTTTCATGGCACCCCTTAGTTTCTACACTTCTGGGCAATGCTAAGACAAGGTCAAACTACAGCTGGACTCTTGTCTTTATGGGCAGCAACCAGCTGATTCCACTGCCTGCCAAAAATTATGGAATGCACATTTTTATTCCTGAAAACTAGTGAAATTATCAACCAGTAAATAATTTGAGTGACTGTAAATATCTCATATGGTGAGATTGGGAGGAGAAATACAAATTTAAATTTCCACCTCTTTCAAACTGCTGTGCAACTAAATAGTAAGCAGTAAGTACTTGGCTAAAGCAGCACCCAAATTTGGCAGCTGTGAAGGAGATGAAGCCAGAAGAAAAGGGCTGCTCCTGAAGTAAGAAGCAGCAGCTGATAACATAAATTACTGCCATGATATTTGGATATGAGTAATCTGAGTAGACAGAATCAACTCTTGTTGGAAAGCTCTAATCCCCAAAAGAAGGAAGCAATTCGCAAAAAATGTGTGATAAGTGTCTGAAAGACTAGAAATAGGCTCATGTTATACAATTCTTGCATTCCATAGTCTGTTAGTATTTTTAACCTAGTAAAAACATTAATAAGACAAAAAAGCTAACTGCTTATTGGATATTTTTGCTCGTTTTTATTTTATTTTAAAATTTGCAAGATCACTCTTTCTAGGTTTTGAGCACAGCACATTACTCTGTGCAAATTAATGAAATTTTTAAAAATATTGCTCTTCCTTAACAAAGGTAAATTAAAGTATTCCATATGTGAAATATACTTCTTTTCTTGCACCTCTTTACTAAAAATTAATTGTGTTTCTTAAAATAGAAACTCACTGCCTGTAGTTTGGAGCTGAATTCAGCTTAAGCTTTACATATGGCCACACTAAAATAGTTCTGAACTATATCTAGTCCCTTTCTGCCTCTCTGTGCTACTTCTGAATGTTATAAGAAATAAGGGAAATAACTCTATAAAGGCAGTTTTAAAATCAAGTATCAGAACCTTTTAAATATTTTAGCTGCTACCTGACTATAAAAGGTTATCTCTTCCTGAAGAGGAGATATCAGATGTGTTTCTATCAGCTTTTCATTGATGACTACCCATGATCCATATGCTGGTGCTATCCCTTTGAAATCTTGCCAAAAGTGATGCTGGCTTGTGTAAAACACAAAAACCCTGCTTGGAATAGCAGAAAAGTCATGGGAAATCTGTAAGGGGCTGGAAGGTCAAATGTAATTCTGCCTGCTTCCAGCTGGCTTCCCCGTGTAGGCTGCTATGAGAAAAATTCCAAGGAGGATGGAGTTTGGGACAAAACAGAACACTGTATGTGGAGCACACACAAGCCTTGCCATGCACATTCAATACTTCACACTGGAACACAGACAGGAAACAGCTGGCCCTCATGGAGCAACCAACATTCCAAATCTGACTTGCAAAAACTAATGGACCAAAAAGATCAGTGTGAAGTCATTGTCCTATCCTGTGCATGAGCACTGTGATGCTGATTTCTTAATAACAAAATACTCAATTTTTTCATGGTATGTATTTGGGAAGTGAATAAATTGTACCTTTAGACCCCAAAACATCTGACAGGAAATATATAAAAAAGTAAAATGGTTTAGTTTTGTGAAAAACTGTTACCCTTGAAGCTTTATCCTTGTTATTTGAAAAGGCTTCTTTAAGAAAGGTTGAAAAAGGTCTTCAGTGTTATTTGCATCTTTTGTTTGAAGATATAATTTGCTAAATGTACAAAAGGCTATTTAAACTTCTTGCATCAGAGCGTGTCTGGCTCATTTTGGATTGTAACTTGTCAGAATTTCTAGCTTCTTTTAATATTTTATCAGAAATACAGTGCAAAACAATGTTTAACCACTGTTTTGAAAAAATATTATTGCTTACACAAGAATGTAGTATCCGTTTTCAAGCATACATTGATTTGAAACCCAAATGGTTTATGTACAAAGTGTATCATTTCCATAAAAGAGAAATAACTCTGGAGGTGAGAAACAGTAAATATTCCTTTGCCAAATTCATTTTAGCATCAAGTTGTTAAAACATACTTTACTCTCAGAGACTATACTGATTTATAACAAGATTATTTTCCTTTCTGTCTTTGGTATCTGGCTAGGCAGCTCCCTCACATGACAAGATGATATGACAAGAAAAAATGAAGTATAGAGTGATTTTCCTTAATTTGTTTAGTTTTTCTTCTGAAAGTTTCTTGAGCTACAGAAACTTTGGAGAAGCAGGATGAAGTCAGATTATTTTTTATATCCTCTATTAATTAGACAGAATAATTAGGAAATTTAATGAAATTTGTGCTGGTCTTAAACTTAGGAGTCCTTGTAACTCATCAGATAGCTAAGGGAAGCACATCCTGACTAGCACTTCCATAGAAATTTATAAGGATGTGAGAAACAGGTGACTATGCAATGAATTATTTTCTAATTCTCAGGAGAAAATAACACCGTAAAAAAGAAATAACTCTGCATTTTACATATATATATACATACACACACACACAAAGAGTATCACTGGTTGGGACACATAAAACATTCTGTTTGATTCATGTTTTAAAATCTATAAAGGATATTGCTTTCTTGGCTTATTCTGATAAATGTATAGCATCCCATAATGCAACTATTGAAATAACTTTCTACTGTGAAGCCATAGATGTGTCATGTGTCCCCTAATGTTAAATTTTCATTAATCTGTTTCAACTTTCATTTTTTCTCCTCTATCACATCTACTATTCAGACAGGTACCAGTGAAGTATTCTTTTTTTTTTTACCATTTGCAACTACTATGTGTGGTGATACTGGGGAGAGCATATATCACAAGCAAATATGGTTTTCTCAGCACTCAAAATCCAGCTGTGCAGATGTTGTGAACTACCCAGAAAGTACCATACCCAGGACCTTTGAACTTAATGAATGATCCCCTTTCATCTCCTATGTTAATAAATAATAAAAGTCCCCTATGCATTATGAAACTTTGGGCACAGTGTGATGCTGCAGTCCTAGAAAATATAAGCCCTTTTTCTTCTGTCACTCAATACTCACCTGGGTAGTTATCTGAATATTATGATGACCTAGGAGAGTCCAAGTCATAAAAGTGGCTCTTGCCACACTGGCCACATACATGACAGAAGACTAGCAGAGGTTAAATTTTCTTAGGAAAAAAACAAACAAACAAACTAAAAATTTTGAACTTATATCTCATTTTATAGACAAAGCTGTTGAAACAACAGTACAGCCTTCGTAAAATAAATCACGTGTGCATGTGTTCTAAGACCAACATTACAGGCAAACATCATTCAGAAACTTGCAAGTTCTATTAAACTGACAAGTGTCACTCAAAGGTGACTCTTCCAGGACTGAAAGGGACGGACACTTAATTAGAATAATTAAAATCTCCTTAACTTCACCTTACTGGTAGCTTTCTAAGAAAGACGGAGAATTTGGTAGAGGGGCTTACATGTACTATTTTAACTCTGCTCATGGATTTTTTTTGAATTTCAGAAGTGTTACAATGTGTTCAGAATAGAAGGCTTTATAATAGCTTCAAAACCTGGTTAGGTTCTTGTGCTGGTGGACTTAATTATTGGTTAATGCTGTTCTAATGTGAATTGTGGTTATATGCTTTTTTCTTTTTTCTCTTTTTTTCCTCTTTCATGTAAGAATACTTTCCAATGAAACGTTGAAAATTCAAGCCCAAATAAGACAGAAATTTGTGTTTCCTCTCTACACACCCTGCTTTAAATACTAAAAAGTTAGAGTTAAGAATTAAAAGTTTCACAGACCTTGGAAATGGGCTGCTGAACAAGGCAAGAGCAGGGACTTTCAGGAGTGTGTTGCTGGAATCTTGCCACTCGATGGCACTCTTTGTTCTGTTTGCTCGAGGCTCAACGCTGTAGTCCGCTCAGCTCCGGAAACTCCTCCGAGCCAGCAACAACGCACAAGACCCTTTGAAGTGGTCGGCAAAATGTAAGGGCAGTGGGGAGAGGAGATGTGTTTGGGAGGGTAGGAGAGGGTTTCCTTTTCACTCTTTCCCCCGCCCCCACGTGAAGAGTCTGGAGCTGTTACTGATTCTTCCTGTGGTATGGAACTATTCTGCCCCTGCTCTGAGCCAAAGAAAATGTGTAGGTCTCTCCTCTTGGGAGTCAAAATTTTTCCTTTCTTTTTTGCTTGTGACTGATTGCTGCCAGCCAGAGAAGGTGAGACTTGCACATGTTCTGCTGTGTCTTAGTTTTTACAGACTAGTTTAAGTGACTTTCTGTCAGAGTGCTGCTGGAGCAAATGCTTAAGCACTAAACATGAAGACAGATCTCAAGCCTTTCTACCTCTGAAGGAGTGTGAGAATCTATTTCTTAATTAATAGTACTTGTAAACAAATAGTCACTTGGATTTTGGCCTCCTTCATTAACCCAGTCTAGTCTAGAGAGGAGAGCTGTGCAGAGAAACAGGAGGAGAGGTGCGGGAGCATGCGGAGGACGAGGCGCAATGGCATAGGATGTGACTAATAGCTCCCAGATTACATATTTTTATTTTTGATTTTATTTTTATTTTTATTTTTAATATTTTAAGCTTTCACTCTTCAATACCATATCCAGTAATTTAATATAAGCCTTGAGCCTTTATTAAGGAATCATAACCTAGAGCTTCATAAGTATTTTCTTTAGAACTGATACTAATTCTTTTTTCTGGTAACCTCTGCTTTTTTTATGGATTGCTATAACATTGTCAGTCAAGAAATATTTCCTCTTTTAATGTTTTTCATTTTACTGTCTTAGTGGAATAGAATGTATGTAATTCCATCAGATCAGAATAATATATGATATAAGTTGGTGGGACTTGCCAAACTAAATGTGGTTATGTTATTCTGCCTATGAAGCTTTTTAAGTTAGTGACCCAATTGCTGTTTTTCAAGAGAATGGGTTTTGTGGCACTTCTGCAATGAGTCTCACCTGCAAGTTCCATGAATAATGATATGCAGGACCGTCTTGGAAGTATTTGTTTCCTCCTAATACAGTCAAGTTATATGTTTGTAACTGCGGAAAGTGATGCTGAAACACACATCATAGAAAGAAGCCTTTTTATTGATCTTTTGGGCTATATATATTTATGTATCTAATTTACCAGCTTCTTTGTTCTAGGCATTTACTTACATGTGAAATTTCCTAAGACTAAGGTTTGTAGTAACAAATGTTGACATTTCTTATTTGTAAAAACTTGCCTATGTGCCCAGTAGATATTACAATGATTTTAACTTTAAATGATCACTGTCATAAAGAACAGAGTTGGCTATGGTCACACGATCTTAGAGAAGTGCACTAACATAGGTTAGTAAGTGACTACCAGGACTGTGCTACTACTGTGTTGTGGTAATTCACCCTGGATGTGCCTAAAACCACCCAGCCTGCAAAATGTGACACATCAGCTCAGTGTCCTGCTGCTGTATTTAACAGCAGGAGGTGGCAAAGAGCATGCACGTAGTAGTTACTGGAGCTTAGGAGGTTACCTCGTCACTATCCCTGTTTGAGCTACTTGAACTGAAAGGCATTCAGTTGTGCACTCAGCTCTGAATCACAGAGAATTCTGCATCATTCCATAGTTGAACCCAAGCCTTGAGACTTGTGATAACTAGAAAAACTGGTTTATTTGGACTAAAGAAAGATTATGAAGTCTGAAGTTTAACTTGAGGACAAGAGGGCAAGAAGAATGGCCATTTCTCATCTTGTCAGCATGCTAAGACAACAGTGATGACAGATGATTTCCAGACATCTCCTGGTACAACTTCACAAGAATACCTTTTCAATACTACTATCTCTTTTTAACTACAGCTGAGGGAATATGTGTTCAAACATCACTTAAAATTCAGCTGAACCTTGACTGACAAAGCTGTTCTGGAAAAAACTTTGATGTGGCACCATCCATGCATTGCCAGAGAAATGTAATTCTAGGATTCTTTGTGGAATAAACAATATCTGCATTTGGCAAATCATTGGTAGATCAACAGCACTCATCTTTAACTTTTTAGAATCAATTTCAGAAGGATTTTAGAATTTAGGATTTTAAAAATCAAATAATACTGGGAGAAACAGTCACGAGTACAGTTGCTCTCAGATTATTAAACTCAGGAAACAAATCTTGACACTGAGAGCAATGAAAGTTCCACATAGGGATGAAAGCACTAACTTCACTTTGAATATCTAAGTTCTGTTCAAATTGCTTTCTTCCTTTACTTTTCTTGATCTTGATCACTTGATGTAGAGTTTACTGGTTAGACAAAAATAATTCTCATGGTGGGTTTTTTTTGGTTTGGCTTGGTTTTTTTTGTTTTTGTTTTCTAATCCAGTACCTAACATGAATGAGAATACCTCGTTGTGTAATGGATGGTGTTTAATAGGCATATACTTTGACACTTAAAGTGAGTAAGTCTGCAAATATTTAGGAGATGATAATTACCATTGAACCACAACAGATGAGAAAAAAATACTCCAGTTTAGTTAAAAAAATTATTTCCAGCTTGCCCTACTGTATGAATAGGGAAAAAAAGCAATAAAACTGTGTTTCCATCTTGCCCACTTAAGCAGGTACATAAAGGTCAGAGCTCTAGAAGAGAAATGCAGTTTTAATTTAAAACTAATATATCTTGAATCATGAAGGTGTGTTGCCATTACAGCCAACTTCCTTTTAAATGGAGGAATTAATCTTTACCTGCTGATGCAGCAGGGATATTTGTCACCTCCATATGATGAGATGATTCAATACATGAATACTGTCTTGTATCATGACATTAGAGCAAACCAAAATGTAAGTTAGTACTGGTAAATTATGAACAACGCTGAATGTTACATTATGTCTTACTTTCAAAAAGAAAAAAATGTGTTCAGATGAACAGCAAAAGTATGGATGCAAGAAGTAAACAAACATGATTTTGTTACACCCTTTGGCAGCTGAGACCAAGTGATATCGTCAGCTCTGCCTTGCATGCCCCAAGTCACATGTTGTTTGTGACTCATTTAATTTCTACAACTGCCTCTATTGTTCTGCAGAGCACAACCATATGAAGAGATGTCAGTTAAAAAGCAAGAAACAACTATTGCATTGTTAAATGGAAAAAATAAATGTATAAGTAATTCATGCTTCTGTCTTTTATCATTTGTCTCTAAAGACTATGAAAATGTTCTTGGTAAGACATACTTCTCTTGTTTGACTTCAATTATAACTAGTCCCATTTTAACTTGTTTTCAGTTAGTGGTAACTGCAAGTAAAGAACTTCTTAAGGGAAGGGAGTTGAACTGTGATTATGTCTGAATGACTAGCAGCCTGTGTCTTCCCTTGGAAGCACTGCTAATGTGATAAAATAATCAATTGACTATATGAAAGACAAGCTTCTTGCTTAGCAGTTGTGGCACTGGAAAGGAAGAATCACATTCCTGCTTTGCTTTCTACTGGGTGCTCTACAGTTTTGGCCAAAACCAAGAAGCTTGCAGAGGAGAGGCAGAAGCTGAGGAGAATTTGGTTCAGAATTTATGAAAGATGTATCTTTCTAAAGAAATTGTCAGAACAGTATCAATTGCTTGCTAACTTGTCATTTATCACTTGCAGAAATGCTGATTTTGGTTAAATGTAAATGGTGGTAGTTGACTGCCAAAATATGGTTAAGTTGCTGTTCAAATAACAAATCTCCTTACTCAATATATGAAGGAGAGCAGTATCAGCTTGTCAATATTAGCATATGACAGATGCTAAGCTGTCATACCTTTTGCAAGGGTGATTTTTTTGCAGTAGCTGTAAGTAAATGCTTTAAAAAGAGAAGTAAAAGTGACCACTGAGTGATTCAAATTACTACTCATATAAGACTTACAGCAGCTGGGATCTGTTTCTGGGAGCTGGAGTATCAGGTACTAATATTTACTTCAGTTATTGTTATCTGTCAGGTGTCAGAAGGTGTCTTAGAAATGCTCTCTGTGTCCTGACACAACAAGCAGTGATTGCGGAGTGCTGGGTGTCATTTTTGCTTTCCATTACACGCAGGACTGGAGGATTTAAGCTGTTCTATGGAAATACAGATAAGGTGCCACAGTAGGGCTGGGCATAAGGCTAAAGTCATCTTGGTTTGGTTCTTAAACCATATTGTAATATTTTGAGAGGGTATTTCAATACCTCAGCATATCTTTCTTATTTTAATGATGCACAGCCTGGCCTGGTAGGTTTGATGCTTTTTGTTAATGCTTGTATCAATGATTTTTTTCATCTAATTTTCTTAAGTAATTTCCCAAGGTATTTAATTACTTTACATTGAAGGTTAATATTCTTACTGCCTTCCTGCCTTATCTTCCTGGTAGATATATATTTAAAGTTGGAAAAGAGTGCTATCCAATTTTAATTTAACAATTGTGAGTATAACAGCTGTCTATTCCTTATATCTTGCAGGGTTGACACTTGAGAAGGAAGATGATTGAATGAAAGACGTAATAATATGAAGTATAAAGATATTTTGTGTTGGAATATTCTGTTTTGCTAAGACCTGAAGATCTGGGCCATGTTAAATTTCACTCCGGTATGCATGTTTGGCATATCCAGTATACCCATAATTTATATCCTTGACTTGCTAATGAAAGTGATGCATGATAAATATTTGACAGGATGAGTAATAAGGTTTAAAACTAATAAAAAAAAGAAAATGCCAACAGCTGAATCTTCTCAAAAATTATTGATTAACAAGCTTTTTGCACTTGTCTTCTGAAGAAGCTCCTTTCCTACTCCAGGGTTTCAATTTTGCTGTAGCTGTAAGAACTCAGAATAGCTATCTTAAAAACTATTTGCCTTAAATCTTGCTGGCAAGGAATCTGAACTCTAAGACTAACATCATTAATTACCATTCTTCTGATCTGTGTTGACTTTTAAAAATATTTGAAAATATAGAGTCTTTCAGGATAGGTGGCAGGGTGTTAAATCTCAAAGGAAATGTCATACGTTTGATGATCTCTGTCAGATCACAGCGCTTGATTATTAGACTGCAAGATCTTCTTGAACAAGAGCAGAGCAGATAGAATACAGCATCCTGGGATAAAATATTAGCAAGTTCTCTCCCCTCCAGCATATAATCAAAGTGGGGTTTTTTTTCTGTTTGGAAACTGTGTAGTAACTTCATATTTCTCTACGTTAGAATCCTGTCATGTGAACCTAACAGTGTGTGGTGATATGTTTCCACTTTGTTTCTGATGCTTGAAAACAGTTGTGGAAAAACTACTGAAAATCTAGGCAGGAGGTGGACATGTAAAGACTATCTGGTAGAAACAACTCCCTTGGGAATGTGAAGCGTTGTACAGAGTTATGTGAAAATAAATTTGGAATAAAAAGCAGAGCAAGTAACAGTACAGCTGAACGGATAAAGTCCAGATGTTCATTTGCAACACAGCTCTCTGAGTAAGTTATAAATAGAATATGCAGGCCAAATACATGACGAATAAAACTTATTACAGTCCTTGTCACTAAATAAAAAAAAATATTTCCTTTCTAAACCTCCACTTATGATCTTTATCTTGCTTGTTTCATTTCTTTTCTTGGTCTTACAAGCACTGAAGTTGCAAGATGTCAAGTTACCATGGAGTCCACCACAGAGTACCTGAAGCTGTAGCTTTTAAAATATAAACAGATAATAATTCTTTTGTGCACTCTTGTGACATCATTGAATTCTGAGGTCAGTAAATAATTGAAGAGGGAAGAGAGAGAGAGAGAAGGTAAGGGGGAGATGGAGGAAATGTCAGACCTGCTACTTCTAGCCCCCAGCCTGATTTTTAAGCATATGAAAGCAATCTAAGATTTCCTTTGGTTTTCTTTCTTTGAGTTACTTTTTCTTTCCCTAAGGATAGCTTAGTAAAAACCAGTTTTGCAAAAACCACTAAGGCAGCTTTTGAAAATATGATGGAAGTTATGGAGACAGCCTCCTTCATGTAGGATATGTACCTAGGAGCAGTGCTGAGTAGTACAGCAACTGTATTTAGGTTGTAATTTGTAGCTAACAGATGTTTGCTAATAAACCAAGTGGTAAATTTGACACATTTTTTTTAATCTTCTACAGTTACATTAGCAATGTGATGCAGGTGGGAGGAGAGTGCTGTGTCCACTTCGTGTCCTCCTCAATGAAACCCTAAGCCTCCTATGTGGTATGGTTGTGAAGCAGTTCTGAAATATGGTCCTGGAATCTTAGGAAAAGTTAGGGTGGAAGTGAATTCTGGAGCTATCAGCTAAAGCTCCTTTTTAAAGAAAGGCTAATTTTAAAGGTAGATCAGGGTTTTTTCACTTGACTTGCAAGTCTTCAAGTATGGAAAATCAAAACTTCTGTGGACCTTGCTTTGGTGCCTAACTGCTTTCATTATGTAGATGATTTTCTTTATATCCAATTATAATTGCTCTTCTTGTTACTCACCACTGTCACTTCAACCTTTTGCTCTACTTGTCTGAGCACTGTTCAATTTCCTTTATATTGGCCCTCAAAGAGCACGACCTGCTTCTCCTTAATCATCTCTTTTCTAGCTTAAACAAGGTCAGTTCCCTCAGCCACTCCTCACCAGTGCCAGGTGGAAAGGAATGACCCTCAGTCCACAGGCAGTTCTCTCATTGCAGCCCAGTGAACACAGTCATTATACTGCAGAACCCAGCTCTGTGATCTCTGGGTTTTTGGGGTTTTTTTGGCTGCTTGTTTACATGGTGTCTCTTGAAGAAAGTCCACTGTGTATATTAAAAAATAAATGTATAAAATAAAAAGCCAAACAATTAAAAACCCCCCAAACAAAACTACAAGAACCATAACCAAAACATATCATCATCTGTTACACATTTTTCAGCCTTTGCATTGTCTGCACATTGTGTGAATTTTCATATTTTTTTGTTACTGCTACTTGGATTATTGTTAGAGTGTACTAGAAAGTTATTCCTTCACTATTTAAAATTAGCTTTAATCATTAATTACACAGAATACATGGAATAGAAAATCTTCAAACTAGTTAGTCTTCTATGGCTTAATTTAGTTGATTCCCTCAGTCCCTAGAATGACTGTGAAACATATGTGTTTAATATTATATATATTAAAAAATACACTCAACCCAAAACTTATCACAATAAAAGCTGGAGAGATAACAAATTAAAGCAAGTAGACCACGTCATAACAGTTTGCAAATATCTGAAAAGTTTTATAAAATTATAGTAAAACCTAGACTTCTAAACAAGGCAACAAAGAGCATCAGGATATGAACAAAAGAAGGAAGATAATCCAAAATAATTAAAGGAAGAGAGGAGAGGAGAGGAGAGGAG
>JACBWW010000020.1:18537794-18566845 GCA_020086605.1 Lanius collurio | reverse complement strand
AGAAAAGAAAAGAAAAGAAAAGAAAAGAAAAAAAGACTCTAAATATTGGTCTTAGTTCTGGTTTTGGCTACATCAATTTTCACAGAAACTAGGAGAGCAAAAAATTCCCCTTCTCAAAGCTCACTAAGAAAGATTTGAGATGGAAGTCATGGGAAACAGGAAACTCAGGGAATGTTTCAATATTTTGATATCAGTCTATGAATATCAAAGTGAAAGTATTTATAATCTGTTTAGTTATTCATGAGAAACGCAGAAGCTTCTGCAGTATCAAGAGTTATGAATACTTTCCAGTGTTTTGAAGCAAGATAGCAAAACTGTAGTCCATTCTTACTTCTGCCTTGTGGCCATGGGTTTAGAGTTATTACATGAGATTTTTTTCAATTTACTTGTGTCTAAGGGTTGTTTTATTTGTTAGAGTTGTTTGGTTGGCTAGTTTTTTGGGGTTTTTTTTGTGGCTGCAGGTAGATGGATATTGTTCCTGGGGTTTAGTGGGTGTTTTTGAGTTTCTTTAAGAGCAAATACTCTCAAAGAGAGCATGATGGCTGAAAACCTGGACCTGTTCAAATCAGTAATAGACCCCTCAATATCATAGGGTCATGATTTTATACTATAATTAGAGTTTCTCTTCCTTACTTAAACTGCATATAAGTATATGAAAACTGGAGCTTGATTTCAGGAAAATGGCCTCTCTTGAGTTTAATCTTGATCTGTCCAGCTGCCCATAACATTTCAGAACTCTCTTACTCCTCCTGTCTGAGCTTTCACCTCAGCAGATGATTTGGACTACAGTCTGTGTTTCTGCAGCAAAATGTATGGCTGAAAGCTTTGCCACTCTGCACAGCTGTCCAGTAACAGCCAACAATCATTATTGTGATTGAATGCACTGCTTGAAATGCAGCTTTTTATCCAGCAGAGTCTGAAAGTTTCAAGGATGGAGACTGCAGTGTCCTTGGATAATTTTTCCAGTGTTTCCTAAAGGAACAACATGTTTCTACATTCCAGCTTGAACCACCCAGATATCAATTTTTGGCTATGGCAGATCATTCTTACTGCACTCAATTTCTCTTGCCTGTAAAAAATTCTTAGTGCCTATGCTGGTCAACACTGATGAGGGAAAAACAAGAAGCTTAGATTCTGATACCTGTACAACCTAGATTTTTGTGAACCACAGCCTTCGCTATTAAATGTTTTAAAATCCAGATTCATAAACATTCTGAAATATTTTTTTTTCTTTCTAATAATATTTTACTTTGTATAAAATAATTACATAATAATTTACTATGTGGAAGTTTTTTCTTCTTCTCTAAGCCTGGCAGTTTTCAGTTGAGTTCTGGTTCATTTCCTAATGAATAAATAACTTGAAAAAAAAAAAAAAACAACAAAAAAAACCAAACCTGTAAATATGAGATTAGGAATTCCCCTGCTTTTTTCCTTTCTTACCTTATTTGTCAGCATGTGCTCTGCATAATAGGATAGTGAGGATGTCACTTTTAGCAGCATTTTGAGCATGGTGATTGTCCTCCACAGTGTCATGAGAAGTGAATCATCTTTCAGTTCTCTTCCTGAAGTATTAAGTTATATAATCAAATGAAACACATCTGGTTTAACTAAATGTGACCTTTGTGCAAATAGTATAGATAACTTAACCAGACAAACTGAGCATTTTAATAAGTAAGTGAAGACATTTTCACTCTTCAGTATTCTACCTAATTCATTATTGCCCTATGGTACTTTACATATAGCAGTGTTTTAGTTTTTTCTCTACCAGTCTGAAACCTAACAATCATCCTCTGGCTTGGAAAGAAAGGAAAACTTCCAAGACAAATGATGCTTAACAGAACAAAAGCTATCCTATTCACTTTAATAACTGTTGAACCATACTACACCTTTTAATTAAATGTAAGGAAAGTTGGTTTTAATGTTCTGTCATAAGACAGGAGGCTAAATGCTTTTGTAGAAAGGAATCTCATTAAACTGTGTTGGGTTATTCCCATTTCAGTGCCTGCTTTTCAGAAGAGATGAGATATAATTATTTTTGCTTACAGTATAACTAGGCTGCAAGAACAATGCCCTTCATGCTGGTAAGAACTGATGCTGCCATTGAAGTATTAGAGATGACCCAAAGAGAGGAAGCGCTGCCCACGCATAAAGGGCAGGAGAGGTTACATGTAACTATTCAGTCAATGAAAAAAACAGGGATGCTCACAAAAAGTGTATGAGAATTACTTCATCCACAAGCTGTAAACAAACTTATCCTAGCAACAGGAATGCATTAAGAATTGTATTGACATAAACATCATAATACTTGGGCTTAAGAGCTGTGTTCTTAGTAAAAGTTTGGAAAGCAGTTTGTTCAATGTGGTAAGCAGTACATTTTCTGGAGATGCAGTGATGCATCTCCAGAAAAACTGTAGAAGGAAAAACATGTCTTTTCCTTGAAGATCCTAAGAACTTTGTGGTGGCATTAACTAAACACCACACACCAAGTCAGTTGTGAAGTCAACTGAAAAATGCATAAGTTTTTTCTCATCTTCTCTGCAGCAGTTTACTTTTCTTCAATACACTCTTTTTTTTCATGTACAGCTGCAGAGAAGTATAGTTAAAAATAATTAATTCAAAAGACTGAAACCACTTAATGGAGCAAATATGCACAGAGGTATTTATTAACTGTTTCCCAGTACAATACTGTTTGATGTACCCCAGTCTATTTGTAGCACATTGGTCCATCTTGTATTATTTCATTATCTTCTTCACTGCAGTTATATGACTTTAGTCTAAAGTTATTGTTTCCGTGGGAAGTATATTTATGGTAAATGTGTTGGCCTAGTCTCCCCAAACGTTATTATTACTAAGGCTGTATGACCAAACCTCTGCAACAAAAATATTTTTTCAAGGTATTTATGTTATGTTACAGGATGGCATTTTTTAATAGACTGTCTCAAAAATACCTTTAGGTACAGTTCTGCAATCTCTAAAGAGTTAGATAACTCCAAAATTAGGTACACCAGGTGACTACAGAGGGCTGCCCTAGGTTCTCTTTTACAGCCTTTGTTGCAAGGAAATGTTAAGTATGCTCCTGATGAATAGTAGCAGTGGTACCTTTTACCCTAGAGAGGCATCAAGAGTTCTGCTGTTTTCCTAATGATCAGAAGAACTGACTACAAACAGAAGCCTTTATATCACGAGAGCAAAAAAGTGATAGACACCATACATTTTCAGTATCCTACTGAAATACAGAATCCATGTGAGGTCAATGCCTGTTGTCCATATGATTTGTACTCTAGCAGGGAAAAGTAAAGAAAATTGTCTGAGATTTTGTGTACCAGAGATGCAGATTGAGCTCCTCTGACTGGAATGGGAAAAGGATAGAAAACACTTATGTGAGAAGATGTCTTATTTGTGTTAAGTGCCATTGAGCCATGATTCTGCTCAGATTTGTTTCTGACAATCAGTGTCTGTTTACAGCTTGCAGATGAAATGCACTTTCTAATATCTGAAGTGCTTTGTGTCTTTTCCTGAAAAGAGTTTGGTTTGATGATGTTCTGGTATTGCTAAACCCTGGTCACAGTTCTACAACACACTATCAGTAAATCCAATCACTCTTTGCAGAAAGATGGTATTTCATGGTATTCAATTTCCTTTATCAAAGGACACTTTCTACTTACTAAATATTGCAATTTAAGTGTTTAAAGAACAACTGTATGGAAGAATTTTATCCAATACTGACTATAACTATCAAATTGAAGAATTGTAACTGCAAGTCTGGGGATCTAACAGTAGCAAAGGGGGCTGCATGTAATTTATTTACCTAAAAGACAATACCTTGGCTGTCTGGTGTCACTTTTCCATGGAGTAATCTGTAAAGTAGATGAAAACAAGTAATTTAATACAAGCAATGCACAGGCCAGAAGTTGAAACAGCTTTCAACTGCATACTAGATCAATAAAAGAATATCTTAGGTAAAATCAGTTCATTAGGTCAGAATAATTAAATTCTAAGGTCTACCAGGGTGCAATTACTTCATATTAAGAGCTGAATCACAGCACTTGGAGAAGTCTAGTACCTGTGACACATAGGTTTTGTTCTGTCAGTATAAAATGCAGTCTTATATGCCCCTAATTTTTGCATCAAATTGAAAAAAAGAAAACTTTATTTTAGATAAACAGCCTGTATTCTTTTAGTTGTTTTTGAGTGAAAGTAAAAGCTTTTCAATTAATGCATCAAGCATATATTTAAAATTTATTTGAAGTGCTAAATTAATGTTATATTACTTTAAAGTGTCTTATTAGCAGGATAGCATTCCCACTTTTATTGACAGAAATAATTCCTATAACAATAATTATTTTGAATATTTTTGCAAATTAAAAAAAGTACACTTGTTCTTGGATAAAACTATTTCTTCCAGAAACATGCTTCATTTCTGCCTCCTGAATATTCAGAGCTTGTACAGAAAAACTTGTGCAGACATGTACAGATCACTTCACTGAGCCACTGTGAAATTAACTCTTCTTAGTTTATTTATACATTTTTAACTTTTTTTTACTTTTTTTAACTTTTAACCTTTTTAATTTTTTTAAACTTTTTTTAAAGGCTCCCAGGCAAATAAGAAGATTGAGGAGTCCCTCTCTTTACTGGTAGATCCAAGGATTAGGCTCTGGAAAACCGATTTTCCTGCAATTTAAATTTTTTGCTTGTTATGCTATCTGCTGTAAAGATGGGAAACATCTCTGCTCTAGCTTTTGACATAGTTAAATATTATCATTCTTCTCCCTCACTGTTCTTCCTTCACCTTCTGGCCTTTGAGTTGGGCAACTGCAAATTCTTTTCATTTCTCTTGAAATAACATCCTCAGAATTCTACTTTAGATAAGGTTGCTATCTTCTATTCAGGTAATGCTCACATTTAAACATTCTAGGATTATGTTTATTCTTTTGGTTTGTCTTTTAAGTAACTCAGATTCTTGAGTGTGGCATTCCTGTTGGGACCATTTTGAAAAAAGGTATGGCAAGCACACAGACCACTTCATGATTTACAGGTAAGGGCAGTTGCATGGAGTTGAGAAATACAGGTTTGTTTTGAAGGGAAGGAAGTTGAATTTGTCTTTCATGCCCTGAATGAATGCTGGAATTTATACAGAAGAAAGCTATGACTGTTTGTACCTGCTGTGAGTTAGCTAACAAGAAACTACAAAAGTGATAGACAAGTGGAGTCACTGGAAGGACTGGCAAACTTGATTGCATTTACAATGAAACAACTGCCTGGATGGATGGATGGATGGATGGATGGATGGATGGATGGATGGATGGATGGATGGATGGATAGCAGTGGCCATTGTCTCCCTCAACAACATCTCTCACAACATCCTCATAGACAAACTCAGGAAGCACGGGCTAGATGAGTGGACAGTGAGCGGATTGAGAACTGGCTGAACAGCAGATCCCAGAGAGCCATTATCAGTGATACAGGGTCTAGTTGGAAGCTTATCACGAGTAGTGTCCCCAAAGGTTCAATACTGGGCCCAGAATTGTTTAACTTACTCATCAGTGACTTCTTCAGAAGGCACTCTACTCCTTCACACAAGTTCACTGATGCATCAAAACTGGGAGGAGGGGTTGATACCCCAAGGTGCTATGCTTACCCTCCAGAAAGACCTTGACAGACTGGGGAGGTGGACAGAGAGGAACCTTCTGAAATACAATAAAGGCAAATGCAGGGTCCTGCATCTAGGGTGTAACCCCAGACACCAGCACAGGCTGGGATTGACCTGCTGTGGAGCTGGAAGTCCATGAGTCAGCTTTGTTTTGCTTTTTATCCGTAAATGAGATAAGGAAACTGCTGGATGATTTAATAAAGGCTGATAGGCTCACTTAGTCCAGTAATCGGGTCGTATGACCATTATTCTTACAGCTCCACTGAGGTGGTTGGCTGCATACCGGGACCCTTCACCCTTTGTCATATTCACTGCCATAACCTTGCCAGATATATCTCTGTTATCCAAAGTATCAATTTGCTCTCATATTTGTTGTCTACTATTTCAAGTGACCACACACATTCTCTAAGGTTTTTTTGCTCATACATCTTAATAATAATCACTATAAACATCACTGTTCTTTGTTGTAGAGCTGGCAGGAAGCTATTTTTTATGTTATTGGGTTAACATATTACAGAGTTGCTTCATTATGTCTGAGCTGCCACTCCACATGGGAAATTAGTGATAGCCAGTAGGCTGGATGTGTATCTGCTTTTTATGTAGCCTAAAATTTTGGATTAAGATAGTTTTTTGGTTTGGTTTGGGTTTTTTTTTTTGTGGGGGGGGAGGGCGGCGTGGGAGGGTTGTTAAGAATTGACCTGCTTGATTTGGAGTTTCTCAGATATAATGGTTAGACTCACTAATAGACCCAAACATGCTATTTTACCCCTATAGACTAAAATAATTTCTGCACAGTGACCTTTTGTGGCTCTCCTTTTTCCATATATAAAGTAAATATATGCACACACACAGATAGATAGATAGATAGATAGATAGATGATAGATTGATAGATAGATAGATAGATAGATAGATAGATACTTTCCCTGTAGAGCATACTGCAGTTTTCATCCTGTCAAAGCTTTAGCATATAAGAAATATTTGAATCTAGATCACTCTACGTGTGTGCATGTACTTGTTCTCTGCATCTTAACCTAATCATCCAAAAGCTTGTGACAGTAAGTGTGGAGCAGTTTCCTTGTCTGCAGCAGCACTCTTTGAAAGGAAAAATTCTCTGGTGAATTCATTATTACACAGAAGTCCCACCCCCATGAGACTGCTGTAGACACATAACAGGATTACTGTTCAAGAGTTTACTAGGATGCAAGTAAAATTGTTACAGTCAGCCGGCAGCAAGCATCTTTGACTAAGGTAGGAGAATGTTTTGACTGTTTTCTTTTATACACCCCATGAAAACATAAGGAAGCATTTCTATTTATTTTCTGTACATAAAATTACTTTAGATATTACATTACCGGTTCAATTTATATGGGGAAAAGAAAAAAAGAAGGTGATTTTTTTTAACTTCTCTGAATCTGGCTCTATAAAAATAATTTGTTAAAGTTAGTGCATTCACAGTCAGAAAAGCAAGAGATAAGAAGATTGATTTACTGTTTGGAGAGGAAATATAGTTCAAATATATTTTAAAAGAGTAAAGGTAGAGCTTCTGTATTTAATAGATTAAATTAATAATGATTTTGACAGCTAATATTTTGGGGATTTTTGTAGCTTAACATCATTTTTTTGTTTCTTGTAGTTTCACAGCAGCAAGGAAATGACAATTTTAGTTTCAAAATATTAGCTGTTGCATATTATATCTTGAAAAAGGATACACATTTTGTCTCTGAATTGGAGTTTTGATAAGGGTAGTTCTCAATACATGCAGAAAGGATTTGATATGAATCATCTAACTTCATTAGCTAATGAATGTGTCAAATGTATTCATGTAATTCTCAGGAAAGAAATTTACTGGATCTAATAACCTAATGGCATAACAGTGGTTCCAAAATGTAGAGCTGCCTAATCGATGTGGTGACAAATGAAATGATCTGTGGTCTGCAAGGTTAGGAGTTAATTGAATGAAGAGACAATATTGACAGTATTTTATTTTTTTAACAGCTGCTCATATATTCCTAATGGAAAGCTTGGTTTTATTCTTCCTTAAAGTAATTGCACAATCATCCTTAATTGAAATTCCTTGGTTTTATCTAGCAAATTGCTTTTAGGCTGAGCAAGGGTCTCTGACATTTATACTTTGGAGATTTAAGTTGTCGATGTGATATATAGAGCACCTACCTGTAAGTATAAGTGGCTAAAAATCATTTAAACCTGCAGTGAAATTTTCCTCTTCTCTCAGATTCTAAAAGCTTGTGTGAGTGCCAGGAAATACCTCAATTTATAAAATATATTTCATGTTTTAGATACTGTTTGCTCTCCACATTACTGTATGAGGAAATATAACACATTTTCATTGTGTTTAAGTATGTTTTATTAGTTTGCACAGCCAGCTACATAGAGCATAAATTATTTCATTGACAAATCCTTACTGGAGTCCTAGTTCAAATCCTATTAAGTCTCCTTACTAGGATTCAGCCATCAGAAATGTCACAATAAGTAATGTTAAAGTGATTCTCCAGGTCCCCCCAAAAAATAAGAAAGCCAGCTGCTTTTCCTGCACTTCCTGCAACTGCTCCATCTTTGGGGAACTCACTGATCAGAATTAACTTTGTTTTCCTGACCACAAACTCTGCACACCTGCTTGTACTCAGTGAGAACCCATATCTGTCAGTTGTTTCTGGCAACCTGATCTGGTTGAAGAAGTCCATGCTCCTTGCAGGGCGGGGGGGGGATGGTGAAGTAGATGACTTTTGGACATCTTTTCCAACCCAAATTATTGTATGGTTTTTATCTTTTCACTGCTCATCCAGCAGCAGCTATCCTGAATGTCTTGATTTTAACACCATCTAATACTGGGAAAAGGAGGGAAACAAAGTTTCAGAAAAAAAAATGCTATTCAGCTGCAGAAACATAAATGGAGTCATTAACCATGTTTAAATAAAGACACAATGAAATACAAAATTAAAACAGTGAGAGATAATAAGGAACTGCCTCCTGCCAGTGATCTGTCTACCTGTCTATGTTATGAGAAGCTGGATAGGAATTTGGCATGAGGTAACAGCATCAGCCTATGCTTTACCTCAGGGATGGTTGATGAACTGACAACACAGATGACATGATCAGTAATGATCATGATCAGGTGTGAAGTTGTGCTCAAACCCTGGGATATAATTTTAATATGGAGATACCTGAAGATATCCAAACTGTGGAAGGAGATAATGTCTCAGTGATTAACCATCTACCACAAAAACTACTGCCACTGAAGAGTCTGTCAGCCCTAGCGTCACCCTTCAGACCAAGGACCTCTGGACCTGACCTACACGTGCTGTGATTCAGTGTGTGCAGTGGCATATGGACACGTGTCAAGTAGCCTCCAGGCAGATTGGTTTTGCTGCCTGTGGTTTTGGGGAGCCAGTTATGCTAAGCCCAGAAATCAGTAGTTAATTCAGCATGTACCAAAAGTTTGTTATACTATAAATATGTGATAAACAATTTTCTTCCTCACTTGAAGCTTTGAACAGGGAATGGGGTGTTGATAAGGAACTAGAAACTGTTTCTCAACATTTTTTTTTTAGAATATCTCTATGGCACACGAATTTTTGTCATGTTTTGGGCGTGCATGCATTTCAGAAAACTTCATTCTACTATTTTAGGGTCCAGCTCTTACCTCCAGGTCTCTTAAGCAGGGGCTTACTTAAGTTTCAACTGTTTGGTTTCAGGGAGGTACTGTGCAATGCAGCATTATGAACAGTGTTCTCCACTGGTACCTGATACTAACAAAGCTGTCCTGAGCAAGTAGTTCTTTAGTTTCTTAATTTATATAGAGTTTGTGCATATTCAACACTAATAGGACTGTCTGCTAGCCTTAGTGGGCTTTAATCTATAATCATACTTTGGCTTTTGCTGAAATAATTTCGTTTTTTTCTACAGGCTTTGGATGCCTGTTTGCCCTGCAAATCTCATACTCATCCTCCAATGCTTAACACATTTGAACTGAGCAGGTCCCCTCCATTCCTTTAGCTTGGGAACAAAAAAGCTTTGAGAATGGTATCTCAGAACTGCACAGTGAAATACAGTCTGCATCCTTTGAAACTTGACAATAAACAATAATCTGTCCTTTGCTTCTCACACTTCAATGTCATACATATTTAAAATGTGAAAAGTTTCTACACTGATTGCTTTATCTTTTCTGGTTTTGTTTCCCCATGTCACTCTCTGAAACAAAGCATAATACATCCAGGTGCAAGATTTAGACCTGGGGTGGGTTTTCACAGGGAACAAAAAGAGGAAGAAAATAGAGGAGGGGAAGAAAGTGTCTTAAACTTGTATCCACAAATAGTTATTATATACACTTATAATTCATGGTTTTGTAGTTAGTAAAGTACAAAGAAAAGGAATTCATACATCTTTCTGTAACCCTGCAATCTGACTATATGGTGAGAATATAAATTCCATATCTTAAAAACTTAGGAGGGATGCAAAACCCAAACATATTGTGTGGGGATAGAGAGGGAGAAACCCTTCATTGCCTGGCAAAGAAAGGACCTGCGTTACTACTTTTGTTTGCTGCAGAATGAACTGCTATCCTATTACACAAGTTTTAGAGTCGAATAAAAGCAACTTGGCCAAAAGTGACTTCATTATGAAATTGCCTTCTGCAATCCCTTTTAGTGCATTTTTAACACTATGCAATAATAATTAAAAAACAGAGGGCACTATGAAATGCAGTTTGGAAGGGAGAATGGAGAGGGATTTTTGGGATGAGGGGTTTGTTTGGTATTTTGTTTGGGTTTTTGGCTTTTAATGTGTAGGAGTTTTTGGTTTTTTTGGTTTCTGGTTTTTGTTTAAATCCACAGTCCAGGGAAAAGCTGCTTTAGTTATGTTGTTAGAAGGTAAGACGAAAACTAATAGCAGAAATTTTAACACACTGTTGCTAATATTATCTTCCTAAGCACCTCAACCACTTTTTCATTAGAGAAGCAGGTTTGAGCTCTTAAAATTCCTTCTTTCTGGATTTCTCAAATAAGTCCATGTTGACTGTGATAAAATTGCCACAGAGGCAAGGCTTGAAGCATGATGGAGTGATATGTTTTTTCTCCACTTCTCTCTCCACTGAGAGCTGATGAAAAGAGGGAAGAATATTTACAGGAATAGAGATTTTACTGATACTGTCATGCAGAGCCTTGAGGACAGTCAGTCATCACAGAGTATACTGATAGTATCTTCTTAATAACTCCCTTACTCTTTGGTAACTACTGTCTATATATCAGGAACCTCCCTCCCCTCTATTTATCTTTGTTTTGACATTAGCTAACTTCATAGTGATGGTTTAGAACTCATAACAATGAAGTATTTGTCTTTTAAGTAAATTTGCTTTTGTGATAAAACTATTGATGTAGTACAAATGCAGAAATATGAATTAAGAGTCTCTATGTGCTAGTTGGGGTCTAGTAATTGCAATTTAAAAATCTTGTTCTTGGCTTGATATGGATATGTTTCACTTTTTATTGTGTATGGATTTATATCACCAAAAAATTAAATGAATGGGCAAGCTTACAAGATTTCAATCTTGTTTTCTTAACAAAAATCTGTGAGATAATGAGGTACTTGCAAGCTATATTTTACATATGGTAGTATATTATATAGATGTAAAAAGCAGTGTGTCATATGTAGGAAAAATTGTGTGCTATTTAAAGCATATATAAAGATACATCTTAAGATTTCTCCTTTGTTTTTACAATATAAACATGAGCATAGAAAAGTATGAAGCTATAAATTCAGAGACGGATGCATATATATAGAACATATATATATATACACATATATATGTATAAATATATGTCCACAAATCTCCACTGAAAGTTCTGGATTTAATTTCTGTTTATATCTATATATGACAATTCTGATGTGTAGTTATACAAAGGTGAGGCTCATTCTTGAATCTTTTGAAATGCAAAAATATCTTTGAAATATAATACTGTTCATGAACCACTTAAGAAATATGTACTTCTGAAAAGATGGCTGGAAAGTGTATAACAATCTATATTGATGCAAAAGGAACAATGAAGTAGCTGTTAATTATCTGTGTAATAATTCTTTTAATGTATTTGTAGTTTTGCCATGGTTTTATTTATTTGACTTACAGTTTCCTGTCAAAAGGCTTCTAACTGGCTTAGAAATCAGTTTTACAAGTGGTCTGGATAATTCATCTACAGTGTTAATTCTATTTAGATTCCACTCGTGCCACTGAAAGTTATCCAGCTTTATTTGACCTTATATTCACTTAATTGAAAATGCTATGGACACAGCAAAAATCACACAACTGTAATTATGTGTATCTTTTTAGAAGCAGGTATAATGTAGGGCAATATTTTTTCAGCAAGCTCTCTGATACTCAGAGTTTATGCCGTGGCTTTATATCAGTAAAGTACCAAGGGTATCCTGCCTGATCATAAGGGACAAAACAATTTTCTGGGGAATTTCAGAGACCATTTGACATCTAATAGATTAGTAGAAGCCTAGATATAGGTAACAGAATCTAGAATTTCTTTATCCAGAGATTTCCCATAAATTAACACATAAATTCCCATAAATTTCCAGCATAGTTTCTTTGTTCATAAATTTAATTTTAGTTGTCTTTATGCCTGAACCTCACGTTCTGATTTTAATTTGAGCTTTTAAAAGGGAAGCCTTCAAAAATACAAGTAATGCAAACATGGCATACACATTCTCCATCCTCTCTGTAATAGCTGCTCACAAGAGAACAGCCTTGAATGCTATAGAGAATAGAGCTATGTATAAGATTGAGATTTTGTTGTTGGATGATATTAAATGATGCTGTTACTTTCTGGATTTCATATTGGATTTCATACAGTTGCCATTCATGTTGCGTTCCAATAAAGACACAATTAATGGATTCAGTTTGATAGAGCTATAGCACAATATGGTCTTACTCCTTGTAGTTCCTTACATTGACATGTCATTACTCAAGTTTTCCCTCAGAGTTATTCTTCTGGTTCACCTCGGTTCTGATCCAGCTGAGCAGCTGAGCCTTTCAACAGGTTGCTGCCAAAAGTGGTGAAGGCATGTCCCACCTTTACTTAGGAGATGCTCTGGGTAAACTGTCAGCCCTTGCTGCTCCTAATTTCCCCCTCTATCTCTCATTTGGTGTGTGAGATTTGGTCACTCTATCCAGATTACCACTCACAGGCCAGAGACCCACAAACTGTCATAGGTATCAGTAAAATGGGCTACTGACTAGCACTGATCTGTGCTTCTGCAGTCCATTTGCCTGGAGAAAGCATATGGCTACCAATTTTTAAAAAAATAAAGTCATAAAAACAAAAAAAGCCCCACAAGTCATAAGTTGATTCTAGTCTTTGTGAGTAGAAGGGCAACTATATTATTTTAAATTAGGTCACCTAGACCATGTGCAAACATCAATTAAAATACTGCTAAATAGCTATTTTCTTAAATGTTATCTTATTCTAACAATCTTTGTCAAGGGTGGGATAAGGATTGTGAGAAGGAAAAGAATTATTTTGATTTTTTAAATAAATAAGGAAGAAAAATAATATACCATTAAGATACTAGGCGCATCTCTTCTTTTTTTGTTGCTGTTTGCTTGGTTGTTTTCCTTGATGTCAGGACACAGATCTGTTACTTTGACACAAAAGAGAAGCATTTTCTTCCTTTCTTATCCAAGAGTCATCAAATAAATCTCTGTCAGGTAAATCTAATGCTTGCAGAAAAGCAGCTCCTGTAAGAAGCATCCAATTAGCCTACTTATGTCACTTAGTACTCTGTGCTTTAGTGTTCTCTGACTATAGATTAGTTTCTGTGCTCTAATTCCTGTCATTAATATTCACCCACCATAATCTTGCTTTGCTATGCATTATTTATCAAGTTTAAAAAGTGTTATAGCAAGTTTAACTAGGTAACAGGCAAAAAATTATGTCCAAAAAGTGGTTTTAACCTGAACAGTTCATACACTGAAGAAGACATGTGAAAATGTTATTTAAAATGAGATAGCTTTACAGATGCTAGCGGCATGCTCTTTGGGTTTTTTTTTTTCTTTATGTATAACCATCTGTTTCTTTAAATGTTAAGAATGAATCTAAACTTCTATACAACTGAACTAAAAAAAAAAAAAATTGGAAATTTGAAAAAATCCTCTAAGTATAACAAAGGGAATCTTTCCAACCAGAAGGGGACTCAAGACACAAACTGTAAAAGAAGCTCCTGCAGATACTTCCACAGTCTGTTGGGCAGAAGTGGTCTTGTAGATGCTTCTATGAACTTCTAAGAACTATGGTTTGCAGGGTAGAAAACTGGCTGGATGACCAGGCCCAGAGAGTGGTGGTGAATGGTGCTGTGTCCAGCTGGCAGATGGTGACCAGTGGCATTCCACAGGGCTCAGTGTTGAGCTCAGTCCTGTTTGATCTTTGTCAGGATTCTGGATGAGATGGCTGAGTGCACACTTGGGCAGTTTGCAGATGACACCAAGTTGGGTGAGAGTGTTGATCTGCTGGAGGGCAGCAAGGCTCTGCAGAGAGATCTGGACAGGCTGGATTGCTGGGCTGGGCCCAGCTGTGTGAGGTACAATAAGGCCAAGTGTCAGGTCCTAAACCTGGGTCACAACAACCCCCTGCAGCACTACAGGCTGGAGGAAAAGACCCACCAGAAAAGGACCTGGAGGTGCTGGTGACAGCAGCTGGACAGGAACCAGCATGTGCCCAGGTGGCCAAGAAGGCCCATGACATCCTGGCCGGGATCAGCAGTAGTGTGGCCAAGAAGGCCCATGACATCCTGGCCGGGATCAGCAGTAGTGTGGCCAGCAGGACCAGGGCTTGGCACTGGTGATCCTGTGTCTAATTCTGGGCCCTTCACTTCAGGAAAGACCTCGAGGTGCTGGAACTTGTCCAGAGAAGCTGGTGAGGGGTCTGGAACAGAAGTCCTCTGAGGAGTGGCCGAGGGAGTCATTTACACTGGAGAAAAGGAGGCTTGGGGGTGATTTTATCTCTCTACAATTACTTGAAAGGAGGTTGTAGCAAAGTGTGGGTCAATCTCTTCTCCCAGTTAACAAGCAATAGGACAAGAGGAAATGGCCTCATGTTGTACCAGAGGACATTTAGATGGATTACTGGGAAAAAAATCTCAGAAAGGGCTGTCGAGCATTGAAACAGGCTGGTCAAGTAAGTGGCAGAGTCAACATCCCAGAATATATTTAAAAGACATGTAGACATGGCACTTAAAAACATGATTTGTTGGTGGACTTGGCAGGATTGATGGTTGGCTCTATGGTCTTAAGGATCTTTTCCAATCTAAGTGGTTCTATGATGCTCTAACTGATAAATGCAAGCCACTAATACAAATCTATTAGTTACTCTATGTTATTTGCTAAACAGCATGCATAGCTATACAGGAAATTATTTTCATAACAAAAAGAAATTTTAAAACTTGATTTTCAAGATGGATATTTGGATTGGTTAAAAGAACAGAGTAAACAAAATGCTAAGGGGGATTACAAGCTTTTACAAGGGCATTGGATTAGAGCATTGAATCCCTGAAAATTGTGTTGAGAGTATTTCGGTGCACATTTAACCTGAGGCCTCAGATAATAATAATCATGAAAAGACAAAGAAACAGCATGGGAATTACACTCCTATGGATATAATGTAATTCTCCGGTGGAAAGGGGGACAGCTGCCTTCTGACAACAGGGTAGAAACCTAGGTCAGTCAGTTAAATGACAGTTTAAAATAAATACATTGCTGTTTTTAGGAGTTTAAATTTTTTTAATGAGTTTCTTCCTGAATTTTTTCATGAATTTTTAAATTTTAAAAGTTATGTATTTGATTATTCAACTAAAAGAGTGCACAATTACCACTGGAGCTGTTGCATCAGGTATCTATTATATATCAAGTGGAGAGCAAGGTAGCTTTGTAAATGTGTCAAAAATGTTATGTGGAAGAATAATTTGACTAAATATTATGCATATTTGAATGAGTGATATGGCTCTACATATGACTCTACATACAAGTAGAGGAAAAAATATGTAACCTGCAGGTATTAAATACACAGATAGATAGACAGATACATACATACATACATACATACAACACACACACCAAAAGAGAGAGAGAAGAACTGTTTAGCATTTTTTATGAAAGAATAGTATAATGATTAGAGCAGTAAAGTAAGGAATTAGATATTTTTTCTGTTCTTTGTCTCATTTCAGGCAGAAGAATATTAAATATTTTCAACAGTTATAGCTCTTAGTACCCTTCATTGTCTATATATTTTTTTCATAAATTACATGGCTAGTGATTCTATTGATCAGGGGCACTATTGAAGGTTTAACCTCAACCCATATAATCTAAAATTTCACGTTTCCATCAAAAATGAGAGGCATAAGCTGGAGGTACTGTGGGAAGCTGGACCAACAGTAGCTCTCCTGTTACTATATTTGCTTTGACTGGAAAAAAAAATTCTAATTCAGAATATCTGATGTTTGGGATTTGAGGAAAAACATGTGATTTGGAGAAAGTGAGTAAAGTTTTCTGGTCATTAGCTAAACTTTAAATCCATATAAGAATATCTTGGAGCTGATGTAATGCATGAGTTGAGGGAAATTATAAATTGCTGGAAGATATTATCATAGACATAGCCACATTTGTGGTTTAGGAATACATCTAATGTTGACTTTGTAAAGCCAGTTGGTTTCTATGAGTCACTTTTAAGGCACTTCATATGACAGTGAATTTGATTTTTACTGATTCTTCTTTTTTTCTCTAGCAAATAAGTTATTTATTACAGATTATATAATATGTATCCCTCAAATATCAGTTTGAAATTATAAAATTAGAAACATTGAATTTCTACACATGATAGTCAAGTACTCTCCAAATGAAGCAAAACATAATGTTGATATACAACCACACCATTAAACCAGTTAAGAAATTAAAAGTTTCGTGTTATTTCATTTATGAAGATGCTAATATGTTTTGTGCAGAAATATTGTTTATTCCTTATTCTCCTTGTCCCATGAAACATCTACTTTAAGGTCATATTTATGCTTCAGCTGATCAAAATCCAAACCTTTTAAAGATTTAGGTATATAATCATGGAGCACAAATGAAAGCAAACCAATGATGCCTGGAAATGAAAGGCTTTATGCTTCCCCTGTGACCTGCAGTGCACCCTGTGAATCATTCATTTTCCAAGTATTAACCTAAGATTATTTTTTTATAAAATTTATCCTCTTGCTTTCTTTTTATTTGTTTTAAACAAAAACAGCAAAAAACCACTTTGTTTTCTCTGCAACAGAGTCATAACTAATGCTAATACTAAAACTAAAATGGGAGGGGATTCTTTGTGCCTCGACTGAATCTATTTCACTTTTGAGGTATATCTATAATTCTTACCATAACGCCCAAGCCTATACCAGTAGGTGACTGTGATACATTTATGGGATTATAAGGGACCAAAGTTTACTTTTTCTTGTCAGTTCCATAAGACTCATACAGCAGGATGTTTCTGTCTCTGTTCATAATCAGCAGCCTTGAAATCCTGAAATCCTAAGCTTGTTTTCATGGGACATCTAGACACTGCAGTCCCAGTGATGAGGAGTGCTTATCTGGTTCAGCACTGGAGAGAATAATTTGCTTTTCAAAAGATTACATCCTCATGTGCAAGGTTGAGCAATGTTCTGGATGCAGAGGGGCTAAGCAACATAGGGAGATGGCAAGTGTTGGTTTCAATGCTGTTTCCAATTAAGTTTGATAAAGAAATTGTGAAGGGCAATGGGGAGCTGCTTTAGAAGAAAAGAACAGATGTAGAAGACAGATTTATGCTCCAGGTGATTGGTATAATAAGCTTCAGGAAATAATGCAAGAGACAGCACAGCATTTTAAAAAATCTTCTGTGCATAATTTTTCTGTGTTTTTCATACATGGGCTTCATCATTCTGTGTAACATCTGACATGCTGCAGTTCTGAATGTACCTGCACCTATCCTGGGAGAGAAGATGTGACTGAGCTGAGACACAAGCATTAGTATATGATGTATACTGAGATAAGGAAGGCATTTCTTACCCTGTTAGGGCTTTTCTATTTAGATGGAACTTAGAGGCCAACTTGAAAATCCAAGGAAATATTTTTTGAAGATATTTTGCATCTCGTATTGTTAATTTCTTTCCTTCTAAGTTCCCCTAAAAAATCATGAAACAAATTATACCAAACGATTTTATATGCATTTCCCAAAGTTTACAATAACTGCTGGTTGAGAGCCTACTTCCCCCTGCCCTTGGTTTTGAGGATTTCTGCCTTCTATTCCTGGTGTGTTGAAAGGTATTCCTACCATATACCTCTGCTGTGCTAAAAGCCATCTAACAGGGCAGGACTGGACAGATACAACTGGACAGTGGGGGTGATTTAATCAGAAATGAGCCAAAAGCTTTTTATTAGACATTGTCTACACAGTTATGCCTTTTTGCTATGTTTTTACAATTACATCCCCATGACACATCCTCCACATGAAGTGTTCAGCATCTTCTGAGCAATCTGGTGTTTCTTTTTCCTATTGCAAGGCTGGAGCTCTGGTATTGCTGAACTTTGGGACACATCGTAAGAGGACCTGACTGCAGCCTACAGCCTCTGCAGTCATTCTGAAACTTCCAAAGTTCCTTTCTCACCATCCCATTAGTCATTTTTTCCATGAAAGTCCTCACACCACTCTCAATAGAACAAAGAAATAATTTGAATTTGGTGACTGTAAATACACTGCTTGAGAAGATGTATTTGACAGCTTACTACATTCTGGCATCACCTCTCT
Source organism: Lanius collurio (assembly GCA_020086605.1). Lineage (NCBI taxonomy): Eukaryota > Metazoa > Chordata > Aves > Passeriformes > Laniidae > Lanius > Lanius collurio. The sequence continues at coordinate 18,548,367 of JACBWW010000020.1, read as the reverse complement.
GAACTAAAGTCCTGCTAGAGAATTTCACATAAATTTTGTCAGTATTTTGGGAATTAATCTACCATTGGAGAAGAGACTGATGATACAGATCATTTGCTTTGGGAGGACCCTTCTTTTTCATGCTTTAGTGTCCTTTTTTCTGAATGTATGAGGTAAATAGATGGGTAGATAGCTGCCGTGCCACATTGCTGAGGTGAGAAGCAGGAAAAATTCAGGATAACAAAATGTTCTCTCTAGAAAATCTACACAAAGTTCACCTCAATACTGCAGAGCAACGTGAAATCTTCCCCAGCAGTTCAGAAGCACACATCTCTCAGTGTATGAAAAGTCACTCAAACTGATGGCAAAATGCCAAAACATTTAATGCAGACAGTGCAGTAGATATGTGGCTTAATTCCAAGATAGTAGTGCCATCACATTATCTATCAATCCCCAGCCCAGTTTTACCAACCTGGGCTACTTTTAAAGAGGAAAAAACAAGACATTAAAACTTCTGCAACATAAATAGTACTGTGAGTCCTCCTTGATAAGGATGGCAGCAGGCAGTCTTCCAGGAAATACACCAAAGAAAAATAATTAATTTATTCATTACTTCCCATCAGCAAGCAGATGTTTTACCACTTCCTGTAAAGCAGGGCTTCAGAATATATAACAGCTATGTTGGATGGCAAATACCATAACCATGTCCCACTACCTCCTTCTTTCCCTGAGTTTTATTTCTGTGCATGGTGTCATATGGTATGGAATATCCCTTTGGCCAGTATGAGTCAGCTGTCTCCTCCCAGCTGCTTGTAACCCCCAGCCCTGATCACCGAGGGAGGCAGGGGCAGGGGGAAGAAAACCTCAATGATGTGTAAGCACTGTTCAGCTACTGCCAAAACATCGGTGTGCTATTCACATGGTTGTGAGGGCTTTTTCCCACTTTAGGAATGCAAGAAGTTGTGGCAACATGAAGTAATACTGTTGATACAGTGTGTTTCCTGATCAGACTTGCTGGAGGTGCACTCAATCCCACTGTCCATGGCACCAACAAAGACATCAAGGGTTCCAGCACCTACCCCTGAGGAGCAGCACTCACTGCTGCTCTCCGCTTGGACATCGCACTGCCAACCACAACTCTGAGTGCCACCATCCAGTCAGCTCTTCATCCATCGAGTGGTCCATCCATCAAATCCATATCTCTCCAGTTTAGAGACAAGGATGTCGTGTGGGACAGTGTAAAATGCTTTGCACAAGTACCGGTAGGTGTCGGTCACTCTTCCCTCATCCACTACCTCTGTATCCATCACAGAAGGCCACCAAATTTTTCAGGCACAATTTGCCCTTAGAGAAGCCATGTTTGCTATCACCTATCACATCTGTATTTTCCATGTGCCTTACAATAAACAGTTTCCAGGGGGATCTGATCCATGATCTTACCAGGCATAGACGTGAGACTGACTTGTAGCTCTGTGCTTGTGGAAGATATCTTGCTGCTGAAACGTTACAATTAGAAAACACAGAGAAAATACTGTTTAGAGAGATTCTATGACACACCTTTCATGTATTATAAAAATTAATCCACAACCCCACTTTGTAAAATTGGTTTGCTCTCTCCCCAAGGAGGATATTGTTGTTTCAAGTTTGAGCAGATGAAACAAAAAGATTATGCCAAGAAAGTGATCTACTTGCTGATAAAGACAAAAAGGCTCGGTAGGATGTACCATATGATGGAAAATCCTTACCATGAAGCTGGTCAGTTTGAGAAAGTAAGAGAGCAGCAAAAACTGCTGTAGAAGGAAAAACAGGAAAGCAGGTAAGGACAGATAAGAGCGCTTTATGACTATTGCTTAAGTCCAGGCAGAGAACTTCTTAGAGCACAGAAGGAGAATGTGATTCTGTAAATACATCCTACAATATACCTGGACTTTTTACCACTTACACCATGTGGAATCTGCTGTGGTAGTTTTCAGAGTATAATATGGAAAAATAAATGAATGATATTAACTTAGCATAAGACCACTTACTTATAATGAAAACTATTATATCAAAAGATAGATAGCTACCAGCTGACACATCTGGGGAAGTGGGTAGTCAAGTTCACTTTGAGCTCTATGGTACAGCTTCTTGCATAGTAGGGAAGTCTTGGCTCTCAGTCAATATTTCTTTTTCAGAGTCAGCAGAAGCTGTCTTCATCTTTTCTTCTTTTGCCTAAATTGGTCATGTCTGCCCAAACCTCAACCTGCAGTGTCTCACTGAAAAATCTTCTTAATGTGGGTGGATTGTGGGAATATTCTTAAGGCTAGATTCTCATTCTTGTTGAAATCAATGCTTTTGATTTGGCAATAAATTATATCTTGGTTATGACCTCGTCCTTTTAGCAGCTCTCTCACATCTATTTTGGTTCTGTTTCGTTTCAGGAGTTTACAGAATCTGAATGTTCTTAGACTCTGGGGAAATTCATCTGCAGTTAACATTACAAACTCCATTGTCAGCATAATCCAAAGTCTAATGTCTGCTTTTAGAGCAAGTACTCCTCATAGTCTGGTCTTGGTTGTAAATTAACATGTAAAGAGACAGGTGGCTTCCAATTATGACTTCCAAAGAGCAAAGACTGCTCTTGTACATAGATTAATCCACTCTACAGGGACTGAAGAGCTATTGGATGACAGCTGGAATGTACAAAGATTAAGAACCTATTAATTTCATATGCTGTGATCTTCTTGCACTTTCAAACACAGAATAGACCTGTTAATTGATAATAGTATGTGTGATATCTGAACTGAGAGTAACCTGGGTTGCACATACCTGAATATTCATGTCCTCATGTAAATTTCAAATAACTGAAATATATTCATACTGGTTTTCCTGTGGGATGTAGTGGCAGAGCAGCACAATGAACATGAAGAATCAGTTTAAACTTACTGCTGATCTTAAGATAACTCAGTTTAAAATGCCAGCTGCATCATTACAACACTTGAGTGAGACACATCATACAAGTGGGCTGGACCAGGTGGTTTTTAACTATATATTTTAGGTGTGTTTCTTTCTTTTCCAGGATTTTGTCTTTCATGAGATCCTCATTCTCCTTATTAATTTAATGATGCCTTATTAATCATAGAGTGGTTTGGGATGGAAGGCACCTTAAAGAAGATATTCTAAAGCTCTTGCCATGGGTAGGAACACTGTTGTAAGGTGTTTTGAACCATGATAGTGTGCCCCAGCCAAACCATCTTTAGTTATGCCTATTGGAGCCCTCAGAGTGAGACCAGGCTGAAATTATCAGATTCACCTGGCCTTCCACCTTCAGCTGCAGCAGATCAAGTCCTGAAGGGATTTCAAGCCCATTCAGAAGGCTTAGTCAATGAAGAGAGAGGTGGGATAGGTTTGTATCTGCTCTGTCTTTTACTGGCTTGTTGCTTGGATTTCCTGGACAAACTTTTCTGCTGGTCACTGGATGGGTTTTGTTGCTGCCATTATCTTGACTCTGCTTCCCTGGATCTGGAGCATCAAGGACTGAAAGGTAAACTGTGCTAAATTGGGAAAGAATTGGGAAAGAAGAAGCTGAAAAACTAAGTACCAATACAGTGAGGAATAGATAAAAAGGACTGTGCTGCATGGGACTAAAACCAATCTTATTTCCTGAAAAGTGTGTGCAGAACTCTTGGACAAAGGGATCAATCAAGCAAGGTGTAATCTCATGCACTGCAGTTACAAAATGTATATGTGCTGTATTATGGACAAGTTGGTAAAATGTGTAAGTACTGTGTCAGGTAGATGTACTCTGTTAAGTAAGCATTAGTAAGTAAAATGTGTATGTACTGTGTTAGGTAAAAATAGAGTAAGATGCATAAGTAGTGAGTTATGTATAAGTGAACTGTATAGGTTATGCATAAATGTGTACAAGTAGGTAAAATATGTAAGTATAAGATAAGTAAGAAAATACACAAAAGAGGTGATAAGTAGGTATTACATAAAAACTGGAAGATTGTGAGTTCCTGCATGATGCCCAAAGAGGTGATGCATATTTTAGAGAATTTTAAAGCTTCTGTGTAATCATAATGATTCATTGTACAGAAGTGCTGAGTTCCTGCAGGACACCACCCACTAGACCAGGTTACTCAATCCCCCATCCAAACTGGCTTTGAATGCTGACAGTGATAGGGCATCCACAACTTCTCTGGGTAACCTGTTCCATTGCCTCACCACTCTCATTTTGCTATTTGACTCTGGTACATCTCTGGGGTTTTTTGCAGTTAGTAGAAAGAAAAGAATTATACATGTAACACAGTTTTACAAATCACTTTGCAAGAGAATGGAACTAAAGGTTATTTTACCCTATTTGATGGAAATAGAGATTTATTGTTTTTCCCTAAATCCCCTTTTATTGAGGTTGCATTATAATTAATCAATTTGCTATTATCTCCTCATGTTATGCTTTCTCAGTGTTTGTGGCTAATATTTTTAAACTCTAAATTATTCATACATTTCTCAAATGGCAAAAAATGCATGCTTATCTCAATCCTTCTCTTGAAATTTCTAGTCTCCTTTGCAACTCTGGACTTTTTTTCTCTGAATTCCCTTCAATTTACTACCAATCTTGTGACAACAATGCACCAAAGTAGTTCCTGAATCCACTCTTTTGGCTGTATGACTTTGGGAGGAAGGGTTGTCAAGAGTAAGCTATGCAGGAATATGCTTAAAATCCAATAGGATGGTGTGTTTTTTCACTGGTTTCCACTTTTTCCATGCTGATCGCATGGGACTCTGACCAGTCAGACTGAAGTCTGTTTGAAGCAGTTAGGAAGTGCCTGTATCTTAGTCATACTGGCTGGCCACCCACAAATCCTCAAAAAAAAATCTTTAAATTTCATCCACCGTTTTTATTGTCTTGAGTCCAACAAATGGAATGATCTGGATATTAGTCACAGATGTCTGTGCTGCTTCATACTGAGTGTGGGCATTGCCCAGATGATGTGTGTACATGAGCTTTTTGGGCTTCCATAGTCCAAAGGGGGAGGGGGAAAAGACACACAAATACACATGTATATATAAAAGTTCACTTGTGAGTGAGCTCATCCTCCAGTATTTTTTGATGATTGGCTTTGGAATGATTTAGTGAGGCAGTTATATTTAGGTATATTTAACATTTTGTGGGCATGCAGACAAATATTTGCTATAGCTCTATTTCACCTTTCTCATACTATAGTATATTAAACCACAAAACCACACTGGCATAGTTAAAGGGTAGATATTTAACATTATGCTCTTCTTGGAATAGATGAGTTTGAGGAGGGATGGGGGGTTGGTTTTGTGCCTGCTTTTTTGGTTTGTATGTTTTGGGTCATTTCCCTGCAACTGTGCATGCCTAGTAGCAACTTCTTTTTAACATTAAAATCTTATCACTGGTGACACTGCAACTCAGGCATTCAGTTGCAGTGGACAAAATTACAAAATTTCTTCCTAATTTTGTGGTGGCTTTGAAGGGGGCAATGCATCAAGCCATTTTCTCATTCAACATAGGAACTTAATGCAAAAAAAATTAAAATAATTTGTTTATTTGCAAAAAGATTTTATGTGAATACTGTTCATATTGAACTTTTATGAGCAGTCTGAAAAAAATTCAAATTCAATACCAGTAACCTGTATTACAGCTACTCAGTTAATACCAATTGGTACCAGTCTGAATATGTATTTGTAGTTGCCTTAGAGGTTGCTTTATTGAAGAAACCAGCATGGAACAAAGTATTTGCTCATTAGGTTGCTTTTGCATTAAAATTTTTGTCTTTGACTCCTGTTTCTTAAGTGTAATTGCTTAACAAGGAAATCCAAGATAGAAGAAACACTTATATTTAGTAAAAGAGATCTTGTTAGCCAGCAATGTTTTCTGTAAAACTTTTGCTTGCACCTCAGGAAAAAACACTGCTAGCAATAGCTCACTTTTACTTCGGCATCATTTACAGCTTTCATTCTTGTGACAGCTTCCTGTGTAATTTCTGCTGCTGTCTTCTGGCACCCTCACTCTCATCAAATGATTTCCTTGTCAAACTCTAATGACCTTTAAAATACAGCAGTATCTTTTGATACCATCTTAGTGTTCTCTTAGAATCAAAGTCACAGACTCCTGCTGATCTCATCAAAATTTATTTTCTTTGCCAGGAAACTCATCAAACAATAAACTCAATCTCAGGAGGCAGAGATAAAGAAATTTATTCTGTACTTTATGCTGATTTTCTATATATAGGTTTTTTTCTGTAATAAAAACCATAGGTCATAGAGGGAAGTTTGTACTTAAACCTGAAATTAATTTGACAGTGCATGTACTCTTATATTTCCACTTATAACTATTCTAAATGCCTGAGTGGCTCAGGAACACAGTGCCTGCTGAAAATTTCAGTTAAATAATGAAAATACATTAAGATTCTCTAAGATATCTTCAGTGTTGTAAGACTTAATAATAGGGAAAAGTTTCCTTTGAAATTACTTTATTAGAACTGAATCCTTGCTAATAGCACAGGAGGCTAAAGGCTTATTCTTCTTACCTCTCTAAAAACTCCAGTAATACAACAAACTATGAAGCTATACGTGACACTGAATACTGTGCTATCAGAGAGCTCTGTACATCATATCTTCCTAACTGCTAACAGTACCTCGCTCCCTAAACTATATTGCATTCTTAAACTTGTATTTTGAACAACACTGAAGGCTTTGTGCAAATGCCTTGGAAGTACCTTTTAAGAGATGATGCAGACAAACTGTGTGTTAAAGTGCATAATATGTATTACACCTCCATAATTTATTTGTATTTTTATGATTAAATGCCTTTTAAAAATCTGTAGCTTCATTCATACTGAAAGTTATGCAGTCACATCAACCACATCATGTGCCAAACTGGCATATGATTGCCAAAACATTTCATAACCTAGCTGCCAAACTATGATTTATGTCACAGAATTATTCCTCATTGGACCTCCTTTTGCCATGCACCAGAGAATTAGAAGAAGGATGTTTATGGATTAAGAGTACAAAGGAATGACTTTTTCTTGCAATAATAACAGGTAGTAGGTGCTATGTGTTAATATGTCATGTTTATGCTTCTGTTTAGAAACCTTATGTTGCTCTGTACAGTCCCTACTTATGTACTTTCCTCTGCATTAAGAGTAATTTCTTCAGTAAAACTAAGCTGGCTGTGCTGCACCAAATTAGGCCTTGAATCATAGCATGACTCATAGTGTGGAAATCTAAATGTGCTATTGGGTATAATCCAGCATAGCTCAACATGCTCTAAGGGCATCTGTGAATTGTGTTGGGTACTTACTACACCCAGTCTTCAGGGTGGGTGAGAGTCACACACCGTGTACCCATATGCATTTGGGATCTTGATATAAATCAGTAATTGAAAAATATGGCTAGACTGGACTGGTGAAAAGTTATGGTGAGGTGAAGTAGGTCTGGTATCTGTTACTGTTGATTATGATCTGACATGTTTAGACTTTGCTTGTCCTCTCTTTCTCCCATCTAAGTTTGAAGAATAAAGTAACTGCTAGAAAATAGTGACTAGAAGAAACTATTATCTCAGGTTCTTCTGATATAGGATTGACCTTGAGCCCTATGCTCTATGATGTACTTCATAAATATTTGGAGAATACAAAAAGCATTTTTTTTCCCCTTCTCCCTCATCATCAATTAATCCTGAAGGTTTGAGAAGCTTCCTTACTGTTTCCATAGTGTTCCCTTGTTCTGTTTAATCTTTACATTGACTCAGCTTCTGACTTATAGTCAGGCATCAAAAGTGAAGTCACTGATGGAGAATGAAGTTCTTCATCTATTCGGGATTCACATGGCCTAGGTATGCATGTTGGACAGCAAGAAGATAACCCACACAGGATCCTTTAATGATCTTTCCTGGAACCTACCAAAAAAAAAAAAAAAAAAAAAGGGAGAGAGAGGTCAGGGTGGGGAAAAAAACCTTTCAGGAAATTCTTTGAAAAGATGGTATTGGGAGATCATTTAGTTTTGACTGTCAAGAATAATCTCCAAATCTTCATAAAGTTTCCTTTTATGAATAGGCTTTAAATGTGCTGATTCCAATTTGAACTATGCTGGAATGGGAAAATCTTACTGCAATGTGAGCAAAATTTGATGAACTGAGAAACTGGACCTGAACACTGAGCTTGCAACTCAGTTGTTCTTAAGATTTTTCATCTCGCAGACCAGCTCATTTTTCTAGTTCTCTCAAACCCCATGCAATATATGATTGCTTCCATCTGTTTATGAGGTTAAATTTCTGAACTGTAAGTGTGGAATGAGAAATTCAGTTATGCATGCTGCTAGCTGAATAGTTCTGCTTAAAAGAGAAAAATGTTTTGGTAAAACTTATTTTTTCAAGTTGTATTCACTGTAAATCACTTACTGTATTAATTTCTAACTGTGACATACTAAAATTACAGTATAAAGCTACATCCCTCTTTCTATGTTTTCATAATATCTGTCATGTCCTCAGAAATGCCAATGGAATTACACCTTTCTGTAAAGAGTCATCTGGGCATCAGTCCTTTACGAAAGTAGCTATGACTCATGAGGATTTCTCTCTTACTGAGGAATGTAGCTTAAAGTCCTGATTTATGATTTGTGTTACTTGGGATGCTAATGTCTCAAAGATATTAGTGTTACACATTTGTTAATTTTCTCTGAATGACCTAACCTGAAAATATAACTCCCTCTATTTGTTACAATTATTGAAGGAGTTGAGATTTTGATTATAAAATTGGAGTCAGTGACAAAAATAAATGTAAACCATTAAATATAGGTGGTATTTAACCATAAGGCTATTAATGAGGTGCTGAAATATTTCAAGCGGTACAGTTGTACTTTTGTTGGAGAAGAACTTATTTTGCATCACCATAGTTCCTTTTCAGAAGAATACATTCTTAAGTAGTTTCTCTAGTTGATCTCCATTAGGAACCCTGCTTCAGTAACAGAACTCTGTGTCAGGCTTGCCCATAATGATTTGCAGATCTTCCTTTTAGCCCTTTGGAATCAGGATTTTTTCCCTTGTGCCTTGAAGTTCATCTAGGAAGCCTGTGAATATGGGAAATATACCCAATAAGGTAGTACTGACTAAAGTGAACAGGTCTTTAACTTCACCTCTTCAGGTTGATAAAATGTACAGCTTACTCAAACTGTTTCATTCACATTGGCCATTATTTACCAGGAACACCTTATCTCCAAAAGTAGGATTTTGTGAGAAAGCTAGTTCTTTCTAACTGCAAGATAGGAAAAAGATTTTAAAGATAGATTTGATCCCTAGAAATTATACCTAATGGGATTTGTGGGTTAACTGGTGTCTTGGGGTGACCTGCTACACCCAGATATGCAGAACAGTATATTTCAGTGTTTCCATTACTGCTCTGCTTTGAACTTCCCTTAGATTACCTTAATAACTTTGTGCTAGCCCTGTTAAGTTCTTACCTTTTGCTTTTAGGTGTCTTCTAGGTAATTATGTCAGTCACAGTACTTACTATCTGGAATTGTAAGGAAGGAAAAGAAATGTAATATCTCCTTAACACGCAAAGGAAACCAAGTCACTGAGAATTTACTGTAATTTCTTTAAAACTAAGCTGGTCCAAAATAGAAAGAGTGTGTTCACTTAAAACAGGATGCCTACGAGCCTAGCCAAGACAATTAAAACATTGATCTTGGTTAGACAAGAGTTTGTGTCTACTATACAAGTACTGCCAATTTCTAACGCAAAACTGGATACATCAAAGCCAAGAGCAACTACAAAAAAAAAAAAAAAGCATTGTGAAAATCAGTGGATTTGAAAGTGTTTGATATACCTTATCTTGGTATATATCTGTATGTCTATGTCACTAAACATATGAATAGAGGAAACAACTTACAATGAAAACACCATGTAAAAGAGGACAATACATGTCCTTGACATACTTATCCTTTTGAATACTTGGAAGTTTTGCTTGAAAAATTTCTGTGATATCTAGAAAGCATTCCAAATGACAACCTCTCTCCCAGAAATGCTGCTTTTAATCCCTCCTTTTCCCAACATCTAAACTAATCTTACAAATCTAGTATGGGGTAAAGGACGTGAAAGTTGGAGTCATATCAAACATTGATAATTTTGTATTTTTTTTCTCTGACTAATCAGATGACAAAATAAGGTTATCCAAAACTCTTCTCTTGGCTATGTATATCTCATTTGCCTTATGTTACCTTTAAATCTTAATTTGTCATGGGAGGCAGAATAAAACTGTTCCTGTTTTTTACTTTGATATGTCATCTGCTGAGACTTCAGGTCTGATTTAGACCAGTTTTAGGTGAGCACAATTGCTGGAGTCCTCAGATCTTAACAGACCATATACTCCTTTTTTTCCTTACTTTCATTTTTACAAGTTTCTTACTTGTTTTTGAAAATATAGAGCTGGTATCTTTTTCCCTTACATGTCACTAATCTTTGATCTTCCCCACAGATGTTTGCTGTGTACAGCTTGTCACTCTTTGTCAGGTGTCTTTCCATTATCATCTTCTTCCAAGTGACTTGAAAAAAAATTTTTTTTCATCTTTACCCATTTCCATA